>JAVYIG010003284.1:0-203448 GCA_035222895.1 Strongylocentrotus droebachiensis
ATTTTAATTTCTAGTTTTGTAATTCAATTTAATGTTGTGTTTACCTTGATAGGGGCATCATTAACAAGCACAAGTTGCTTCTGAGAGGTTCCGGCATATTATGTATTCTGTATTTATGAATTTGATTTTTTTTTAAAAATAATAATGACAAATGAATTGAATTGAGAATGGCTAGATGACCATTACGTGTAGTATACCCTACCGCAGTAATAAAAATATAATATGACCTTTAAAATTACTTCATATACTTACAAAACAACACGCAATTTTGAGGTTATACAATACATATTCTCCTACATAATATAATCATTGACTACGTTTCTTAATTAGTCTTGTCCATTTAGCTTTTATTCAATTGTGAAAAGAAGCATAAACTGAAAGAAAGAAAATCAAAATGAAGTATAAATTTCAGTGACTGTTTCTAATTGTCCAATTTGTTTAAAGTCTGCCTACAGCGCACCATGTCGTTCTCTGTCGGAGTAATTTCGTCTGGATAGACTGTCCTGGATTCTTTTAAAGACGATATGACCATGAAAAGTTTTTGACGAAGTCATCAACGATTATCCAAATGGATTGGTAGCAATTAAAGGCCATCCACGTAAACTTGGTTGACCCTATACCAGTTCAGGGGGCATGCGACGTGATGAGGGTCAACAGTGGCGTGGAGAGCATCAGTGGTGTACTGATGTCACGAGGAGAAGGAGGGGGGGGGGGCTTAATCCGTGGATAAATTAGAAGACAGAAAGGGCCATCTAATAATGGCTAAGGGGAGGATCTGGCATCATCTTCTTTTAACACTGTCTTCCACCCTCATCCTAATATCTATATTCCTCTTCTTATACATTTTCGCCTCTTGAGGTTTGAGAGGGAGGGGGCAATAGCAAATCTTTAAGGCAATTCCATTTTCAATTTATTCTTTTTTTTTGGTCACTTCGCGGTCAGCTCCTTATTTCAATGATTGAATAGCTCTTATGATCATGCTAGTAAAAAAAATATGATAGTAAAATATATAGTCATGTATCTATGACAGATTCGGAATACTTAGAGAAGTGTTTAGTTTATGTTCCCTTGTAATAATTGACACATAAATCTTTGTTAGTAATCAAAACGACCATCATCAAACGAATTTCATTATGGGCTATGCCAATTAATGCCCAAGCACGAATCGATGCCCTAAGGGGGGGGGGAATATGATATGGTACTATGGAAGTCAATGAATTGTATTACTTCTTTTTCATTTTACATGCATGCCACTAGTATACAAGACATCTTGACCTCAGATATCGAAATATGTATCATCTTTTCGATTCGCAGACTAACCAATAACGCCTCACTCCTTTGCCCCAAGGGCATTCAAAATGGACACCGCCTCTTCTTATTCCGAAGCTAGGCCTACTTTATCTTCCGACTCGAAAAATCATATCCTTCCCTTTTCCGGACACAAAAACATTATCCCAGTGTTGAGTCAGCGGGGATAATCTCTTTCTTCCAATAAATAAAATACTGAAAGGAAAGGGGTTGGGGAACCCTAATGGTGAGTACGGGATGAGTATTAGTCAAGATGCAAGCACCAGAGGTACACATACCGTAAACATTAAAACAAAATCAGATCAATTTTTTTTTTTTTTTTTTGGGGGGGGGGCGAAAAGGGAGAAATTGGAATGAGAAACAAGCCTTTTAAGAAAGAAAATCCGCCCCTCTTAATTAACGAAACACGGAAAATCATGTACCCCCCCCCCACACACACACACACACACACACACGCACACACACACACACACACACGCACACACGCACACACACACACAAATAGAGAGCCTGAAGAGGTCTGGTGGTATTCCTGGGATTATAATGTTCCTTGGAAAGTTTCATGTTGATATCGGGAATTCATCCCTGCTATGTAAAGCCGAGCCTAAATTATCAAGTCATCCATCGGTACTGTCTGATTAGAAAGATCATGTTGTCTGGTGCATTAATAATAAATATCCGAGGCCTAGATTCGTGACAATGAAGTCACAATGAAAGCTTGGAGATAATGTATTAACTCCTGCGATAATCCTGGAATTCTGGAACATCTATGCACTGTTCCCATAACAACAGGTTCTCATCTCCTTCCTCTATCTCTTTTTCTCTCTCTCTACTTCTTTTCTCTCTCTTCCTTCTCTCTCTCCCTTCCTATATCCTCTTACTCTCAATTTACCGACCTTTCCTCTTACCCCACACTTAAATCTTTCTCCAGCACCTCCCTTCAATATCATCTTCATCATCTTCTTTATCCTTTCTTCATCGATCCCGTTATTGATCACGCACTTTCCATCCCTAAAAGGTGCTACCGAACCCTTTTATTTAAGAAAAGGAAAACATGAAAGCGTTCGAAACGTGAATTAATCTGTCTTGAATTGATTAGAAATGAATATTGGATAAAACTTCAGGCAATTATCGTTAGGTGAGCTAAAAGGAAAAAAATTCCCCCTCCGCCTTTGTATTTCTTTGTTTCCTTGATGTGTTTCGTAAACGTATCTGTGGAAAAGGTCAAAAGTACGTCCCCATGTCATTTTTTAGAGAAATATTTCACTCGGTATCTGGTTTTCGTTAGCTTTCTTGATGCACAAAACACTTTTGATTCATATATCATGGTAGCCCCCCCCCCCGAAAAATTGTTTTATGTGTATACTATATGAATAGATGAACAATTAATTTTTAAAAATGAAGAAAAAACAAATAAATAAATGTTTATATAAATAAATAAATGAATGAATATCATAACAATTATTTTAAAAATCCAAGTTGCCCAAGCTGTATATCATTCTCATCTCTTCGTTATACATGTATTTCCTTAATTCTTGAAATCTTGAACGAAACTTTGATATCACCTCCTCCCAATGATTGGGCCACTGAATCACACTCTATATCCATGTTAATCATTTACTTGTTGAACTTGTTGAAGTTTTCGTTAGAATCTATGTATGTTTCATTCCAATTAATGAACAAATTGCTTCTTTCGCTATTTGGTCATTCGATTTAGCGCAACACGATTTTCTGACATCGCGACGTTGTACTTTTAGCATTCTAATTCATTTGTAGCATTCAAATTAGCACTTTGTGCACTGAAATTAATGGTCAATATACATTTCTCGTTTTTTAAACACTTTCTATAGCTCCTTTTTTTTCTTTCAAGATCGTTTTTTTTTTCATGTGTATTTCATCCTATTTTATTTTCTTGCATTTATACTCTTTATAACTTTTAGATTTATCAGATATTCATCAGCCTTTAAGTTTGATTGTTAAAAAAAAGATTTACTGTACATCTACGGACTTGATGGTCTCAATATTTGTGTAAATTTTCATGTAAGGAAGTTGTTTGTCTTGCAGGGGCGGATCTAGCTTTTTGCTAAGGGGGGGGTTTGACCAAAATAATGACGATGCGGAGCATCGTCAACGAGCCGCGAAGCGGCGAGCCGATTTTTTTTGGGGTGTTTATTTGAACCCCGTAAATGATGTTTTCCTGGCATCTATTAACACAATGGAGACCATAAAAAGCAGTGCATGATAACGTCTTTTTAAATCAAGTACAGTTTAATACACAGTTATATCCAGAGTTATCATGTGTTTGGTTAAGTTACCAGATGAGTTGAATATCTTCTCACAATATTTGCACTTGAAAGGGTTTCTCTCTACAGCGTGCGTTCTTTTTTCTTTCTTTTTTTCTTTTTTTTTTCCTTTTTTTTTTTTTTTTTTTTTTTTTTTGGCCGCCCAAGGGGGGGGTTTGAACCCCCTAAACCCCCCCCGTAGATCCGCGCCTGTCTTGTGTTTCATCATAAATGTATCACAATTTCATTATGGAGGAAGGGTACAATATTGTGACTGGGGTAGGTGTTTTCGTGTCCCCACTTTTCCGGGGTATATGAACATGTCCGTTCAGAGATGCCATATCCCTTGATTTCGCCCCTTCTTTACCTAATGTCTGACTACAAACATATGCTTTGTCCTCAAAATTAATAAATTGAATAACAGAAAAGACCCCAATAGCAAATCATGTATTTAATTGCATTTTTTTAAAGCTGTAAACGTGTGTTGCATTTCTTCCCCCTAACATTCCTAACTTGAATAAACATAGTTCGAATACGAATGACAGGTGTTAATTTGAATGATAAAAATGACGCCTCGCCAAGTGACGATTAATTTGAATGCTAGTTGAGCAGTTTCTAAATTGAATGACAAATCTATGAAATCCTTCGACCAAAATGCTAAATTAAATACAAAATCGGGAAAATTGAATGATAATTGGCATGGCAAAGATGATCTGCGCTAACTTAAATGCAAAGTAAATGAATTCGAATGACAAACTCGCGAATTTGGCCGGGAAATTCTATAGTATAACCATTAAACAGCATTTCCTCGTAATGCAGATCTGATATCAGAACTCAAGGCAATCTTTAACACGTTATACTCCGGTATATAACCATCTCTCACTCCCCCTATACCACTTATTAATTAAACATCGGCACATTATTGCAAATAAGTGTTTATGATGGGTCCTAAATACCAGTCCAAGACTATGAGCGAGACTTTATTCATCATCAGCTTTATTATGTGTGTCCGCAAAACAAAGGGGAGATAATAATTAGCTGAACATTCTCAGTACAAGTTAACGTTACTCTATGGTACTTGGTAAATGAACGATTTGTATCTACTGCTTCCCCTTGGGTCACATAGGTTTATTGCTTCTTTAGATGGCTTTATTAAGAATACACATTGTCAAACATACATAAATTACCCGTTTTGAATTAGCCTTACAAACAAAATGATATTTGAAACGTTTCATTTGGTTTTACTAACAGAAGTTTCTTCCAGAGAGTCCAATTTAAAATAATTAAATACCGCAGCACTAATGTTAACTAAATTATACATGCAATAATTATCCTCTTGCCGCACTATTAATGTTAATGGTTAATACATTCCGGATTTCGAGTTGCAATCTCATTTTTAAATCAAGGTTTCGTGCACAGTCATAACAAAAACTAATAGGGTAATCAATACTTCTTTTGAATGTGTGTACATGTGAGGAATTTATTGATTGTCCTTTATGCGTGAATGACCATGTCTAGTTTCTCAGAACTGACTCATCTCTTTATCATCTGGCAACCAAGATGGGGTGTATTTCTTTGATAGCCTGTTTATTTTTCGCACTGATTCATAAAGTACCAAACATAAATATTGACTTGGTTACGTTTACTTTTTCTTTCCGTTTTGTCTCCTTTTTGTGTGTGTGCATCCGTCTGAATCATCGGCCTATACCACATTTTGGGGGTGTATTTATTTTCTTCACCATCTTTTTGTCTTTTGACTTGCCATCATCTCTAAGGAAGTGTCTCCGTGTGGTATTTCATTGTCATTTATTAATTCAGTGTTTTGGGAGCTCACGTGACGAATGGGCGTACACTGGTTTCGCCCAATGCCTGCATTCCACTGGAATACTTTTCATAGTTAACATTAAACTTATTCTTCACATTTTCCCTTCTTTTTCCTATTCAAGATCTTTATACTTTTCCTAAAAGCTGCCCAAAATAGAGTCAAATATTATTTAAAGTCCATTTTTAAAATTGTGGTTAAGTACCCCCAAAAGATGTGGGGGCAATGGATGAAGTGCTTTCTACTTACACAAGGTGCTCTATATAAAATACCTTTTGCCTAGGCCATTTTCGTCATGAAACCACATTTTATGCTATGCCTTTGTGAAGCGCTTCGATGCGAATTATTTCATTTACCTTTTACGAAAAAATGTACATGACAATATCTCAATAGTGAGAATTAAAATGTCATACATTAGTTGTTGCTAGGTAGGACAAACTTTATGGATTGCCCTACCTAGCAACACATAATATTTGCAATTTGCCTTCTGAATATTGAGATCGATATAAATATATACGTATAAATTTGGTGACAATACGAAAACCTATTGGACTGCATTGAACTTTTTCGTCTACTGCAGACTCCTTCATCCTCTTTTACCCTTCACTCCCTTCTCTTCTATCTCTATATTTTATTGTATTACTGGAGGATCTGCCCAAGACAGAGACACCAGCAAATAACACATCATCCCTTATCTGAGTTTGAAGTGGAGGCCGACTTCGTCAAACAAAGATACATCAACGATAGTTTAGACAGGATGTACGAGTCCTTGAGGTATCGCTCCTCCATCTTCCAATTATCTTCTGAGATAAATAGACGTTGAGAGCCCTGGGACCCGTTTCACAAAGCCTTTTTTCAATGACAAATTACAAAAATCAGTGACAAATCTGCTGATAACCAATCAGAAGCAAGGATTTCACTAGCTTATAACAAAGACTGTCATTTGTCACTGATGACAAGTTTTGTGAAACGGGCCCAGGTATGCAGTTGTATTTGTACAAGGTTCGTCGCTCCTTGGTTAAAGACGGGCTTCTTTGAAACAAGGAAGGTTGAATCTTTTTCTTGAGCACTGTGGTACATGTACATAAACTCTCAAGTGAAAGGTCCTAGATTCGAGTCCTCGCTTAATAAGGTCGACAAGGTGTTTAACCCACATTTCTGTCCTCCTCGACTCAGGTGTATAATGCAGGGGCGGATCTAGCTTTTTGCTAAGGGGGGGGGTTTTGACCAAAATAATGACGATGCGGAGCATCGTCCACGAGCCGCGAAGCGGCGAGCCGATTTTTTCGGGGGTGTTTATTTGAACCCCGTTAGTGATGTTTTCCTGGCATCTATTAACACAATGGAGACCATAAAAAGCAGTGCATGAAAACGTCTTTTTAAATCAAGTAACAGTTTAATACACAGTTATATCCAGAGTTATCATGTGTTTGGTTAAGTTACCAGATGAGTTGAATATCTTCTCACAATATTTGCACTTAAAAGGGTTTCTCTCCAGCGTGCGTTCTTTTTTCTTTCTTTTTTTCTTTCTTTTTCCCTTTTTTTTTTTTTTTTTTTTTTGGGCCGCCCAAGGGGGGGGTTTAAACCCCCTAAACCCCCCCCGTAGATCCGCGCCTGTAATGAATACCTGGAAATGTTATGCATGGGTCTCAGGAAGTTCAATGATGAGGCTGCGTAACTAATCAAACTACCCGTGGTAAAATTCGATTCTTTACATGCTGGTGGTGGTGGCCCGGTGTTATTTAGGGTACGCATGTGCATGTTCCCTCCTTTTGAAAACACCTCCTAAGTCCGGTGTGTAAAACGGGCTTTTGTGTACTACGAGCCGGACTTTGGTGCGTGAAAAGTACCCCTTTACCAGACATTTTGGTCACACGCATGGTATCCCTCCGATCACGGAGTGGGGGTGGGGGGGGGGGGCATGGGTGGTGGTTATTTTACCTGACTGCTAAGAAAGCATTAATGCTTGTAAGTAAGCAACCAGACGGTCGACGGCTTCAGGTCCTCTCCGAGGGACCTGCAATAATGACGATTAATGCCTTACCAAAGGGCACTTGCGCATCGACTTGGTTTCGAACCCGGGTCACCGGAATACGAGACCACTGCTCTACCAACTGAGCTATCGCGCCTACCTTGTTTTCTTCTTACTTATGCAATAATTCGAGTTGACCAACATACTGTAGAGAACAAGGTGTGACGTGGGTGTCGATCCCACACCACCCCTCCTCCTCGTGATGCCCTTGTTACTCGAGTCTTGTATCGCTTGAGTCTGGAGATTATCTATTGATGAAGAAAGACCCGCAGACGTAAATAATCAACTTTGATTGATACATGTCTGTACAAACATGGCGAACCTACTCTATCAACTACTCAGACACATTAATTGTGTGATTCTTCAAAGTCTGCATTTGTCTTGATTAAAGTCACTTCGGAGAAATTGTAAATGTTACGCATGAGAAGGGATGTCCACTTCAAATTATAAAGTAGTAGACCATGTCATTGGCAATTCCTTTTAAATAATTAAATTCACAGACACTACAGAATAGGAAAATAAAGTCATGTCTGATTGTTCAAACATGACACCAAGGACAAGGAATTGCCACGAACATTCATTATATGTTATTGTTTTAGGGATATCTGAAAGTAGGAGTTGTGGATTAAATGTCACATTAATTAAACAGTATTGACCCTTGACCTCTTAAAATAGTCGTAATTATTTAATTGTAAATTAAAGTATTTTAAAAATATTTTTACAGATAGTCTGTTAAATACTGCACATGGTGAAATTCACATATAACCCGGAGTAAAAAAATTGAGGAAAGGCGCATGAAATATCTTTCAAAAGATAGATGATACGGCATAATAATAATGTAGCATAAATCGATTTGAATAAACAAAAAATGACAAATGAATAAGGTTACAATATGTATTGTATGACAAAAGCTTTATTATAATCATCATTGTTTTATATAAACATTTTCAGATGTTTAGACGGTACCAACGTATACAGGCGATGGAAGATAAAAGCAGTTCTGATAACATAACATTATTTCGAATAGTACATAAATGAATCTTATAGTAACGATAGCATACGAGATCTGATTTCGGTATAATGCTACATAGATATGGATCATTGATTTCAGACGGCAGTTAATCAGTTTCCCCGTGAACAAGTGGGACATTATACATTCAGGAGGTAGATCTGACATAGCACAAATATAGGGTGTAAATGTAAATATAGTATATTTTAAAAAGTAAATATAAGTATATCGAAAAAGGCGCAACACACAATGCTTCAGCATGATAATTAAAGTGGCACGAAAGGGGGGGGGGGGTCAATACTTGGTCTCGTTTTGTAAACAGTTGCGATAAATCGCAACTTATTTGCGATTGATATCAACCGCAACTATGCACATACGAGACAGGGGACTGCAAACTTGCGAATGATTCGGACCATTCGCAAATCTTTATGAGACTGGGTCCTGGATTTATTTTCTTCTAAAATTAGTCAATGAAATAATGTGAATTGTCTTGAATGTATCGAATATCACCACTTTATATCTGATCTCATTTTGAATGATAATTAAATACTGCTAATTACCTCTAAATAATCGTCCAAACAAACATTCTACTATGGCATAAAGGTTATTGTGGATGAGTATCTGTTCAAGGCTGTGGCCGGGAACTGATTAGCCCAAAATTAAATACATCGAAATTCTTTTCTCCGCAACATAGATGTCGTCGAAATAGTCGACTACTCATTTGCTATGACTTTTTTTATCCGCGTTTCTGTCTGTTCTGCATTTTGCAAAATTAATGCGTATGGTCTAAGGCGATCTTCAAAACACATGTCGGTTGTTATTTCCCAGAACATTATTCTGTTGTTAGAAAATGTGGACATTGCTCTTGTAGCTAAACAAGCTACATTATCATTTCCATGTGTACTTTCTGGCGGCAGTTATCTCCCTGCAGTTAGGCCAGTCCGAATAGATAATACTATTTAGATAACATGATACCATGGGCTATTAATGTTTGTTATGTCCAGTTGGACGCTGCAATAAAGCACATTAATCGTCCCTCGTGTTTTACGACGCTTTTGAAATCGGGGTACGTCCTATTGCGCTGGACGGGCGGGCGACGCGTTGAAGAGGCCATCGCTGTTTTTCAAGACAAATTAGATGTCTTATTTACAGTTTAAGCATTTGTTAACAAGTACCAATTCTGACCTAATACATGATGGGTCGGGATTAATAAATGTCAGACCAGGTGTTTGTGGCGGCTTTATATCCTCTCATATCACAATGTCCTCAGAATATTCCATTTAATCAGAGCCAAAAGGGCGTTAGCCCCGCCCCCCCCCCCCCCCCCACTCAGGTTTCGAAATGACCGCATGCGTGTTGCCAAAATGTCTGGTAAAGGGGTATTTTTCGTGCGACAAAGTCCGGCCCGAGAATTGTAAAAAAAGGGGTGTATTTGACTTTTCACCCGGATATTTCTTTAAAAAGGGGGTGTTTTTTCTTTTTTTCTCTCATCTCTTTGGACTCCTGAGAAATTATTCCGAATTTAGGGGGGTACATTGAGCATTTTTCCTGATTTAGGGGGGTCTCCAAGGCAGGAAAAGCCCGCGAAAGGGGGGTTCGGAAATTTTGGCAGTCCTCAGATAGGGGGTGCTTTCAAAAAGAGGGAACGAGCATATGCGTACCCTAAATAACACTAAGTGGGGGGGGGGGCCGGGGCGTTAGCACCAATTCTTACTTTGGATTTTGACTCTCAACCGAGTGTGTCAAACGCTACATGTATACATATTATATCTCAAGGGGTCGCGAAACATTACGGCAATGCCCTATTTCTTCAGGTTGGTTGTTAATACCTGCGATTCGTTGAAACAGGTCTTGATTCTAGAGATGTTATCGATCATCTTGATGTAATAGACATATTAAAATACCACCACGGAGCCGAGATGGCGGCCATAATTACATGATCAAAGATGTTCGCTACAGGCCGAAGGTCTCTCAAGGATGAAATACGTCATCTTTTGTTCTCTTTGTTGATTGTCCCTTCGAGTTTCACGGCCAAAGCTAGACCAATAATGGCAGTTTGCGTCACCGAGAAAACAAATTTCTGGTCAGTTGTTATCATTCGTTTCGCATGTATGAATGTGTATCAAGAGTGAGTTTCAACGGAGACCCTATCCTGTCTGTACTTCATAATGATTAGGGTACGGTATAGAGACCGGCGCCATTTTGACCCGTCCCTAGGAGTATGGTTACCGTGGTAACGATGCGCCCAATAAAGGACATATATATATCTCGTCAATTTTGTTAAGGTTCTTATAGATCACGAATGAGATGGGATAATATGTTTAGATTAATTGCAATATAATAGGTTACTAAACGATGACGACGATCATTAGCTACGCGAAGCAGAATCGTGATATATATTATATTTTGAAGTTTACAATTATACAACAGTCTATAAGCGATACAAAATAGTGCTTTACCTCATTTCAGGTTTTGTAATAAACACCTTTTAGAGTAACAGTATGGAAAGCTGATACAGCTAAAACTCAATTACAGTTGCAAACTTTCAAAAACCAATAATTTCCCTTTTCTATTTCCAGTTAGTTCACTTCCGAAAAATGATAGTTAACGATCATCCTTTGATAAATTTTGTCTCCTTTCCGTATACCATGCGAGCTATTCATGCTTGAAATGAAGATGTTGTATATATTGGAATAAATAATTAAACTTAAAATTCAATTGCATCGTGGCGTAGCTACGGAAGACAAGAGCCCCAACCGAATGGTGAAAGAAAGAAAATAAATGGAGAGGGGAAGGTAAACCTGGTAAAATTATAGGACACCCCCACCCCCTCCCCCATAATCGGTGGCATCGTTTCTTTGAATTATGGCATATTAAAAATCGCGCTGCGCCATTGTTTATCAGCAATGGCTAGATGTTGTAACATTAGAAACTTATTGACGGTGATGGCGGTATTACACATTGCGTTCTTGTCAAAATTGGCAGGATCTAAACGGATTTCCAGCTGTCGAAACGAAACTGGAAATATTTCAGATTGCCCTGCGGATAAAAATGTCGAAATACTGTATAGGGACAGCAAGCTCGATCATAATTGATATAAAGTCCAGCTTTCAGGAGGTGACCAGATTTCTTTCGGAGACATTATATATCCGATCAATCCCCAAATGGTTACTGTATTTTTGTTCCAGGAGGTACCCACACCACTGATATCTGATCATGTAGAGGAGTTTGATTTGAGAAATAGGCCTTTATGGTAGAATCATGGAGATAATATACATACGTATCCCAATGGTTGAATATAGAAAAGGTTTCTGAAAACGAAAATTGATTCTGCCATATCTACATATTCTGTGCCCTATAATCATGGTAGGAGGAGGGGGGGGGGGGGGGGGTAGAAACCATAATATACCTCTACCATTTATACATACGTCAATAGATGAACGCAGATGCTTTTCAATACTACTGATCGTATATTAGGAATGGCATTTTGATTTTACTGAACTTCGTTATAAGATAACATTAGGTTAAATCTGTTTAATATTAGTGACATAATGCCACAAATATTCCCAACACTCTAGATTGTGAAAACAAATTTGTTACCATTGATACCGAAGCAAGAATTTTAGATCTTACGCTAGAATTTAAATGGCACATTAAATTTCAATTATTAATACCATGACTGTCTTTATATCATGCAAAATAAAATCGACACAACTTGTTATCAGTAATAAAGCAATCTTAAGCAAAATTGCAGGAATGCTAAATTGTAGCGAGTGTAACTCGGGTTAAAGGGGAAGTCCACCCTGAAATTAAGTTAGTTTTAATAGGAGTAGAAAAATGAGAGAAACAAGTCAGTGAAAGTTTGAGCAAATTCCGATTAAAAATAAGGAAGTTAGGATTTTTTAAGTTGTGATCAATCAAACACAAATTGGCAAATCTATGACGTTAAATGCGAGCTCAACGTCCATTTGCTTAGTACTAAAAAAATCTAAAATTTTCATTCAAGTTTTCCCTCAAGAAAAATTTCAACCATACATGCACCCTAAATATAATAATTGCAAATATGTTTTTATACTCCCCCTGCAAGGAACAAATATATATTCCGTCATCAATAACGAAGAAAACATGATTTTATGGAATATTATACACAAAGCAAATGAAGGAGAGCTCGTATAATGCGTCACAGAGTTGCCAATTTGTATTTGATTGATCACAACTTCAATAATTCATAACTTTCTTATTTTCATTCAGAATTTGCTCAAACTTTCACTCACCTGATTTTCTTATTATTCTGCCTCTATCGAAACAAACTTATTTTGGGGGTGGACTTTCCCTTTAAACTAGTGTAACTCGAGTCCAGCCCTTGAGGGGGGGGGGGCACTGTCAATATTTTGTTAATACAAAACGGAGCAAAAGTCTTTAACGCTTCCGATACTGCATGCTCAGACGGGGTTTGCTTTTGGTCTGCATCTCACGACCACCATGAGGAGGAGAACGATGACGTCGATGAAAGCTAATAGTTTAAACGTTGCGTTGTAGGATGAGAAGTGATCCGCAACCATGCCTGAAAAAACAAAGAGGGCATTTTGAATACACCATGTTGATCTGAATCCAGTGGCGTAGGCCTACGCAAATTTTGTTATAGGAGGGTGTTTGAGGGGGGGGGGGTAGTGAGCAACAATTTCTTTTTTTTCTTTTTTGCCCCCGAAATTAGAAAATCGCGCCGACCAATAATTCGCTCAGTGGGGGGGGGGGGGGGGGGGGGGGGGGGGGGGGTAGTGAGAGATTTTTTTTTTTTTTTTTTTTTTTTTTAGGGGGGGGGGCTTACGGAGTATACATATTTTTTCCAAACAAAATTGAGTTGTTTTTTTTCTTTATTGCAATTAATAACATTATAAGTTTCTGTAAGCAGTTTGAACTATTCAGTTTATAATCGTGTTTTATCAATTTCATTTCAAATCAAGGGTGAGAATCTTTGGGAGAATAAATTGTTGACATTAATCTTGTCAAAACAAATTTTTCTCGCTGTAATGAAGGTTGTAAATCAGATTTTAACCTTTCAAGCTACTTTAAAAGGATGTTTGTTTAAATTGTGATTGCTTACAAAAGAATTAATTGCTCATTTACAATATAGGTTTTTGGTGATTCCTTACCACTCAAATAGCCACCAAGAAACATCCCGAATCCGATAAAAACTTGGTCGACTGCATACGCGACATCATACTTTTCGAAAGACGCTCTATCCCTCACGATCAGGTGTCCCAACACCGCCTTCCCTCCTACTGCCATTGCGGAGATACATGTCGTCACCAACATGGCGTAGTAGTTGACGAAATACACATCGCAAAGAAGAGCGGCGATGTTCAAGGTTGTAGCGAAGAGATAGAGGGTGACAGGTTTGACAAGGCTGTTCGTAAGAAAACCTACAGCAACCCTGCTGAAGGTATTCCCTACTGCAGCTGAGAAAATGATGATAATGGTGTCCCAGACAGAGATTCCCCTCTGCAGAGCATGTGGTACAAGAAAGGAGTGCCAACCGCTCCAAACCATATGCGACGCGAAAGTTACACCATATAGCACATTGAACACAGGATCCACGTACAAATCAGATTGGCGAAGGCTGTTCGTGATCCTACGAAAAACTCCGCTGACGTCTCTGTCGTCATCTTTGAAGAAGAGTTAAATGTAAAGGTCATTAAAAACAGTTTACTGTTAAAATATATTTGGTATGATAGTACCTCTTACATCTTAAAGGGAGTGGATCGCCAGTTTCCATGTGCAGAAGGCCATAATTCGCTGACACCAGACTTGGTGGAAATACCATTAATGGGGGTACAAATTTGCACACAGCAAACCCATAGTCCAGTCAAGAATTACCCCCTAATCTCTCGGAGAGCTCGAGAGTCTTCGGGCAAATCAAAGCATTACATAAGGTCCAATGGTCATAAAACTCAAGGCTAACCCTGGTGATTGACAACACCTGTTATTGGGTAAACACCCGAACGGTGTCGAATTCCCCATGAGAGCCGACTGAAGGTCTCTCATTAATGTTATGATGATGATTACAGATAAAATAATACAAAAACACATCATATCTACGATTCCCGTCTGTGCACTAAGGCCATTGTATTATTTCAAGAGTAGACTTTTGTATGGTCATTCAACTGTATATAGTACGTTTCCTGGTCTCAGAAGGCGGGGCAAAACCCCCGTCCCTGTCCATAAAAGTATCTCTTTCCGAGGTGGCGCATAATGAATTAGCAGTAAAAGTATTTATGTTTAAGTCGGTCAAGGTTACGTATTGTCGATTATGATTGAAAATTTGTACCAGTTCTCTTAGACTAACCAATCCCGGCAACAGCACACGACACTAACAGCCTACGAGACCGACAATGTAGGTTTATCAAATCTTCGAGCAAACTGTCAACATGGTCAAATGCCGACGAAACCAAAAAGCCACAAAACCGACATGCTGTTCTTTTTGGCCTTCTTACATCTTGTTGAAGGTTCACGAGACCGACATTGTCGGTCTAATAAGAGTTTCCGGTTGAACTCACCTTTTGTGTCCTGACTGGTGCTGCTGTTGCATTCTTCTCCCTCGTTAAACCTTGGGGGCGAACTTGGGACACTCTGAAAGTCATTTCTATGTGTGCTACTCTCATCTGATTCCAACTTAATTGCCAAGCCAACTGGATAATATTTGCCATCAGAGCGCTAATGATGAGCAGTCCACCTCTCCAATCGTAAGCTTTACTTAAGAAATCAGCTAAGAGCGGTACAAGAACCATTCCGGCGCCATATCCAGTCAAACCAAGGCTGAAAAGTAGGTTGAAATTCTCCCTAGCAACGCGGTGCAATGTCATGGTACAACATATATTTACCATACAGTATCCAAGACCTGTTTAACATGAAAAGAAAACACATGGGGCCATTTATATTGTATTATCATATATCATTATATCTAAATATATTTTGCTTAATCACATAATTATATGTACAAGAACAATTCACCTACGCCACGTTTCAGAGATTCTAGCCTTCTGCTTTGGCAGAACTGCGGGCATTTTGCTATTGGACAGCTGCGTCTAAACTACCAGACAAAAGCAAACACTTTTTAACGCGGGCAATAGCTCCTTTTGTGCGTCAAAAAATTACAAATAAATGCACATAATGTTCACAGTGGATACGCACAATAAAACACGATCAGTAAGAAACTATTTCCATTTGTAGATATTCTTTAAAATAATTCAGTTTACCTCGGGCAGTAAAACATTCCATGCTTAGATAATGATTATGAGGAGGAGAATTATAATAATAAAACCTTCCTCCTTATCATGATCATTACTATTTTCATTATCGTTATAGTGGATGTCTGTTACTGTTATTGGATGGTATGTACGTATGAACATATCACTTCTTGTATTCGTCATAATTTTCTTCTTTCAGGAATAGATATCTCAAGGATTGCAATTGAATTTTGAGTTCAAAATTGACACAATGGTAAAATCTATAATGGACTGGACACACTGAAATAATGTAAAGTCATCAAGGCGCCATTTTATGGATTCGAATATGTCCAATGTCTCTGTAAAACCAAATGGCATAACACTTTCATATTTAATATCATGACACTTAACTTACTGCGCAGCATTATTAACATATTTAATTTGCGCGTACGCGTACGGCTCCGTGATAACGCCCGCGTTAGATTTTAAAATGCTCAAATTAATTTTGCATATGTTTTAGGCAATTTTGAACATTTCTTTTAAATTTCGTGCACACGCGTATATACTTGCGTTTTTCGCGCGTCGGCGTAATAAAAACTTAAAACATGCCATAACATGCATGAGTTCCTGATCCTGTTCTCAACAATTCTTAACAATTCCAATTCATTGCTGGAACCTTCATCAACATATAATTCCAACACGCGCACATAAAACCTCGAAATGCATGCACTAGAAATGGAGGAAAAAATTGTAAAAATTACCAAATCTGAATCTGCTACAGCTCATCAGAATGGACCCGCCCCGTTTTGGGGGTATATTCTAAAAGGGTTTGAAATGTACCTGAAGTGTTTTTAAAAGAGGTTAAGATGTTACGAAGGTGTGGTGGTTCAGGGATAGACCACTTGTCTCGTGACCGCGAAGTCTCTGGTTCGAAACCAAGTTGATGCGCTACTGCCCCATGGTAAAGCGTGAATCATCTTTACAAAGTCCCTCGGAGAGAATTTAAAGCATTCGGTCCCCGGATTACTTACTAACCGTATCAGGACAACTACCCCCTGGGAAATCACCCCCCCCCGGAAGATAGCCCCCCGGAAAACTACCCCCCCCCCCACCCCCAACTTGCCCCAAGGACAATTACCCCCCGGAGAGTTACCCCAACGAGGACAATTACCCCCAAGGACAGTCACCCCCGGAAAATTACGCCCGAAGAAGTACCCCCCGAGGACAACCACCCCCGAGGACAATTCTCCCCCGAAAAATTACCCCCTATTTTTTCGGGGGGGGGTAATTATCCTTGGGGGCTCATCGTCCAAGGTGGTTCTTGTCCTAGGGCGTGATTTATCGGGGAGTAATTATTGTCCACGGTGGTCGATTGTCCTCGGGGTGTAACTCTCCGGGGGTAATTGTCCTACGGGCAAGTTGGGGGGGGGGTAGTTTTCCGGGGGGGCTATCTTCCGGGGGGCGGTGATTGCCCCGGGGGTTATTGTCCTGATACGGGCTTTGTAAAGATGATTCACGCTTTACCATAGGACAGTAGCGCATCAACTTGGTTTCGAACCAGCCCATAGGAAAGTGAAAAATATGCCGCAGACCTGCCGCAGACCTACCGCAGACCTGCCGTCTGCGGCAAAGAGTATGCCGAAGTATGCGGCAGAAAGAAATTTTGCTGCAGACTTGCCGCATACCAGTATGCCACAGGAACAGTCTGCGGCAGATCTGCGGCAGGATGAAATTTTGCTGCAGACTTGCCGCATATGTTGTGTCAGCAGGGTGTTGCACTCCCAAATTCTCTGCCAAAATTTCATTTAAATTCTGCTTTTTAATGCTTGTTTTGTGTAATCACATGATTAGCTAACTGCCAATATCCTTGTGAACACATTAAATCAATTTTATTTGACAATTCTGGGTTGTCATCGTGAAATCTGCAAAAATCTGCAGATTTCAATCTAGCTTCTCAACTTTGCACAGTAAGCAAATGGATTTACCAGCCCCGCATACTACCTCTTGTGTTGGTAACTGACATCCACAAGCCAACTTCTGCAAGTCTTCTGCAAGTATTGATTTCATTTTCCTTCTTCGCTTCTATGATGTTCATGAGAGTGATGGCAAGTCTGAGAGCATAATTGATCTTGACTTGAAGTGAGAAGCTGTTATAATTTTGACTTAAAGCTGGTTTTTAGACTAGACTGAGATTGCTACAATAGTACTTAGCAAATAGTAGTACAAAAGTAGTCCAACTTCATGCATCTCGGTCAGTAACAGTGTATATTATCGACTTGCATTGTACATTGTACAGGCGCGGATCTACGGGGGGGGGTTAGGGGGTTCAAACCCCCCCCCCTTGGGCAGCCCAAAAAAAAAAAAAAAAAAAAAGGAAAAAAAAAAGAAAAAAAGAAAGAAAAAAGAACGCACGCTGTAGAGAGAAACCCTTTCAAGTGCCAATATTGTGAGAAGATATTCAACTCATCTGGTAACTTAACCAAACACATGATAACTCTGGATATAACTGTGTATTAAACTGTTACTTGATTTAAAAAGACGTTATCATGCACTGCTTTTTATGGTCTCCATTGTGTTAATAGATGCCAGGAAAACATCATCGGGGTTCAAATAAACACCCCCAAAAAATCGGCTCGCCGCTTCGCGGCTCGTTGACGATGCTCCGCATCGTCATTATTTTGGTCAAACCCCCCCCTTAGCAAAAAGCTAGATCCGCCCCTGTTGTACATTTATATGCAACATCATTCTACTTCTAGCATGGGTAGACATATTCCTCCAGCCATGATCTCATCATGGAAACATCCTGTCATCATGGTCTTCTTGATTATTGTTAGCACAGGCTTACTGATAATTAAGCCATTCTTTCAGCATGAGCATGAATTTCGCTCATTGGATATACCTCTCTCTGCCCTCAAGCAGACGTGCACCTTGTATGCAAATCAAGCACATTGCTACTTCTTCAAGCATTTCAGAATAAAAGAAATTCAACCAGTGTGCTGAATCTTCGCTCTGCTAGTCACCTCGCTATTCTACTACTCTTAAGCGGCCAAGTTGAGCGAAACCCGGGGCCAATAGACACATTCCCATGTGCTATTTGTAATGCGAATGTCACGGACAACGACCAAGCCCTTCTCTGTGATAACTGCAACATGTGGTGCCATATTACATGCAATGGTATTTCTGAGCAATCATATGAAGTCCTCGCCAGACTCAAAGGCCCGAATTCACAAAGCAAGGTTTGAGCTCAGACCAAGGTTTGAGGTCAAACCTCCTTTTGTTTCGCCAAACCTTCTTTTGTTATTTACAAACCTGGTTTGTAAATAACAAAAGGAGGTTAGGCGAAACAAAAGGAGGTTTGAGCTCAAACCCGGTCTGAGCTCAAACCTTGCTTTGTGAATTCGGGCCAACAGGTTCTCGTGGGTCTGCTGCAGATGTCATAGCATAAAAGCAGCAATGCCAGCCTCTCCACAAGCAATCAGTTTGAGTCATTAAAGATAAAGTTGAGTTCTGGTCATGTGATTGCATTGTGAAGAAACGGTGTGGAATCTATCAGAAAAGGTTGATCATCTAATATAAGTATTGCAAGGTTCTGGAATCATCAAAATGATGAAACATTTTGCCAAAGCATGGCAAGTTACAAGCACTGTACACAGAATGATGTATATGGGACTACACGAGCACATGGCGAAAAAAACTACCCCCCGATTTTTACGTATTTTATGTCATATTTAGAATATGAAGGCATTTGAAGAGCCATGCTTTTCAGGGAACATGTTTAATCTGATGTTCTTCCACCCTTGCATAATAACAATGATAACGCTTACAAATTATTTTTTACCTCTTCCCAGAACTCAACCTTCTCTTTAAGCATCAGCGACACAACCGATGATGCTCAATATCATTGTCAGACGTCAACACCAACTTCAGCGTCATCTGGTCATGCATCGAGGCTACCACCACGCCCTCACTTCTCACCATCTAAAAATCGCAGGAAGATCCTGAAGGGCGTCATTATCAATTGCAATGGTCTTAAAAGTTCTGCAAAGTACTCTCAATTCCAAGCATTGATTAGTCATCACAAGCCAGATGTGATCCTTGGTTGCGAATCTAAGCTTGACGAGACAATCCCCACTTACAGTGTATTTCCTAGAAATTACACAGTATTCCGGAAAGATCGAAACGACCGTGGGGGTGGTGTCTTTGTAGCAGTGCATGAGTCTCTCATCTTAACCAACTGTCCGGAGTTCGACTCAAACAGTGAAATCATCTGGTGTAACTTACAATTCACCAACGCAAAGCCACTATTTATAGCAAGCTTTTACCGTCCCCCAAGTAACGGAAAGCAAGACCTTGAGGAACTCCAACTCTCCATCGCTAAGGTTATGTCTAAACACAGAAGAAGTCACCCTAACATCATCATTGGAGGAGATTTCAATCTTCCAGACATCAACTTTTGCTTGACACCTTATTGGAATTCTCACTGACACAACTGGTAAGGGATGTAACCCGTCCTGCGTCTAGTAACATCCTGGATCTTCTTTTGACGTCCAACCCTGGCCTCATTACAGATGTATCCATTCATCCTGGCATATCAGACCACAACATTGTGTCCTTCGTCTTTTCAGGAAATCCGAAAACGGCCGGCGTGCCCCTCCCAGGAAGATCTACCAATTCCACCGAGCAGACCACCAGATCATTAAAGAAACTGTTGAAAAGTTTTCAATCGATTTCTTCCTTTCATCTCCAGAGCTCCAAACTGTAGATGAAAATTGGAACAGAATATCTGCGTTCCTCAAGAAGTGTATGGAGGATCTGATACCATCGAAGATGAGCAAATCCCGGCGACACCTTCCGTGGATCACCACCGACCTCAAAAAAAAAAATGAGGAAGCGTGATAGGCTCTTTAAGAAAGCCCGTAGAAACCCCAGTACGTCAAAATGGAAGGCTTTCCGACAGCACCGCAACGTGGTAGCGAAACTAGTTCACCAAGCACACCACGATTACGTGAACAACATCATAGGGAACAGTCTGCAAGGGAATCCCAAGACCTTTTGGTCCTATGTCAAGCAGTGTCGGACTGAGAATATGGACATCCCATCGCTTAGATCTGACAAAGGCATCCACACGACCAACAAAGACAAAGCAGAGTGTCTCAACTCTTTCTTCCACTCAGTATTCACCAACCAACAGGTTTGTCATGCTCGTATGGAAGGTTCCTCACACTTTCCTGATATCGGCCATCTACACATTCATCGTCCTGGTGTGGCAAAGCAGCTGTCAAATCTCAACCCATCCAAAGCTTGTGGGCCAGATGAACTTCCACCTAAACTCCTCAAGCTTGTAGCTGACGAGATTGCTCCTGCCTTAGGATTCCTTTTTCAGCAGAGCTACAACTCTGGCACTGTTCCAGCTGAATGGCAGCATGCATTGGTAACACCCATCCACAAGTCCGGTGACAAGTGTGATCCAGGAAACTACAGACCTATTTCCTTGACCTGCATCTGCAGCAAGCTAATGGAACACATAGTGCTCAGCCATATCTCGAAACATGTAGCTGCCAACAACATCCTGGTAGATGACCAACATGGATTTCGGCAGAAACTTTCCACCACCACACAACTCATCTCTGCTACCCAGGATTGGGCACACACCGTACAATGCAGAGGCCAGACAGATGTCATCTTCCTCGACTTCCAGAAAGCTTTCGACCGAGTACCTCATCGCCACTTGTAGACCAAGCTCGAGCATTATGGCATAAGAGGAGACACATTACATTGGACTATGTCGCTACTTTCCAACAGGCAGCAAGCAGTTGTTGTCAAGGGCTCCCGATCATCTTGGATGCCTGTTACCTCTGGGGTACCTCAAGGTTCAGTGATCGTACCAGCCCTCTTTTTGCTGTACATCAACGACATCACTGCAAATATCCAGTCCAAGATGCGCCTTTTTGCTGACGATAGTGTGATTTACAGAGAAATTCACACTAAGAATGACACCTCCATCCTTCATCCTTCATCCTTCAAGACCTTCAAACCTTGTCTGACTGGTCAGCGAAATGGTTCATGGCTTTCAATGTCAAAAAGTGCGCCTCCCTTACCATCACGAGGAAAAGAACACCAACACAGCATGACTACCGGATTTCCAACGAGATAATACCCAGGATAGACAAGTACAAGTATCTCGGGGTAATTGTAACCAAGGACCTTCGCTGGAATACACACTGCCAACTCCTACTGAACAAGGCCAACAAAACCCTTGGGTTGCTGCGGAGAACCCTGTCACCATGCACCAAGGATGTGAAGTCAAGAGCGTACACAGCCCTGGTTCGACCGCAGCTAGAGTATGGCGCTGAAGCCTGGAACCCCCACACTTCTGGTGCTGCCGAAGGTCTGGAAAGAGTACAGAAAACAGCTGCTCGTTTTGTCTTCCGCGACTACCAAAGATCCACGTCAGCTACAGGGCTTGTTTCCCAGCTGGGATGGGATAAACTGCACACACGTCGTCTTCTAGCACAAAGCACCATGCTCTTTAAAATACACCACCAGCTAGTCAACATTTGTCTTCCTCACCTCATAACTAAAGCTACATACATCAGCAGAAGAGACCACACACTCAAGCTCTCTGTTCCTGTGGCAACAATAGACTCCTACAAGTACTCATTTTACCCCCGCACCATTCGCATCTGGAATCAACTACCAGCCACTGCAGTTACTGCCCCAACAGTTGCTGCTTTCCAGATGATCGCCCTCCCTGTCATCAGAGGGTTGGAACCTCCTGTAGGTTCCAGATGGCTGTAAACCATTATAGCAGCATGATTTTTTACTTGCACGTCACTGTTTTACTGTATAAAGAAATTGTACACCCTTTTGTAGTCTGCACTTCCACCTGCTGTCACAACACATCCCATCCCAGTATAGCTTGGAAAAGCTGCTTCAGGGATTACCTCATCAAGTATCAAGCATACTAGTATGCCACAGGGACAGTCTGCGGCAGATCTGCGGCAGGATGAAACTTTGCTTCAGACTTGCCGCATACTAGTATGCCACAGGAACAGTCTGCGGCAGGATGAAACTTTGCTCCAGACTTGCCGCATACTAGTATGCCACAGGAACGGTCTGCGGCAGGGCGAAACTTCGCTCCAGACTTGCCACATACCAGTACGCCACAGGAACAGTCTGCGGCAGGTCTGCCACAGAAAAGTGGGAAATTATATAGTCTGAAGCAAGGCTAAAGGCGGCCATTTTGTAGGACATGCAGTACCATATGAGGTTGCAGGCTGAGCCCATGATCTTGTAAATTCCTGTGTTAATTAGCACTGTTAATTGTCTTTTTAGCTTCTGTCAAACCAAACAATTTGCTAGGGCCAATTGAAACCAATTGAAACCAATCATCTCATGCATATTCATTATTACTTTACACGTGTGACAGAAAAATACATTTATCATGATTTGTTAAGCAAATTAAGACACTGCACATCATTTTTGTGATTTCTATTTTCCTTTTGCCATTATTAACCAATAGATTATTTTGTCTGATCATGTAACAATTACATTCACGTTTTAGCAATAGATATATTGATTATATGATTACTAACCAAGAAAAAATATACATATTTAGTATATATATGTGTACGAGCCGGTGTCACTTTAAATGTTACTCTTGAATACACTTCAAATGATCTATGTGATGGAGTTAATACAATTGAGAATAGAATATACCTAATTGGTAATATTGATATATATTTGTATTACCTAATTAGTAATATCGATATTGCCAATATCGATTATGAAGTATCAATCAGTTTATCACTGGTTCTTCTACATGCATACTTTATTGCCACGTACTGGATATGAAAGAGTATGCGGCAGGTCTGCAGCAGGTCTATATGAGATATGAATATTCATGATGAAGAGTCTGCAGCAGGTCTATATGAGATATGAATATTCAAGTCTGCGGCAGACCTGCCGCAGACTCTTCATCATACTGAAAGAGTATGCGGCAAGTCTGCAGCAGAACTGTTGCAGACTCTTCATCATACTGAAAGAGTATGCGGCAAGTCTGCGGCAAAACTAATTTGCATGTGAAAAAGATGACTGTCTGCGGCAGGTCTGCTGCAGATCTGCGGCAAGTCTGCCGCAGGAGTATGCGGCAGGCTCATTTCTTTCCTATGGGAGAGACTTCGCGGTCACGAGACAAATGGTCTACCCCTGAACCACCACGCCTCCGTAACATCTTAACCTCTTTTAAAATCACTTCAAGCTACATTTCAAACCCTTTTAGAATATACCCCCCAAAACCGTTTTCCGGGGGAGGGTAATTTCCGGTGGATGATCGCCAAGGGGGTTATTGTCCTAGAACCCATTAAAGTATCGGTATGATTAATACCGATTACACTGGTACAAGTTACAAGTATAATCTGTAGTTTAAAAAAAAAATATGTGTTCATGTTTGTTTTCATATTGTTTTTAGAAGAAGAAAAAAATCTGCTTTATAGCCTTCTCAAAAGCGAAAATAATGATGCGATAAAACTAAGTTAATTTCAACAATTTACTTCCTCCTTCCAACTACATACGGAACCTTTTATGTAATCACTTGAAAAAAAAGAGGGCTGAAATTTATTTCAATTGGTGCATTGTGCAGTTTCTTACCGGTTACTAAGAGATATATTGACATTTGAGCGTTGCTGGTTGCCATGGAAGTCAAGACCACGCCCATTGGAGCAAGACATGTACCAGATATCAGAAGTAGACGACGAATGGAATGGTAGCGATAGAGGGCAGCAATTAAAGGAGCTGCATGAAGACAGAAACAATCTTAAGTTGGTATAATTTCCAACATTTCTTACAATTTATATACATCTTTCATTGTATATATATTTCAATTTGAAATTATGAAATGAATATTCGTATAACAATAATAATAGTATTGTCGAATATTTAGAATAGCTAAAACAACAGGTAATGTTCCACGTCTTCGAAGAAGCAACTGTTAGACGTTTTCGAAGATGAGAGTCTAAATTTGGGAATAATTAGGTTACAATTGTCAGTTCTTGAGCGAAGGTTACGAGCTGACGTTTTTTATTTGGAGGGTCCACTGACCTTGGAGGGTCTCGTGCCCATGAGCAAATTACCATCAGGATTAACTGACGTCACGTACTATTTTTTAGATACTCAGATCCTATACACGGCGTAAAGCCCTTTTAACGAAAATATGGAGAAAAAAATTACTTGTATAAAATGTTCTTGTCTTCCTTATACTTCTATATCTTCATTTCAGTTTGAGGCCCCAATCCAGATTACGTTTGTTTTTTTGAATATTGATCTTCAGTCCCCTGCAGTTTCGGAATGAATCCAAAATATGTAGTGCATTCCAGAAACTAGCAGCTGTGCCATCAAGAAACGACTGTGTCATCAGCATACTGACGGATCTTAAATACTTTTGAACCCACCGAAATCTTTTCACCAAGTGTGAATTTCGAATTAAAGAGATAGTTGAGTTCTGTCGCAGAGGGCGCTGCACAAACTAATTATTCGTGAGATGATGAAAAACTGAGTGTCAAATTTGAAAGAACATACAATTTAAATGACAAAATCATCTTTCTTTGATCAAAATCGGTTCAGAGACGACTGAAATATTCATGAACATAACGATTTCTAATCTTGTGTACCACCATAAATATTAGATAATTTGAAAAAGCCGTTGAAAAAAAGAAATGTCGCCTTTAACGTCGTATTTCAGCCAATGCCGATGTTGGCTTTTTTGTTGGCATTTTGGTGTCGGTTTTATTACGCACAAGCAGCCGGCCCATGTATTGTTATTTTTAATCAAATAATTAACGGTCACCGTATTTTTTTGAAAGTGGAGCTGAAATGGTATGATCGTATTGGCTAAATTTCACACATTTCGGGGTCTAAAATTACCGTCATAGCAATTTTAGGTTCTAAAAGGGCACTAGAAATGTCATCGATAAGAATAAAAGCAATAACCATGCACTTTGAAGGCATTTGCGGTCTGAAAACAGAACTCAACTATCCCTTTAACGTCCCAATTTTGTTGGCGCATAACAAAAACAAGTATGGCGAAAGTGGATCTACTAGCCTACTCCCCTTTCTACACGAAACATCGATGTTATTTGCCCATTAACCATAACACTAGAATATGCATCACTATGCAATATCTTTAGTGAGGTAGTTTATTATTGTGTATAAACCGAATCATCAAAAGTGCACCGTACAGGATGATTTAAGAGATAATTTGTCAAAGAATTGGAGTGGTCGCAGTATTAATTGAGATTTAGATTCTCACCTGGGAAGTGGCAGAATGCATTGAGGAGACCTAGAGCAATTCCGATATCCGTCGGTGTCGTTCCGAGACTAATGTTGATATCTTCCAAGTAAATTCCAATGGACTTGATAATACCTACACTACTGGATGCCCTCAAAAAGGTACACAACACCAAAGGTAAATTTGGAGAAGTTAAAATCTCATGAAAACGCCCCATGGTAGGCTATGATGGGATGATACACAAAATATATATTTTCGCTTCACTTCTGTAAGCTGTATAACAAGTCATATGCGATACATAGAATAGACACGCAGAATATTGATAGAACTCAAGGGCCCGAATTCACAAAGCTAGGTTTGAGCTCAGACCAAGGTTTGAGGTCAAACCTCCTTTTGTTTCGCCAAACCTTCTTTTGTTATTTACAAACCTGGTTTGTAAATAACAAAAGGAGGTTTGGCGAAACAAAAGAAGGTTTGAGCTCAAACCCGGTCTGAGCTCAAACCTTGCTTTGTGAATTCGGGCCAAGAGGTATATGTGTACCATTGTCCCGACCATTGTACTGTCGGAGCTCCAAACTTCTAGTTCCATTTGGTGTACGGTTGAACAGTTTTGCGTTAAGGCCCGGTCACACAGCCCTCCACGGGCGTATCGCGGCCGAATCACGGCCAAAAATTTCTGCCCGTGAAGCAGACGCTGTTGGACGCGTTGAGGTCGCGATAAAGACGCGATACAGCCGTACTTTACCCGTCGTTACACGCGGTAAGAAATTCACACGCGGTTGGCCGCGCGAAAAAGTTTTGGGCTGCCCAAAAATTTAGACCGCGGGTAA
Source organism: Strongylocentrotus droebachiensis (assembly GCA_035222895.1). NCBI lineage: Eukaryota > Metazoa > Echinodermata > Echinoidea > Camarodonta > Strongylocentrotidae > Strongylocentrotus > Strongylocentrotus droebachiensis. Next base: position 26,795 of record JAVYIG010003284.1, read on the forward strand.
TCGCGGGCGGTACACGTGGTACACACGCGGTAAAGACGCGGTACAGACGCGGAACGAACGTGCTAGGACGTGCTACGGCCGCGGTTAAGACGTGGTTACACGCGGAATTGGACGCGAAATTTTAGCGGGTAATCGCGGGTGGAGCACGGTCATAGCACGTTTGTTCCGCGTCTGTACCGCGTTGTTATCACGTGCATTAGCGTGTGTACCGCGTGTAAGCGTGGTAGGCCGCGGTACCGCCGCGCTTCACCCGCGATAAGGACGCGGAACAGTCGCCGGCGTCTGTTCCGCGGGCATACCACGGGTAAACCGCGGGTAAGCCAATTTTGCACATTTTCCACCACGGGCAAAAAAAAATCGCGAAATTTTACCCGCGATAAAGACGCGAAAGGCTGTGTGACCGGGCCTTTAATACAAGTGATTTACCTGACGGACAAAATGTGTAGAATAGGTGTCACATGCATAATATGCACCTGTTCTACACATTTTTGTACATAGTAGCAGTGAAGGGATGTTCCTTTGTCTACCACAGCAATTGTTGAGGGTAGAATGAGGACTGTATATTTTGTCCGCTTTCTTTGTCCGTCATATTCATAGTGTTACTTCCTTTCAGAAAACAACAAACCTCGACAGCTAGAATATATTATGATCTCTATAATTATTCGTTATTGCATGAAAGAATGATGGTATCTATCCCCAGTCGTTTGGAAGAAATTGCAAGTGTGAATCGCTCTTATTAATTCGACACCACATCGCACGGGTATAACATATCATTATTATTATTATTATAATTATTACATTTATATCTTATTTACAACTATAAAGCTGGATCCAATCAATAGACCCAAGGCACTAACGAGGCGACGTCAATTGAATATTTACACGTATATAATTTGGGCACAAGGACCACCATGGGGTACCCACAGATTACACTAGCCCTGCCAGAAACCCCTTCAATTTAAGGGCCTGTCCAAAAGACAGGTCCGGTCGTGTCATTACTCACAAGTTACTCTTATAAAACAAGCCTAACCCTATTCTACCATCCCCATGACTGATACCAATCACCAAGTAGCATATGCGTTAAATTATTGTCAATACTTTGTGGAGAATCTGTGCTGTCCAACTTTATGGAAAAGCGAGCAGATTATGATAGCTGAGGGTTCTATAGATAACAGATCAGTTGACATTTTGTTAGATATTCTGATTGTCTTATATTTTTGTATCAATTAGTAACTTTTGGAAGCTGGGTAACATATATGTAAAGTAAAAAAGACTCGCAGAATGAATGCCAGAACTCTATAAGTATCTGTTTACCATAGTCCAGTCGGAACTACAAACTTCTATTTCAATTGGCATGCTTGGTGCGGTTGAACAGTATAGTGCATATAGCTTCGCCTGAATACATGTAATTTTTGTTTTGCAAACGACACACATATTCTATATTGTATACAAGAATATTGGTATCAATCCCCACTCTGGTTATATATTTTTGTATGTATAGAAATCGCTCAAGTGGATCGCTCTTAGCAGTCACGCATTACACAACACATCCCACTTGAATAGAGTATTATTATCACTAGCAGATTTTACCCGTGGCAGCACAGGGGGGAGGAGTCGTTTTTGTTTAAATCAAGGTGTGTGTGTGTGGGGGGGGGGGATTTTTTGTATGTAGTACAGCCAGACTGCCCATTCACACTGAGAGCCAAGTAGTTCATTGATGAAATAGATTAAGAGGCAATTATTGTGATATAGAAATGTTATCATTACATGTACTGGGTCAGAAATAAATATGTAAGTACATTGTACATGTACCTTACAATGTACACTAGACTGCAGTTGTTCGTACTTCTTCAATTCAAGCTTGCGCAATCATAATGTACAGCGGGAGGTCGAAAAGAAGTGAGAGTGAGAGAAAGAGAACGAGTAAGTAGGGGGTGAATAACTTGAGGGAGGGGGGAGAGAGAGAGAGAGAGAGAGAGGGGGGAGATAGAGGGGGAAATGACTGAGAGCAGAGAGAGTGGGAAAACCAGAGAGAGAGAGAGAGAGAGAGATAAAGATGGAGATAGAGAGAGAAATAATTGTAAAGAATACAAAAGAGCGAGACAGAGAAAAGGTTTTGGTTTTGTGAAGAAAAGGTAAGATTTGTATGGCTTCCATGGACTTTTTGAAAGGTTTTTGATACTTTTAAAAAATTCTTGGTGGGTTAAATAGTTATGCATTGAAATAATTGATAACAATCTTAGAAATTACACTGTATGTGTATATCTTATGGAATTCTTGTGTCTTTAAAAGTTATATGGGCACCTTCACTGATTAGAATACAATATTCAATTTTATTCAAATAAATAAAAGTACTGATATGTGTATGGAAGATTATGTCTTTTTTAATAGAAATGTAAAACACAACGTATAAAACATATTAAAGCTTGTTAACTAAAGGCGAGATATGCTACAGTACCGATGAACAGATTATAATATTTGAGATGGCATGTTATAATGTATAACAACAAAAAAAGACTCTGTATGTCTGTTATAGATACACAGCATGGGTTGTTTAAAGGTAAAGACCAGTATTGGAAACGCCCAAATTTCAAAAAATGAAATGGAAGCTCTCATTACCAATCATGTGAAAGAATATGTTTTGACTAATACATGATGATAAAAAAATTGCCGGGAAACCGCCTACTAATTCATATATTTGGTAAATTTGTTTCTCTCATGGTCGTGTGAGAGATATAGGGTAGTCCCATATACATCTTTCTGTGTATAGTGCTTGTAACTTTACGAAGAATGGGCCAAATTTCTGATCATTTTGATGATTCCAGAACCTTGCAGATGCTAGATGCTAGATGATCAACCTTTTCTGATCGATTCCACAACGTTTCTTTCACAATGCAATCGCATGACCATTACTGGTCTTTTACCTTTAAGCGATAAACCATTTTTACTCTGCTATATCCATGTCTATACTTTTAAAAACATCTACATAATACTAATAATTATTTAAAAAAATAGTACTTATAGAGCGCACACACCATCTAGGGACGCTCATGGCGCTAGCTCAGCAACAGTTCTCTTTAATTCAAGTAAAGTAAACAATTTGACAATATATTTTACAACAGTGTTGTAAAATACATGTCAAACAAAATATAAACATGTCAATTGAAGGCAAAAAACAGTGTACAAATAGGATCATAATATTTGAGATGGCATGTTATAATGTATTTAAAAAAAAAGGATTATGTCTGTAATAGAGTGGTTCTCCCTGGATTAACGATGAATACTTGGCTTTAGCCCGAGAGAGGGACTTCAACAACAAAAAAGTTCGACCAATTTAAAGCTAAGACACCGGAATCCAATTATCAAACTTATCTCCAGCAACCTGTCCAATATAACCAAACCATGAAGTTGCACTGGGGAAAATACACTTGCTTTCGAAACAAAGCGAACAACCTGAATACAAAATTGAAAAAGTTTTATTATAGGACTAAGCTTACGGAAAGCAGCAAAGATTTTCGGAAAAGTTGGAAGGTGGTGAATGATTTACTTCCAAGCAAAAAGTCTGAGGAAGAAAGGCATATCATTATTAACCAAGAAGTTATTTCTGATAAAAATGCTATAGTAAACAAATTCAATGAAATGTTTAGTAGTGTCGGCAGCGACATAGCTTCTGGTTTAAACACAATGGATGATGATACGAATCCCTTGAAACTTTGTCACAAACAGCTTTTTCTTTTAAATTTGGTAACATTGACTCTGAGTGTGTACTGAATGAGTTAAATACTATCGATTGTACAAAAGCGATTGGTTTGGATGATTTACATCCTCGATTATTGAAACTGGGTGCTCCTTCCATATCACAGCCTTTGACCTACCTATTGAACCGATCCTTGCAGACCGGCCGCTTTCCAAAAGACCTGAAACTCGCTAAAATTATTCCAATCGCCCAAAGCAAATGTAAACGATCAAATCAAATAACAAACCTCAGACCTATTTCACTTTAGTCATATGTTTCTAAATATTGGAAAAAGCTGTTCACTCACAACTGTATCACTATTTGAACGAACATCGTCTTTTGTCTGAACGCCAATCGAGCTTCCGACCCAAACACTCTACTGTAACTTGCCTGACCGAAATATGTGATTTTATGTTAGATAATATGGATTCAGGCCTAATCACAGGAGCAATATTCTTAGACCTCAGTAAAGCATTTGATGTTATACCCCATGATATTCTTTTACAGAAATTACCGTACTATGGAATTTATGATACCGAATTATCTTGGTTCACCTCGTATTTATTTAATAGGCAGCAGTGTGTAGCCTATCAGGGCGTAATGGGTGAACAGGAGTGCCCCAGGGGTCGATACTGGGACCTTTATTATTTAGCACCTTTATCAATGATATTTGTTATCTTAATTTCCAACACATGTCAAAAGTATCTCTGTACGCTGACGATACTGCCATCTTTGCAAAAGGTAATATTTCTGCTCATGTTCAACAAACATTAGAAAATAACCTGGATGCTTTGATAAAATGGTTTACCATAAACAAAATGAAGATAAATTCAAGTAAAACTAAAACTATGTTATTTGGCTCTCAAAAGAAAGTACGAAATTGTGAGTTGAAGTTAGAAATACAAGGTCAGTATCTAGAGTATGTTACTTACATTAAATATTTGGGTGTTGATCTTCAACAAATTAATTGGTCGTTGCATATTAATGAAGTTGTCCGGAAAATATCGCGTACTGTAGAATGCGTACGAAGAATCAAATCATGTCTGACGAGGCGAAACATGATTCAGCTGTACTTTTCACTTGTTTTAATAATATTAATAATAATAATAATAGTGGGTTCTTGTATACCATGTAGACTATTGTTGTTGTGCATGGGGTACGTGTACAAAAGAATATATGACAAAATTACAAAGAAGTCAAAATAAATATGCAAGATTAGTTTTAAATGCTGATTTCTATACGTCGAGTGTTACTTTGATGCATAAACTTAAATGGCAAAATGTTGAAGAAAGAGTAAAGTACCAATGCTGTGTAAACGTTTACAAAAAAATAACAATCTTGCTCCTTTGTACTTAAATACATTTGTATCCAGACGTCCAGCACAGTACCCTACAAGATACGCCCTGAATAGCCCATAATTCATACCCAAACCCAGGGGCGGCGATTTCTTTTCATGACCGGGGGGGGACGAAATGCGATGGACGAGGGAGCAGTGGCGTAATGAGCAAAAAAAGGGGGGTTGGGGGAGGGAAAAATCCGCATCACCCCCACTCTTACATGTTACAAACAGGCCCCGCGGAACGTTTTTCAAAATGGGGGGGGGGGGAGGGGGGATGAAGTATTTACGAACAGATAGGGCAAAGCAAATGGAGCGTAACTTGGCGTGGGGTCCCCAGGCGGAGCCCGGCCATGAAGCTCGGGGGTTTTAGGCATTTAATTACGGTCAGATGAGCATATGTTGATACCTTTTTTGTGACACTGGCGTGCAGGCTACTGCTTGGAGTGGGGTCCAGGAGGCGGAGCCCCCAGAAGCTAAGGGGTTTTAGCTATTAAAGCACGATCAGATGAGCATCAAGGTGCCGCCTTAGGGCCCTCGGTGTGGTCCAGTGGGCAGACCCCCCGGACGCTCATGGTTTAAGGCATTTAATTACGGTCAGATGAGCAACCTGGGGCCCGCCTTATTGGGCCCTTGGTGGAGTCCAGGGGGCAGAGCCCCGGAAGCTGAGGGAAAAACTATGCCATTTCAGCACATTTGTAAATCACTGATATCGAATGGAAATAAACCACGTTTGAATTTCATTTTTGTTGGGGGCGACTGCCCCAAGCTCCCCCCCCCCCATCAGTACGCGAGTGCGAGGGAACATATATTTCGAGGGAACATATATATATTTCTTAGCAAAACTATAGTATAAAAACAAGCAATATACTTTTTTCACACGTTTCTACAAATTTACTTGTACTTTTTGAAGGATATTATGCGAGGGAGCGTAGCTCCGAGGCAAGAAGATTTTCGCATTTTCTTTTGCCTAAACGCCGCACTCTTTGGCCCTCCAGAGTCTAAATATGTGTTGCAGTCTCAGTAGTCAGTATTTGCTATACATTTTTTGTTTGCACTTTTCCAATTTTCTCGGGGGCGACGATCCCCCCCCCCCCTAAAATAAGTGTGACTAAAAATTTTCCTCTCTTTTTTTGCTCAAGAGGGGGGGCGGGGGTATTGAGCGAAGTAGCGACCGGCACGATTTTCGAATTTCCGGGGGGCAAAAAAAGAAAAAAGAAAATGTTCTCACTCCCCCCCCCCCCCCGATCATCCTTTGATAGAATTTGTCACCTTACCATATACCATTCCAGCTATTCATGCTTGAAATTAAGATGTTGTTTACATTGGAATAACTAATAAAACTTAAAACTCTATTGCATCAGGACGTGGCTACGGAAGACAAAAGCCCCAACCAAATGGTGAAAGAAAGAAAATAAATGGAGAGGGGAAGGTAAACCTTACACCCCCACCTCCTCCTCCGTAATCGGTGGCATTGTTTCTTTGAATAATGGCAAATTGTTATAAAATTGTTTCCCCCTCCCCTCCCCCCCAGTGGCGGATCAAGGGGGACCTGGGGGAAACAAACGTGTAAAAACGTTAATTTTACTCTTTTTTTGGAGATGGGCCCCCTCCCCTGGCGCTCAAGGGAGGGGAGGGGGGGGGGGGGAGGGGTGCGCGATTTTTTCTAATTTTCGAGGGCAAAAAAAAATAGTGCTCACTACTCCCCCCCCACCCCCCCCCCACCCCCCCCCGAATTCGAGATTTTACGCTAGAGTTTAAATGGCACAATAAATTTCAAATATTAATACCATGACTGTCTTTATATCATGCAAAATAAAATCGACATAACTTGTTAACAGTAATAACGCAATCTCAACCAAAATTGCAGGAATGCTAGATTGTAACGAGTGTAACTTGCGTTAAACTAGTGTAACTTGAGTCCAGCCCTTGAGGGGGGGCACTGTCACTATGGTATTATATTATATTTATTCAGACACAGAGGCGGCGGACCCCGGGGGCAGGGGGGGGGGCACAGTGCCCCCCCACTTTTTCAAGTACCCTAAAAGTGCCCCTTTAACTTTGTAAGAAGCGCCCCTTTTTACATAAAAAGTGCCCCTATTACTTTGATATGTGCCCCTGTTAATTTGTAAAAGTGCCCCCTCTCCTTTTCACTTCTGATATGTGCCCCTTTTATTTTGACACGTACCTCTTTTCCCAGACAAGTTCCCAGTTTCCTTTGCAATAAGTGTCTATTATCCATTCTCATAAGTGCCCTTTTTAATCTCTAGTAAGTTCCTCTTTTCGGATACGAGAAGCGCCCCTTTTCACTTTTGTTAAACACCTCCTTCACCTCTGATAATTGCCCTATTCAAATCTAAGAGGTGCCCCTTTTACTTTGACAATTGCTCCTTTTCCTTTGTAAGAAGTGCCCCTTTCCCTTTTAATAACTTCCTCTTTTTAACTCGGATAAGCGCACCTTATATTTTCACATGTGCCCCCTTTCCTTTCTAATAAGTGTCCCTTTTCCTTATGATAAGTGCCCCCATTTAACAAAGAGCCCTTCGCCTTTTCATAAATGCCCCTTTTCACCTATGAAAATAGTCCTTTTTCATTCTCCTACTAGTGCTCCTTTTCATGTCTGGTAAATGACCCTATTCAATTCTGAGAGACAATCGTTTTATTTTGACAAGTGCCCCCTTTTCCTCCTGATAAGTGCTCTTTTCATCTCTAATAACACCCCCTTTTATTTTGACTCGTGCCCCTTTTCCTTCCTAATAAATGCTCTTTTTCCTTCATAATTTCCGCTTTTCATAAAAGCCCCCTTTCAACTCCAATGAATGACCCTATCAAAATCTGATCGGTGCTCCTTTTCCTTTATTATTAGTGCCCCTTTTTCATTCTCATAAGTGCCTCTTTCATATATGGTGTTTGCCCCTTTTCAGGTGCGATAAGTGCCCCTTTTCACCTCTGATAATTAACCTTTTTTTCACAGTGATAGGTGCCCCTTTTCCTTTCTTATGAGGAACCTATCCCTTTTTCATAAATGCCCCTATCAAAATCTGATGGTTGCCTCTTTTCCGTCGACAAATGCCTAATTTCCATTCTCATAAGTGCCTTTTCATCCCTGGTGAGTGCCCCATTTTCACCTCTGATAATAACCCTTTGTACTTTGACACGTGCTCCTTTTATTTTCTAATAAGTGTCTTATCCCTTCGATAAGTGTCCCCCTTTCCTCTCATCATTAAACGTGCCCCTAATTTCAAGCGACTAAGAGCAATATCTCCCAAAGCTCGCTCGCTACGCTCGCTCACATTTATAGATGTTATAATTATGTTACTTATCAAAGGTCTTTTCAGATTGCTGTTATGAAAATGTGCTTATTTATAACCCGATGAGGCTTGGTTTTTTCCTCTTTATAAGATGTAGTTTTCGCACTGTGACCTCACAAATCTTATATTTTTCCTCGCTCGCAAATGATTTTTTCGACCATCACATCCAACTGCAAGGTATGATGCTTTAAAAAGCAATATTTTATACGATGTATAAAGAGACACAAATATTAAAATCATCACTGATAATGTAATCAAATTTTAGGGGTATATACCAATGTCTAAAAATTGTTTATTTTCGCTTTGAGATTTCCCTTTGTAGGTGCCCTTTTTCCCCAGAAAGTGCCCTTTTTTGTTGGTGCCCCCCCCCCCACTTTGGAAGTCGCTCCGCCGCCTCTGTTCAGACATTCAGTGATAACCAAACAGTCACGTCCGGGGATGCAGCCAAAGGCTTGAAAACCTCACACAAGGCTGTATCCCCGGTACAAAATGATGTCAGTTAACAAATATAACACGATACATGATCATTAAAACAATATAGGAAACAAAGTAATATATCGGTAAAATAGTTGAGGAGGTAAATAAGAATAAAAACACACAATCAAATTTCGTAGCATGTAAACTTTGAAATGTTGAGAACAAATTATTAAATATGAATTATTAAAGAGTTGAGTATTACATTGCATAAAGATATTATTATCAGGTTGTATTATTTCAGATATATTATGAGTAGGTTAATCGGATAATTGACTATATATAAAATATGAGAGAAAGAAAAATAGTGTTATCTGAAGAAAAGGAATTATGTAATTACTTATATGAATATGTACTTATATAATTATGAATATAGATCTTTAGTTAGGTTTTGTAAGCTGAGAGAGTTGGGTTATTTATTACATTGCATGGGAGCATGTTCCATTTGTTGGCAGTTCTTACATAAAATGAGTTCTTGTAGTCATCCTTTTGCAAAAGGTAGAAACATCTTCTTGTTTAATGGGAATATCTACACATTCTATTTGCTGGCGTAATTCTTTTACAGATATTTACTAAATAATTGTTGATAATTTTATAGAACATCATGAGTCTATGATACATTAGTCTTACTTCTAGAGTTAGTACACTGATTCTTATGCCTTTCACAGTGGTAAAATTTTGCCTAGCCCCGGACTATAGGTGGGGCTAAAGGGGGGGGGGGGGAGGTGTTAGCCCGGGGTTAAGCTTAAGTTCCACTTTTAATTGTTCTAACATTGTTGATAGGTTGTGTCATCTGATAGGCCTAATACGCTGCAAAATAGTTCGGTTCATTTTCTTTAAAGGCGGAATCAGCCAGGAAGCCTAGATTGCTTCGTTGGATTTTATGTTCCTTTTCAAGGACATCGTTTCCAGCTTCTTGAGTATAAGGATGATAACGCTGAGGGCAACAGACAGTGATGTGAAGACTGCAGCCAGAACGAACATAAGCACAAAGCTACCAGTCAAGTCCTTCAGGCAACCTACAGAGAAACAAAAGTTTATTAAGGAATTATTGGACGAATCAACAATACTTGGATTACGCGTAGCCTGTAAGAATCACGAGAATTGTGTTTTGTTTCATTTAGAAGATTCTCAACTTTTCTTGTATTTCAATAGCTTCTATTCAGTGGTGTAGCAAGAGTAGAGACGGAGGTACCTGTTCCTTAAATCGAATGGCAAGAGAAAGAGAGAAGGAAAGAGGGAGAGAAAGAGAGAGAGAGAGAGCGAGAGAGAGAGAGGGGGAGGGGGAGGGGGTGGAGGGAAAGCAAATAAGATGGGGATAGAACTATGAAAAGATGACACTAACCAACTCGAACACCCTCCCCTATTACCGATGGCCTCAACGGTTCTCACGATTTGTGTCCAAGTCTTAAGACCGAATGTATACACCGTGACACCAGAGCCCCTGAATGGCTAAACCCATGCTACGCTATTGCTTCTCATCATAGTGTTACAAAATCCATCTTTAGAAAACTATAAAGACCTACGCGAGGGTTAAAATACATGTGTAAACAACGTTGATCACTACAACGTAATAGCAAAATCTACAAGAATAAGACAAATGAACTCGAAAGTATTGTCAATCGGAGAAAGGATTTACCCAATGCTAAGTTGCCGAAGAGGCCACCGAAACCCTCGGCGAAGAGCAGCCATCCTAACGAGATCGACGTCGCACTGTCATCGATCACCCTCTGCATGACGATGTTGAGTGAGATGATAGCCCCAGCGGACACTCCGAACGCTAATGATGCCAAGATGGCGACCACGTAAACCCTCATCAGAAGTCCAAGGACCAAAGAGGCTGATGCCATCAGTATCTGCGCGCCTATGTAGAGATGCGCGGCTTTCACGTAACCCTTCGTCACAAGAATGCCATTGGAGAAACGACCAACAGCCTGAGAACCCCCGAAGACGGAGAGAAGTGTGGCTGCTTGCATGGAAGAGAGTCCTACATGAGTCCCAGCCGAGGCGATGAAAATGTTAACAGTCACGTAAGCTGCTGCCAGGAAAAATATAGCGACAAGGAGTGCCACATGACAAATTTTGGTTGTCCTCGTGAGGGGTTTGGCGCTAAACTTAAAAAGATTGGATATTCTAAAAGTAGATTTAACAACCTTTGAACTCTCGAGGCTACGATATTTGTCATCCTTTCGCACATCATTCACACTAGATGGACTACAATTAAAAACATGCTGGTCTATTCCAGAGAATGTGGATTGAGGACAACCTTTGTCATCCGTGATAGAGACTCCAGAATGGATGTCGCCATCTGTATCAAAATCCGCAAGACTTTGAATCTCATGCTTATTCTCGTCGATATCTTCATCCGAATCACCATGTTGCCCTTGATCATCACATGGGACTGTAATGCCCATTGGTGCTCTTGGATAACAACTTTGGTTCTTCAGCGATCCACTACAGTCTTTGCCAACTCCTGCAGAACTTCCTTGATCATATGATGTTGGAGACTCCAGAACGGTAGCAGTAGTTTGATGGTCAGACGGGGGTGGTCGAAGCAGAAGCTCATTAGTCACATTGTCAACATCACCTTCATCGTCGTCGCGGTCATTGACTTTGCATACTTTGATGCCCTCATCACCGACCACGGGCCCTCGCTTTCTGACGACTTCGGGTTTCATGAGTGCGCCGATGACGACAGTGTTGAGAGATATGGCCGAGCCAATGACCAAAGCCCCTCTCCATCCGTAGGCAAAAACAAGGGCTCGGAGTACTGGAGATAAGACAAACACCGAGATCGAGATGCCAGTTAGTGCAGCTCCATTAGCTAGGGCGTAGTGGGGGTCAGAGTAGTGCTGTCGAATGGTAGCTGCAGATGCTATGTAGATGGCACTCGCTCCTATCCCTAAACATCGTATAAACATAAAATCAAAGAGTTGATGAATACATAATCTTCTTTATGATTCCAAAGAGAGTAACACACGTTGCTCGTGCTACTGGCACAAGACTGTGTCAGGTCGTCAGCAACTGGTGTGATTTTTGACGCATCGTGTAAAAATAAAATAGTGAATGCAAAATAAACGATGCAAGCTTTGAGTGGAAATGGTGCATGCGCTTATTTTCTTAATCACTTAATTTGCGGGGGGGGTTGGGGTTAACTTGAATTTTGTTTATGTGTATGTTTTTTTTTTTTTTAAGATGACCTTACCCCCCCCCCCCCCCCCCCCCCAACGGAACGGAATGTTGTTCGGTCAAATTTTCAAATTTCGGGACAAAAATAATAAAAAATATGTCCTCTTACCCCCCCTCCCCCCCCCCCCCGCTTATTCAGCGGCTGGCTGAGTCGTTGCGAAATTTTTGGCCCGATTTCAAAATGTTAAATGTTAAACCCCCCCCCCCCCCCCCCCTTGAAAAAATCCTGCGTACGCCACTGTTGGTACAAATACATTCGAAATCAGGCCCGTTGTACACGAAACGTCATTTCTGCGTCAGCGACTGGTGCGGTCATTTTTGCGCCATGTAAAAATGACAGCTAAAGATACTTATTTCCAATGAGTGAAAATGTGATTATATTTCGCGGTATATGACCGGGCCACCATGCGAGAAAAAGCAAAACTGAACAATGCAAACATTGCCTGGAAAGTATTGGCGCATGTGCTTATCTCCTCATGATAGCCTTTATTTGCGTAAGTAACATTGAAGCATTAATTGACGCTTAGTGTGCAACGAGTATCATGACGAACAAAATAAGCCCGGGCCTAATAAAATAGGGTCTACATGATACAACGAAAAAGTACAGAAGCTTACCAGTCTACTGAGTTTTCGTTCTCTCTCTCTCTCTAACTCTCTGATTCATCTTGTTCTCTCTCTCTCTCACACACACACACCCTCTCTCTCTATCTCTCGCTCTCTCTCTCTTTCCCCTCTTCTTCTCTATTTTTCTATTCCCCCTCTCTCTCTCTCTCTCTCTTTCTATCTCTCTCCTCTCTATTTCTCTATCTCTTTCTCCTCTCATGGTCCTTCTCGGTTGATGGAGAACAAAAATTGTAATTCAGCAAAATTTGTTTTTACCTCCAAGCAAACTGTAACCGACCCAAATGAAGGCAATATGTCGTGCGAACGCCGTGAGGAATATCCCTGAAGATACGAGAATACCACCTGTCATTATCACTGTACGACATCCTACAACATCGAGGGCGTATGACATCAGAGGACCTGCATCGAGATCGAGAGAGGATAAACAACAATGACATATATATTTTAGTGTTCCTTGTAGGCTTCATTCTGGTTTAACTTTTGGTTTGGGGATATTTTCCATATACGAATTATCAGAAATAATCCTTGCTAACCAACTGAGAAAGAGTAATGACGTAAGAAATGAAACTGTAATTTATGTTGAGAAGCGTGAAAAATAGGTCATTAATCCACCATTTGCATTAATAAAGATTTCTCAGGTGTCACAATTATTGATAGCAAGGTCAACTTTACCACATAATAAAATCAACTAAAGTCACAATTTACCTCCAGGGGCGGATCACGCTGGCGACGAGGGAGGGGCCAAATTTTGAAAAGCGGGGGGGGGGGGGGAGGTAGTGAACACTATTTTGTTTTCAATCTCAACACCTCCCCCCCCCCCCCCCCCCTCGAGCAAATCAAAAGGTAAAATTGTGTTTTTGTTTGCCAAGGGGGGGGGGGGGGGCGTTTTCTTCTTTTTTTTAATGGTAAAATTGTCGTTACCATTTTTTTAAAACCTTTTCTTTTGCCAGGGGCAGTGGCGGATCCAGGGGGCCCAGGGGGCCCAGGGGGCCCGGGCCCCTTCCCCCTTGCAAAAAAAAAGAAGGAAAAAAAAGAAGGAAAAAAATTAAGGAAATAAAAGGGGAAAGATATCAAAGGTATCAAAATATGCTCATCTGACCGTAATTATATGCCTAAAACCCCTTGACTTCCGGTGGCTCTGCCCCTTGGACCCCACCTATAGGGCCCTAAGGCAGACGGCTGGATGCTAATCTGACGGTAATTCAATGCTTAAAACCCCTGAGCTTCTGGTGTCTCGGCCCCCTGGACCTCACGCCAATTAGTGTCCTGCCAGTGTCACAAATAAGGTATCAAAATATGTTCATCTGACCGTAATTAAATGCCTAAAACCCCTTAGCTACCGGGGGCTCCGCCCCCTGGACCCAACGCCAATTAGTTACCTGCAGTGTCACAAATAAGGTATAGTTATGCTCATCCAGGGGCGTACGGAGGGGGGGGTGTTTTGGAGGTTAACCCCCCCCCCTTTAGTATTTTTATGTGTGTAAACCCCCTTAAAAACACCTAAAAAAAAACCTTTTGGTATTTTTGTTTTATTTTATTTTTAAATTATAAAAAAAAAAAAAAAAAAAAAAATGCCCACGGTTTTAGGTGACCTTACCCCCCCCCCTCCCCCCCCTCCCCCACTGAGCGACTTTTCGGCTGGCTGAGTCGTTGCGATTTTTTTTGGACTCCCACAAAAAACAAAAAAAAGTGTCCGCTTACCCCCTCCCCCCCCCCCCCCCCCCTGAGCGACTTTCTGTCTGGCTGGGTCGTTGCGATTTTTTTTGGACTTCAAAAAAAAAAAAAATGCTCATCCGACGATAATTTAAAGTATAAAACCCCTGAGCTTCTTGGGGTTCCGCCCCCTGGACCCAACACCAATTTGTGTCCTGCCAGTGTCACATATAAGGTATAAAATATGCTCATCTGACGATAATTTATTGCCCAAAACCCCTGAGCTTCCGGGGGGCTCCGCCTCCTGGAACCCACGCCAATTCGTGACCTGCCAGTCACGAATTCGTGACCTGCCAAACGATAATTTGATGTATAAAACCCCTGAGCTTCTGAGGGCTCCGCCCAGGGGAAAAAACGCGTAAAAAAACACGATAATTTTACCTTTTTTTTTTAGATAATCCCCCCCCCCCCCCCCTGGCGTTCAAGGGGGGGGGGGGGGTGCGATTTTTCAAATTTTCGAGGGCCAATTTCAAATTGATTTCAAATTTGGGCCCCACCCCTAAAAAATCCTGATCCGCGCATGGCAAGGGGTGGGGACCGGGCCCCCCGCGCCCCTCCCCCTTGGATCCGCCTATGGTTACCTCAACTCGAGACAAAGTGTGGTTTATGAGTACATATTTAAGCAGCGAGGTGCCCAAATATCATTGTATTAATTTTGGGCATCGAGATACCCGAATACGTAATTTCTGAAATGTTCATTGGAAAAGCGTGTCAAAATTTAGAAAGTGAAGAATTGACATATTCGAGAAAAATGCGTCAACCCCCCCCCCCCCTTCGTGCCCGTACAATGTCCTCAACTACTAAAGTCTTAAAGCTATATCCACTATATCATTCAATCGTTGGAAAGGAGCCACATAGGAGTTATTATTGATGTTTTTCTGCGATATCGTCGATGTCCACCGGCAAGCCCAGGTAAACACCCGAAAAGAAGGAGCATAATGTACAAGGCAATCGACACCCACCAGAGCGAAAAGAATGGTACACCCGATATCTTCTTTCGAGGAAAACAACCGTTTCGTAGTCACGTTCGACGTCGAAGTAGGCTGATAGAGACCAGTGAAACTAGTATTGCTGGATGCAATGATGCATTTTTGTAAAAACTCTCAAGTTTTGAATATATATAAATGTCTTAGCTTGGAAATGATCACAGCTTTGAAATTACTTGATCCTCTCTATACATCAACATGTGATGCACCAACACAGATGCGGCGCTCCGCCCCCCTAATATTTCAAGCACCCAGAAGAACTCCTTTTCAAATAGAAAAAGTGTCCCCTTTAACTTTAGATACGTACCCCTTTGTTCTTTCTAATAGGTGCGTGTTCCACATTCTTATAAGTGCCCCCTTACCACTTCTTATAAGTGCCCTCTTTAACTCTGATAATTGCCCTTATTCAAATCTAAGAGGTGCCTGTTTTACTTTGAAAAGTGTCCCTTGTCCTTCGTAAGAAGTATCCCCGTCTGATAAGGCCCCTTTTCACCTCTGATAAATGTCCCTTTTATTATGACACTTGCCCTTTTTCCATTGTCATAAGGGCCCCTTTTCATCTCTGGTGAGTGCCCTTTTTTCAGGTACGAAAAGTGCCCCGTTTCACCTTTGATAACGGTGGTGGTGGTTATTTCACCTGACTGCTAAGAAAGCATAAATGCTTGTAAGTAAGCAACCAGACGCGGCCGATGGAATTAGGTCCTCTTCGAGTGACCTGGTAATGAGGATTAATGCCTTACCAAAGGGCACTAGCGCATCGCCTTGGTTTCGAACCCGGGTCACCGGATTACGAGACCATTGCTCTACCGACTGAGCTATCGCTCCTCCTATTCAAATCTGAGAGGTACCCGTTTTACTTTGACAAGTGCTCCTCCTCACCTCTGATTATTTCCCCTTTTATTTTTATACATGCACCCTTTTCCTTGTAATAAGTGCCCCTTTTATTTTTGTTAATACTAGCCCCTTCCCCCTCTCATAAATACTCATTTTCACCTCTCATAAGTGCTTCTTTTCATCTCTGGTGAGTGCCCTCTTTTCAGGTACGAGAAGTGTCCCTTTTCACCTCTGATAACTGCCACTATTTAAATCTGAGAGGTGCTCGTTTTACTTTGATAAGTACTACTTTTCCATTGTAACAAGTGCCCCTTCCCCTTCTGATTCTCACCTCTGATAAGTGCCTCCTTTTATTTTGATACATGCCCCATGTTTTATTTCCAATAACTACCCTTTTTCCTTCTGATAAATGCCCCTTTTCACCTCTGATAATTTCCTTTTTTACCTTTGACACGTGCTCCTTTACTTTCTCCTAATAAGTATCCTTTTCTCGTCTGATAAAGGCCCTCTTTTCCTTTCTCTATTACACGTGCCCCTAATTCAAAGCGACTAAGAGCAACTTTTTATTTAATCCCCCTAGAATAATTGATATAATCATGTAACTTATTAAAAACCTTTTCAGTCTTTCGCGGCGAGATTGCAGCTCATCACTATTAATTTGTCCTCTTTATAAGATGTGACTTTTGCAATGCGACTTCACAGATGTTAATTTTGATTTGTTCGCTCGCATCGCTCGCTCGCAAATAAATATTCAGACCATCACACCCAACTGCAAAGTATGATGCTTAAGGAGTATCTTAGACCATTTAAAAAGGAAAAACAAATAGTGAAACCATCCCTGATGATGTAAGCACATTGTAGTCTAAAAATTGCATATTTTCGCTTTGAGGTTTACCCTTGTAAGTACCCCCTTTTTCCAGAAAGTGCCCCTTTCAGTGGCATCGCGTTTAGAGGTCGTGTCCAACAGCATGAACCATAACACAATGCACGACAGAATGCAATATGGCGTAACTTGCAATAACAACCGATACAAACCAGTAAATGGCTTTGGAATAATGAAATGTTGTTGCCTGTGCCTTCATCATGTTTAAACTCGAACAAACACTGTTAAAACAATGTCTATTGAACCATGTCAACCTAAGCCCGGCTCTGAGCAGATCGAGCACATTGAACTTAAGTCGTACAATGGGATATTGCATGCAGTTTGAACCGCTCTACCTTCATAATGCTGTAATTCGTAGACAAACTGATTTCCCTTTGATAAGTATGTATTATTATCATTGGTCCCTGGTTGGAACGAATATTTGCTTCCTCAATGTCCTTGGACTGAATTGCAAATCAACAATGAAAACAATTCTCCAGGAAACATAAAGACCCAATTTGAGCATGTCGTAACATTTAGATTATCACCAGGATATGTTTTCTGGTGGAATTGATAAGATATTTAGATATCATGCAATAATAAAGACACGATAAAAACTTTGTCAATGCTTCCAAAAACCCAGGCACTGACAATTATACTAAAATAATTAATCTATACCTAGATTCACTCTGACTATAGTCTGTGGATACAGACTCTGGTTTATTGCCGTTGAATCTACAGTCAGTTAGTACTGGTAGTAGTATAGTACAGTCAAGATTCACTACATGGCAATCATGTTAACATTCTTGCAAAAATACTAAGGAATAAGATATGGTGGATGCAACGCGCATTTTTTGCTTTAAATAAATGAAAGAATGTCAAAAATCATGATCTTATATGTATTACCTGATGAAGACCTTGTATTTGAATCAATGTTCATTATGATATGAAGTAATAAACCTGTTTGATTGATGGATATTACCCACATAATTATGTATGGCGCAATGAAACATAAAATTGTGATTTACTCAGCATTATGGGGTTATATAATAAACTAATTATATTTCAGTTATTTACACACCATAAATCTGTTCATTGAAATACTTTTTCAAGGTTAAACATATAATACATATTGTTATGTCACACGCAGAAAAGAAATGATCAGATAATGTGATGAAGAGATGAGTTCAATCGCAACTTATTTGCGATTGATATCAATCACAACTATTGTATGTATAGGGGACTGCAAATTTGCGATTGATTTGGATCAATCGCAACTCTTTATAAGAAGGGGCCCTTATGTTGACTCTCTCGGTTTCTATCTTTTCTTTACTGCTCTATATACCCACCTCGATCCTCTGCGGCTATCTGCCTTTTTGGTCCTCTTCAACTCTCTCGCTCTCTCATCCTCATCGTACAAATCGTATTTCAAGTACCTTATCCAACTAAAGCTGTTAAATAACTGTCTAGGATTTTGATTACTGATATTTTGTAAATTGATCTATGTAAACTTTTACCGGTGAAAACACATTTTCGAATGGACAATAAATATTTGAAAAATATTTCAATTTCAACTTATACCCGAATCTGAAGGCTGTATATCTTGCCTTCAATGCAACAACCTGACGCAGTTTTAGAATAATATGGGGGAGGGGTATTTAAGCCACTCATCGCGAGCCATGAGCGAATTTTCACGAATATGAGGATATTTGGGCACCTATAGTTGATCGAATATTAGGTTTCACGGTGTCCTCACTGTCCAAATATCGGGCTTTAGATTATCCTCGCCGACCCCCCCCCCCCCACCCCCAATCTATTATTTGATTAATAATTTACTTGGGTAAAAAGAATTAAGGGTATATACAATAAAATGAAATGATGCTGTAATTTATCTAAATTAAATGTTAACAGGCCTACCTGAGATACCAAAAGGAACTAGATAAGATGCAAGTATAATCCCGACTGCAGCCGTGGTCGTTTGAAGGTCTTCTGCGATATCGTCGATGATCACCGGCAAAGACATCGGTATACCACGGCCGAATGCAAGGCAGACGTGGAACGCGAACGCCACCCGCCATAGCGAAAAGAAACGTTTTAAATCCCACATCGTCCACTAAAGCTTGAAGACGTCCGTTACGAATATAGTCAAGATGTACGTCGAAACAGCATATGCAGCCCGGTATATTTGTTGTACACTTTCTTAGAAATAAATATTACATGGAGTTTATACATACGATTAGCTGACTACGCTTTCAAGTCGTAGGAAATGAAGTTGGCATTAATCCACTAACAATGAATGAAACACCGATGATTATATCAGGGAGTTGAGATCAGTGGAACTCCCTGGTTCTACCAAGGGAATGAAACAGTTTACACAGAGCCACGTACGTTAGCATGAAAGGCCAGCAGTCTTGTGAGGAAAAAAAATCCCAATGAGTCCAGGCAGTTTCTCTGTTGAAAGGGACCCGGGAACGTATTGCAACGAAAGGAGGAAATAAATATGAAATCTCATTCAATTTGATATTAAACTAAATCATTCGACCATGCATTCGTTCACAAAGTATCTTTCATGTACCAACCAATCGGGCGTGTCTTTTGAAATATGCAAGTCTCTCCATGTTCACATAGTTTACTGTTTAGCAGAAGAGGATGTTATAGAGTGAGAGAGAGAGAGAGAGATGTTGCGTTTGGAGCGCATATCAAATTATGACTTTTATGTTGATAATAATAATAATACACTGTTGCTCATAAAGTTGGAATATTTTTTTTTTACCCCAATTTATGGAATTATTTTGACAATGATTTATTCTTAAAGATCTAGATAATAGTATACATTCTCAGATTTTATTGAATAATCATTTGCCAGTGTTTGTTTTGCGTGACTGCTAAAGCATGTGTATGCTAATATGCTTATCAACTAGGGGACCTACGCCCTTAAGTCATAAATGACAGTAATGAGGATTAATGCCCCACAAAAGGGCACTAATATAGCACATCGACACGGCTTTGATCCTGGGGCCTCACAGTTACGAGACCATTGCTTTGCCACTGAACCATGACTGTACGCACCGGAGGCTAGGGTAGGGGGCAGTTCCCACAAATAAAAAAAACAATGGAAAATGCAATGATTATCAATAATTAATTGCATTTTACCCCGGTCCCCAACATAACAAAAATCCTCTGTACGGCCATGCATTATGTAACTTGAGTCCAGCCCTTGAGGGGGGGGGGGGGGGGGGAGAGGCACTGTCACTTTGTTATATATTCTATTTATTCAGACATTCAGTGATAACCAAACAGTCACGTCCGGGGATGCAGCCAAAGGCTTGAAAACCTTGTACAAGGCTGTATCCCCGGTAAAAATGATGTCAGTAAACAAATATAACACGATACGTGATCATTAAAACAATATAGGAAACGAAGTAATATATCGGTAAAATAGTTGAGGAGGTTAAAATAAGAATAAAAACACACAATACAATTTTGTAGCATGTAAACTTTGAAATGTTGACAACAAATTATTAAATATAAATTATTAAAGAGTAGGGTATTACATTGCATAACCATAAAGGTATTATTATCAGGAAGTAGATAAATGGATAATTGACTATATACACTGTACATAAAATATGAGAGAAAGAATAATAGTATTATTTAAAGAAAAGGAATTATGTAATAACTTATATGAATATTATAGAGATATCGACTGCTTTGAGAGGCCTGGCTGTTTTATATGCTCACGGGAACATGCGCGCATCTTGCCATGACCCAGAGGCGCGCCTGGGTGCAAGATGTGAAAGTTCCCGAGAGCATATAAAACAGCCAGGCCTCGAATATAAAAGCAGTCGATATCTCTTTTATATGCCGAATCGAAACAAAAATCTACCAAGAATTCTTACCTAATCCTTTTATTGAATAAAGATTGGTTAAACATCACGGAAAATCTGAAAAACTGTCTGTTTATCTTTGCTAGAAAAATGACTGAAAGTTTCAATCATTTGGGAATCGCAGACAAAAAGCACGGTATGGTGTCCGCGCTCGCACAAAGAAAATGTTAACACGTAAACCAATGGGGATCTGAGCACATTGCGGCCTGCTACCCGGGGCAACGGATATCACTCATGAACTATTGACTATGTGTTCGTCTCTTTGCGGGAATATCCAAAATCACGACTGCAATTTCGACCAATCTGATGGCTAGATTTCTAAAGAGAGGTATATAAATCCTTATAAAATTATGAGTATAGATCTTTAGTGAGGTTTTGTAAGCTGAGAGAGTTGGGTTATTTATTACATCGCATGGGAGCATATTCCATTCGGTGGCAGTTCTTACATAAAACGAGTTCTTGTAGTCAACCTTTTGCAAAAGGTAGATACATCTTCTTATTTAATGGTAATTTCTGCATATTCTATTTGCTGGCGTAATTCTTTTACAGAGATTTACTAAATAATTGTTGATAATTTTATAGAACATCACGAGTCTGTGATACATTAGTCTTACTTCTAGAGTTGGTACACTAATTCTTATGCTTTTCACACTGGTAAAATTTTGCTTAGCCCCGGACTATAGGTGGGGCTAAAGGGGGGGGGGGGGTGTTAGCCCGGGGTTAAGCTTAAGTTCCACTTTTAATTGTTCTAACATTGTTAATAGGTTGTGTCATCTGATAGGCCTAATACGCTGCAAAATAGTTAGGTTCATTTTCTTTAAAGGCGGAATCAGCCAGGAACCCTAGATTGCTTCGTTGGATTTTATGTTCCTTTTCAAGGACATCGTTTCCAGCTTCTTGAGTATAAGGATGATAACGCTGAGAGCAACAGCCAGTGATGTGAAGACTGCAGCCAGAACAAACATAAGCACAAAGCTACCAGTCAAGTCCTTCAGGCAACCTACAGAGAAACAAAAGTTTATTAAGGAATTATTGGACGAATCAACAATACTTGGATTACGCGTAGCCTGTAAGAATCAAGAGAATTGTGTTTTGTTTCATTTAGAAGATTCTCAACTTTTCTTGTATTTCAATAGCTTCTATTCAGTGGTGTAGCAAGAGTAGAGACGGAGGTACCTGTTCCTTAAATCGAATGGCAAGAGAAAGAGAGAAGGAAAGAGGGAGAGAAAGAGAGAAAGTGAGCGAGAGAGAGAGGGGGAGGGGTGGAGGGAAAGCAAATAAGATGGGGATAGTACTATGAAAAGATGACACTAACCAACTCGAACACCCTCCCCTATTACCGATGGCCTCAACGGTTCTCACGATTTTTGTCCAAGTCTTAAGACCGAATGTCACTACACCGTGACACTAGAGCCCCTGAATGGCTAAACCCATGCTACGCTATTGCTTCTCATCATTGTGTTACCAAATCCATCTTTAGAAAACTATAAAGATCTACGCGAGGGTTAAAATACATGTGTAAACAACGTTGATCACTACAACGTAATAAAAAAATCTACGAGAATAAGACAAATGAACTCGAAAGTATTGTCAATCGGAGAAAGGATTTACCTAATGCTAAGTTGCCGAAGAGGCCACCGAAAGCCTCGACGAATAGTAGCCATCCTAACGAGATCGACGTCGCACTGTCATCGATCACCCTCTGCATGACGATGTTGAGTGAGATGATAGCCCCAGCGGACACTCCGAACGCTAATGATGCCAAGATGGCGACCACGTAAACCCTCATCAGAAGTCCGAGGAATAAAAAGGCCGATGCCATCAGTATCTGCGCGCCTATGTAGAGATGCACGGCTTTCACGTAACCCTTCGTCACAAGAATGCCATTGGAGAAACGACCAACAGCCTGAGAACCCCCGAAGACGGAGAGAAGTGTGGCTGCTTGCATGGAAGAGAGTCCTACATGAGTCCCAGCCGAGGCGATGAAAATGTTAACAGTCACGTAAGCTGCTGTCAGGAAAAATATAGCGACAAGGAGTGCCACATGACAAATTTTGGTTGTCCTCGTGAGGGGTTTGGCGCTAAACTTGAAAAGATTGGATATTCTAAATGTAGATTTAACAACTCTTGCACTCTCGAGGCTACGATATTTGTCACCTTTTCGCATATCATTCACACTAGATGGACTACAGTTAGAAACATGCTGGTCTATTCCAGAGAATGTGGATTGAGGACGTTTTTTGTCATCCGTGATAGAGACTCCAGAATGGATGTCGCCATTTGTATCAAAATCCGCAAGACTTTGAATCTCATTCTTATTCTTGGCGATATCTTCATCCGAATCACCATGTTGCTCTTGATCATCACATGGGACTGTAATGCCCATAGGTGCTCTCGGATAACAACTTTGGTTCTTCAGCGATCCACTACAGTCTTTGTCAACTCCTGCAGAACTTCCTTGGTCATGTGATTCTGAAGACTCCAGAACGGTAGCAGTAGTTTGATGGTCAGATGGAGATGGTCGAAGCAGGAGCTCATTAGCCCCGTTGTCAACATTACCTTTATCGTCGTCGTGGTCATTGACGTTGCCTATTTCGCCCTCATCACCGACCAAGGCCCCTCGCTTTCTGACGACCTCGGGTTTCATGAGTGCGCCAATGACGACACTGTTGAGCGTTATGCCCGAGCCAATGACCAAAGCCCCTCTCCATCCGTAGGCAAAAGCAAGGGCTCGGACTACTGGAGATAAGACAAACACCGAGATCGAGATGCCAGTTGTTGCAGCTCCATTAGCTAGGGCGTAGTGACGGTCAGAGTAGTGCTGTCGAATGGTAGCTGTAGTTGTTGTGTAGATGGCACTCGTTCCGATCCCTAAACATCGTGTAAACATAAAATCAAAGAGTTGATGAACATATAATCTTCTTTATGATTCCAAAGAGAGTAACACACGTTGCTCGTGCTACTGGCACAAGACTGTGTCAGGTCGTCAGCAACTGGTGTGATTTTTGACGCATCGTGTAAAAATGAAAACAATAGTGAATGCAAAATAAACGATGCAAGCTTTGAGTGGAATTGGTACATGCGCTTATTTTCTTAATCAGTTAAATTGCGTTGGTACATATACATTCGAAATCAGGCCCGTTGTACACGAAACGTCATTTTGTAGACGTAGCTACTGCGTCAGTGATTGGTGCGGTCATTTTTGCGCCATGTGAAAATGACAGCTAAAGATACTTATCTTCAATGAGTGAAAATGTGATTATATTTCGCGGTATTTGACCCACCATGCGAGAAAAAGCAAAAGTGAACAATGCAAACATTGCCTGGAAAGTATTGGCGCATGTGCTTATCTCCTCATGATAGCCTTTATTTGCGTAAGTAACATTGACGCATCGAATTGACGCTTCGTGTGCAACGAGTATCATAACGAAAAAATAAACCCGGACCTAATAAAATAGGGTCTACATGATACACTAAAAAGTACAGAAGCTTACCAGTCTACTAAGTTTTCGTTCTCTCTCTCTCTCTCTCTCTATTTCTCTATCTCTCCCCTCTCACCCTTCTCAGTCTCTCTCTCTCTCTCTCTCTCTCTCTCTTTCTCTCTTTCTCTTTCTCCTCTCATGGTCCTTTTCGGTTGATGGAAAAAAAAGTGTAATTCAGCAAATTTAGTCTTTACCTCCAAGCAAACCGAATCCAACCCAAACGAAGGCAATATGTCGTGCGAACGCCATGAGGAATATCCCTGACGATAGGAGAACACCACCTATCATGATCACCACACGACATCCTACAACGTCGAGGGCATATGATACCAGAGGACCTGCATCGAGATCGAGAGAGGATAACAACAATGACATATATATTTTAGTGTTTTTTGTAGGCTTCCTTCTGGTTTCGTTTTTGGTTCGGTGATATTTTCCATATAAGAATTATCAGAAACAATCCTTGCTATTATAGATATCATGCAATAATTGTAGAATTGTAGAATTGTAGAATTGTAGAATTTTATTTACTCTTTGACCCCCTCTCGGGGTATGAGAGTACAAACAAACATAAAAGTATAAATAGCAATGCATGACTTATGAATGCAATTCACATACATTATTACATAGATAATGACACAAAGATACAAATGATAATAGGTATATAGTGTATGAAAGTACTAACATGAACAATGAACCAACTAGTAAACACAAAGTATATATACATGAACATAGTGACAATAATAAAAGGATAAGTATAATGCAGTCTATTTACAAGCTAAATAGGAAACAAAGTAGGCTGTTTCACTATCCTACATTCCTACCGCTACGAGTACTTGTAGGTTCAGCTCTAGTTTTACTTCTTGAAATGCTTGAACTATCTTCTTTCTCTGTTTTTTTAAATTAAATTCCAACATAATAAGGCGAATAAATCTTGCTAAATTCTTCAACTGAGAAGTGCTTCTAGTATTAAAAAGTTCTGTCATGTGCATAGCACTTGGGAGTTTAGACTTACAAAACTTTTTTGATAAATATAAACATCTCTCCCTTTGAAAATATGGACAAACAAAAATATAGTGAAATTCATCTCCTATATCAGTGGACAGGCAGAATGTGCACTGCATATCACAATGTGGTGTGTTCGCATCAAACCGACCTTTGTTTACAGGTAATTTATGTGATCTACACCGAAACTTACAGAGAGTAAAAGCATCAGTTTTATTTAGGGTGAGTAAATAGCTTTCAAATATATGGTTGCCTTTAAATATTCTATAATTTGTGCAAATGCGATTTGACCATACTGCATCTCTCCATTCCTGACCAAAAATATCATTTAGTCTCAGTTTAAACAAAGAATTAATATTTAAGCCAAATCCACTATTTTGGCCTAGCCAAATATTGGATAGACCAGCTTGATTAAATGTGTCTTCAATAAATTTTAACCAAGAGGAAGTAAATTCCAAATGTTCATCTTTATGAATAGCAGAAATGAATTTTAAAAGGACATATGAATATTTGCTATCTTTACCTCTCAAAATTCTTGACCAAAAATTAACTAATCTACCCTTCACATGATTCAAAATCAAACCTCGTCCAGTTTCTCCATAAACCATACAGTCTGGAGTTACGCTCAAAATACACGGGGGCAATGGGCGATTCGCCCCCGTGAGCTCCATAATCGCCCCCGTCAGGTTGCTCACGGGGGCGATTGCAAAATTAAAAATCGCCCCCGTGGAATTATAAAATAAAGATTATATTTTCTGATATAACTTTAACACAATATTGAGTATCAATTTTCAAACCTTAAACCAATGAAATGGAACTTAGATGGCGCTTTCTCTCATATCTATATGAGTATTAGCTATAACCGATACAAACAACGGAAGCTCGCAGTGCAGCTAGTAGTACGGCCGTTAGCAGTGGCTACCGATATACTGCGCCGGTATTACCGGTGTGCACGCTGACGCCCAATATCTGCTGGAGCTGGAGACGATCGCGCAAGGACTGAAACGGGAGAAGTTTTTCGTTGTGAAAAGTGTGAATCCTCTGAAATCTGGTGATTCTAAAAGACCAGCAAATGACGTAACTCGGCCAGTAAATCAATATTGAGAAGAAGAAGAAGACCAAAGATGTTGCAGGGGCGGATCTAATCCGATCTATGCGGTTTAGGGGGTTTAATTGAGAAGAAGAAGAAAACCAAAGATGTTGCAGGGGCGGATCTAATCCGATCTATGCGGTTTAGGGGGTTTAATTTACCCCCCCCCCCTCCCCCTTGGGCTGCCAAGTGAAAATGTGATGTGCATAGAAAAATGCTATCATGTGTCCAGACCTACACAGTAGTAGATGTCAGTAGATGCCAGGAAAACATCACTCACGGGGGTTCAAAATAGCAACAACAAAAATCGCCTCGCCGCTATGCGGCTCGTGGACGATGCTCCACATCGTATTTGGGTTACCCCCCCCCCCCCTCCACCCTTAGCATAAAGCTAGTTCCGCCCCTGTGTTTTGGAAGGATATGGGAAAGACTAAAAGTAAAAAAGAATGTAAATAAGGTTGCTCCGAATAATGAGGAGGAATTATATGTGCAGAACGGGAAGAAATGGAGAGAATGTCATCACGGGGATAAAAGTCAATAACAGCTATGTAACAAGTAAATTTCTAAGAGGGAAAATGCCGACTTTAATGATAATGATAAAATACCAAGGAATTTAGGAGTTTCATGGGTACCAATTCACTGGAAATTTGTATTAAAGAGCCCCCGTGAGAAGGCTCACGGGGGCTCTTTTTTTTTTGGAAGAGCCCCCGTGGACAAACAATTAATTTGAGCCCTGCTGGAGTATATGAACCTACAGATAATAACGTTCTGAGGAATTTCCTATGGAAAAATTCAATCTGCTTTATATCTTCATGTCCCCAGACTTCACTACCATACAATAATATAGGCAAAATCAAATGGTCAAATAAATGACATTGAATATCAACTGACAACTGCATTTTCTTCGCTTTAGTCAACATACTGTATAACGCTTTTCTATAGCCTGCACTATCTGCTTTGCCATTGCCTTTTTGAAAGTACCATTATAATTAAACTGTACTCCGAGATAAGGAAAATCATATACCACATCTATTTTTGCATGACCATACGTAAAATTTGGTATCTTCCTTTTTTTCCCTCTGGAAAAAAAACAACCTTATTGTTTTACTCGCATTGACTGTTAGGTGCCATGTATCACAATATCCTTGTACTGCATTCAGCGCTACTTGTAATTCGTCAGGGCTTTTTGCCCAAATGATCGTGTCATCAGCGTACAATAAACAAGACAACTTTGAAAAAAGCTCTAATTCGTCACCCTGTAAGGTATGTATTTCTTCATTTAAAATTTTCAAGCCAGGATAAATTTTGGTAATATGCTCTTGAAAGCAATTTTAAATAAACAGCAAACAGCAATGGCGAAAGATTTTCACCTTGTCTAACTCCTACGTTACACGATACAAATTCAGACATTGCGCCGTTGGCAGAAATACAGGACTTCGCACATTAATTGTACAAGCTTTTAACAACATTTAGGCTTTGCCATTCACACCTATTTTTAACAATTTAAACCACAAAAAGCAATTAAATCAATTAAATCAAATGCTTTTTTATAATCTATATAAGCGTTTCCTTTTCTGTAGGTAAAAATCGATAATGGTCTTCAAAACAAACACATGATCAATGGTTGAATATGTTGAACGAAATCCAGCTTGTACAGATAATAATAAAGACACGATAAACTTTGTCAATGCTTTCAAAAACCCAAATGCTTTTTTATAATCTATAATATAAGCGTTTCCTTTTCTGTAGGTAAAAATCGATAATGGTCTTCAAAACAAACACATGATCAATGGTTGAATATGTTGAACGAAATCCAGCTTGTAAAGATAATAATAAAGACACAATAAACTTTGTCAATGCTTCCAAAAACCCAGGCACTGACAATACTAAAATAATTAATCTATACCTAGATTCACTCTGGTCTACATCCAACTAGTACTAGTAGTAGTATAGTACAGTCAAGATTCACCGTCCCCAATATATTATTTGATTAATAATTTACTTGGGTATTTAACTGTAATAGAAAAAAATGAAATAATGCTGTAATTTATCTAAATAAAATACCTGAAATACCATAAGAAACTAGAAATGCTGCAAACATCATCCCGACTGCAGCCGTGGTCGTTTGAAGGTCTTCTGCGATATCGTCGATGATCACCGGCAAGGACTTCGATATACCACGGGCGAATGCAAGGCAGACGTGGAACGCGAACGCCACCCGCCACAGCGAAAAGAAACGTTTTAAATCCCACATCGTCCACTAAAGCTTGAAGGCGTCCGTTTCGAATATAGTCAAGATGTACGTCGAAACAGAATATGCAGCCCAGTATATTTGTTGTACACTTTTGTTACCGCTCCCTCGATGGGAGGGCGTTAAAACTGTAAATTTAAATGAAAAGAGAGAGAACAATGGTCAGTCAATGTGTATGGGCATGAGCAACAATGATTTATTAAGAGTTTGTTTCAAGGCAATACGTCAAGTTACAATTACTATTTACATAATCATGGATGGACTTCATCCTCTCATAGTCGACTTATGATTATTCTAACTCATTTTAACTTGTCCTTTTAACACACTCTGTAACTGAAGAAATACATGTATGTAACTAACTACTAAAATAACGTCAATATACCAACAGGCTTAAATCATCTATCTTCAGCAAAAGTCTTCAATAATTCTAAACTCTACTCATAATCCATATATAACTGTTTGTTCCTCATTAACCTATAATCTAAACTGTAATATAGAAACATGGCCAAAATACTAAGAAGAGATCCTACAGTCTCGAGTTTAAACTGTTGAGATGATCCCTCAATCCTATGGGAACTTCTATGCAGATTCAACATTTCAGCCATAACTAACATCCCTCAGAATCCCTGTATACACCTCATTGCCATTTCTGAGCTGGTCCCTTGGTCCTTTCCAATTTAACCCTTTCACTCTCACAGTCACTAACCACTGTGTCCTATTACTGATAACACTTTCTTCAAGCATGCATGCTATATCTTAACCCTTCATCTACTACTGCCTCCTAGTTAATCCTAAAGCAAACAGAAGTTCCAGTGGTCATGGCAATAAGCCTGGAGAGTTCATGACTCTTACATAATAGATTACAACCAGCCAAACTGCAACACGAGTGTGTTTATATACATTAAAACACTGGCTATGACTATACAAGTTCCTATGCAGATGTCAGCAAGTTTAGGAAGACATAATTATCATACAACAAACTCATCAATATGAGAAGATATCATATCAATAGCATATAAGCTTACAACAGTCACAATCATAAATGATAAAATTTATCTTTTTTTACCTGTAAATTGAAATGAAAAGAGAGAGAACAATGCAATGGTCAGTCAATGTGTATGGTCACAAATGCCATTACGAAATGCTATGAACGAGGTACAAAATGTACGAACGATTTTCAGACACTGGAAATTCGGGAAGACAATAGAAAAACAGGGAGATTCGTACGAAATAATCGTTCGTACGAACCTTTGTGAGCTCGGGGGATTTTGGGTTGATACATTATAACTGGGGGTGTGATGTATTCACACTTGAGGGGTTAAAGTAATGCACTGGAAATGTGATACAGTAGATACCAACATTTGTAAGGGTGCCCTATTTTGGAGGGGCCTCACACTTTCTTAGAAATAAATATTATATGGAGTTTATACAGACGATTAGCTGACTACGCTTTCAAGTTGTAGCTAATGAAGTTGGCATTAATCCACTAACAACGACTGAAACACCGATGATTATAGTTTTATCAGGGAGTTAGGATCAGTGGAACTCCCCGGTTCTACCAAGTTTCGATGGAATGAAACAGTTATCACAGAGCCACGTACATTAGCATGAAAGGCCAGCAAAAAAAAAAAAATCCGATGAGTGCACGCAGGGAGTGGACTAATGCCATGCTGTTTCTCAATGGAAAGGGACCTTGGAACGTATTGTAACGATAGGAGTATAGGATAGGACTCGGGGGAGGGGGAAGGGGAGGGGAGGGGATGGGGGAGGGGAGGGGAGGGGATTGGGGAAGGGGATGGGAGGAGGGGAGGGGGGGAGGGAGGGGGGTATAGTCAGCACTAATTTTTCTTTTTCTTTTTTGAATTAAATATTGCTTCAGACCATGATTTACGTCATTCAACAAAATATATTGTGGCCTGCCAGTGACACAAATGCGGCATCAAAATATTTGTGCTTCTCTGACCGTCATTAAATGCGTAAAACCCCTGAGCTTCCGGGGGCTCTGCCCCCTGAACCCCCGCTAAATACTTTAGCGGCGACTTTGATAAACGTTCCGCAGTGCCTGTGTATATAATATATACGGATAAAACACTGATCTTTATGATGTCTTGAACGTGTTATCCCCTTGCAAACAAGAAAGAAAACAAGGTCATTAAGGGATTAAGCGACAGATAATGATTTGGAGGGGCCTCACACTTTCTTAGAAATAAATATTATATGGAGTTTATACAGACGACTAGCTGACTACGCTTTTAAGTTGTAGCTAATAAAGCTGGCATTAATCCACTAACAATGACTGAAACACCGATGATTATAGTTTTATCAGGGAGTTAGGATCAGTGGAACTCCCTGGTTCTACCAAGTTTCAATGGAATGAAACAGTTATCACAGAGCCGGGTACATTAGCATGAAAGGCAGGATTGTATGGCTGAGATTGATAAAAGCCGTTTTTACAAAGAAGATTCTGGTGAAAAGCATTGCTTATTCAAAAAAATCTTTGCATCAATTTGAATCACATTTATCGTCGCATGATCCTTTTATTAAATAACCTTGTTTTCTTTTTTGTTTGCATGGGGAGAAGAAGCTATGTCAGGTTAATAAATCATGAAGATCAGTTGTATTATGCGTATATACTTATGAATACAGAACAAAATGTTGATTATCAGAAAAGTCTTAATCAGAATGTCATTTTGGAATACCTCTATAAAAATACCCGATCTTACTGTGCCGATACCACATTGTCTTTAGCCCGTATCAGTATTAGTATGACTTATGAGCCAATGTAAAGTTATTATTCTTTATTCAGTTCAGAGTATAATGCTTTTCCTCAAAAATAGTTTCGCTAAGAAATGGTTTAAATGTACATTACACAAACCCTGAACCATTCCTTAATGATGGTGGTTCTCTAGCTCTCCCTCTCTCTATTTATTGTAATCATGCATCATCAACTACATAGAAAGCAGCAACAAAAACATAGGGTTATTTGAGATGGATGAAAGTGAGAGTTAAAAAGAAAGTCATGTAAAATGGCGCTTCACCCCCCCCCCCCCCCCCCCCCCCCGCTCAGTCGCCGTTCGCCGGCTGGCTGATTCGCCGCTAAATATTTTCTCAAGATTTGCCGCCGGCTGGATCCGCCCCTGCTCACTTATAAGTTTAAGTAGTTTAGTTGTCATACCGTCAGGACCTGTTGCTTTCTTAGACGACATTTTAGATAATTCATTAAAAACAATCTCAGACGAAATGTATCGGAGATGAAATTGATCATCGCCATCATGTTCTGCATTGGAATCATTATACAAATTCTGACTCTCATTTAATGACGACCTTCGTCATTGCCTTGTTTTCGTTCACATTCTGCCCCATTAATATACTTATCCTTATCCTTATCGTCCGGAAATCGCATTCGTTTTGCACGTATAGTGCTTGTTATAGTTAGGTACTTTCCTCAAGTCCTTTTCCTTTCAAATTTCGTAGGCACATCTCGAGAATCTCATCCAGATCACTACATATATGGAGGGATACCCTCAATAAGCAGTTTGCTTGTAGGCAGGGCCCCGGTATACAATATAAAATATTTACAACTTTGTTAGAGAAATATCTAAACATTTGAGAAAATTATAAAACAGCACAATTAAATATAAAATAGGAATTTGTGATCATCTTAATAGCTACTATAAATAGACAGATACAGGTACACATCCACACACACACACACACACACACACCACAGCATACACACACATACATACACACACATAACCATATGCTGACAGTTATGAGAAGATAAGATAGATGAGATAGCGTAAAATATCACAGGGAAGGAATACATAGAGAGAAAGAGAAAGAGAAAGAAAATAATTAGAATGAGTAGGCATGGTGAAAAGAAAAGAGAAAGAGAAAATTGTAGGAGTGGAGAGAGTTCATGAAATAAGAGAAGAAAATTCGAATTAATTAATACATTTTATATATCTACTTAGCACGTATTAATATTGGTGAGATATGATCTTTTTATAGAAAATTTGAATTTGAAAGAGTTGAGCTTTGCTGAATACTGTGATCAAGGCTGTTCCATAAACACGGAATGAGTTTGAGGCCATGGAAGTGGAAACCTTAGGTTGATGAAATAGTTTACATTGACGAGTGTTGTAAGTATGTACAGACGAATTAAGGGTGAACATATTTTCAAATATTTTTGGTAAAAAATGTGTTGTCTTGCTTTACTTTACGGTGTCGATGTTCGACACGTATTTACTTTTGTAATAAATTGGACATCACTGACATGATTCTTGAATTCGATTTGTTTATCAGGTGGGCTGTATCTAATACAGACCACCTTATATTTTTGTTGAAATTGCCTTTATTATTATTTATTATTATTTATTTATTTTTCTTAATTCTTACCACTTTTCTGTTGGCAAGATAACTTGAAAATGGATCAATAAAAAAACTTGAAATTTGGCTCATAAAGGTGGAATATTTTTTTTTCATCCCAATTTATGGAATTATTTTAAAATAATTTAAAAATAATAGATCTAGATAATAGTATACATTCTCAGATTTTATTGAATAATAATTTGCCAATGTGTGTTTTGCGTGACAAGCCCACCTATACTTGTTCCAAACAAGTATTACGTGTCTAGTTTTATTATGTGTTTGTTCACTTGGAGCGTGACGCGGTGCATGAGGTGACATGATACCCATTGATGTAGAATCATATTATGATGGATTTTTTTTTTTTTTTTTTTGGGGGGGGGGGGAGCAGGTGCAGAACTTTTAGATAATATATAAACTTTTCTCAACCTTGAGTCGACCTTCTTTCAACAAATAGTGATTTTTTTTTTCTTAGGCACAATATAATTTCAGGTAATATTATTTAATTCCCTTTTTCTGCCTGCCTACCACCCCTTTTATTAATCAATGATTATTTCACGACAATGTAGGCCTATATTTCATACATTTTATTTCTCATTTTCCCCGACGTGTCGCGACGCCGCGCCGGCAGGATTTACCGTCATTAATTATACCGACACCGTCCCGACACAAAGTTTTAGTCCAATGCAAGAATATGAAAATTAAATCTTCCTATATTCTGTTTTGTGTCCCTTTTCCCTTGTTTTTAGCATGTTCTTTTCTCTTTTCTTGACCTTTTATTTTCCATGTTTTCTTGTCCTTTTCTTGTTCTTTCTTCCTATCTATTTTTTTCGCTGCAAAAGGGAGCATTTGTCTTTTACGGGGCACTCCTGATCCTGCTACGTCGGCGGAGCATTTGTCTTCAACGGGGTACTTTGGGGACGGAGCAAATGTCGGCGGAGCAAATGTCGGCGGAGCAATTGTCGGCGGAGCAAATGTCGGCGGAGCAATTGTCGGCGGAGCAAATGTCGGCGGAGAATTTAACGTCGGAGCAAATGTCGCGGAGCAAATGTCGCGGAGCAATTGTCGCTTTTTGCGGAGCATTTGTCGGCGGAGCAATCGTCGGCGGAGCATGTGTCATGGATTCAGTCGATTGCATGTCATATTAATAACATATTTTTCTTGATTAGAACACAGGTGTTGACAGGGATTACTCCCCCTGATGCCTACCTGGACTCAGGGGCGTCGCTAGACCATTTTCAGTGGGGGGGGGGGGGGGTGTAGAAGCCAACGATTACCGACAAAACTAGCAACCAATTACCGACAAAATTAAATGTCCAATATCTACAAATTTAACCCTATAAACCTGGGGCCGAAGGCTAAATTGTATTTCCTATGGACTATCTAAAGTACTTGCGTATGCGCAAATGGTCATTTTCCTCGACGACATAAATGTACGAAATATTTCGTCAACTTAGTCAGCATTATAGCCATATATTTTAATGCAGGCGCGGAGCTAGGATCTTATTTTAGGGAGGGCGGTAGTGAGCAAGCGAATCACTTAAAGAGCGCTCATTAGGGGGTGTGGGTGATAGGCCTCTAAATTATTAGGAAAAGAAGACGATTTATTGTACCTTTCTCGACTGTTAATCCTTGTCTAAATGAAGTCTCCCCCCCCCCCTCCCGCGCGAAGCGCGAAAGCTTTGACGTTTCATTAAATTATTATGAAAAGAAGACGATTTGCTGTACCGTTCTATACTGTTAATCCTTGTCTGAATTCAGTTTCTCCTCCTCTCGCGCAAAGTGCGGAAGTTTTGACGTTTCATTAAATTATTAGAGAAAGAAGACGATTCGTTGTACCGTTTTCGACTCTTAATAAGTCTGAATTCAGTTTTCCCCTTTTTTTTTGGGGGGGGGGGGCGTTTCATCACAATATAGAGAAAGGAAGACGATTTGTCGTACCGTTGTTGACTCTTAAACCTTGTTTTGAATTTAGTTTCCCCGAAAATGTTAAACCTCTGATTTCTTTAGCTGATATTATATGAAAGTGAAAATTCGAGAAAATACAAGTATTATAGTTGTAGTCACTCTTGAAGTCGTCACAGCGGATAAAAAGTCGAAGAGAAAAAAAACTTGTCGGCCGACCGACAATATACATCTCACCGACTTCAAACTTCTGCATTGATATAAAAAAAAAAGGATCGAGCAAGAATACCGACACAGCTGATCCGACATAGCCCGTGTCTTTCTTGCTTTCTCGACGAGACGACCCCAACCAACTACCCCCTTCTCTCTTTTACTCCCACTCCTCCTCTCTCAGGCTCTTACCTCTCCTTTCTCTCCTCTCTTTCACCCCCGTTTCTTTTGTTACCCTTTTACTCTTTTTCTTCTTCTTTTTTTCTCCCTTTTCTTCCTTTTCCTTTCTTTCCTCTCCTCCCTCTTTTTCTTTTTTTCTCTTTCTTTCTTCTCTTTTCTTTCCCTGCTTTTCCTTTCTTTCCTTTCTTTCTCTTTCTTTTTTTTCCTCCCCCTTTTCTCTTTTTTCCCGACGGCAGCGCAATTTTACCGACAATATCCTGACAGGTGGGGGGTGTCGCACCCCCCACCCCCCCCCCCCCCCCTTTGGCGACGCCCCTGCCCTGCATGCAACCTGTTCCGGACATTTCCTTTCTCATAAAATTCACATTACAAAAGAATTATCACAGTATGTAATACAAAACAAGATCTACGTACGATACAAAAACATTTCATGAATTACAATGAACATAGAAAAATCTCAGATCATACATGTTCGTACATTTGTTGTTTCATGTAACAGTTAATAATCAAAATAACCATAGAGGAAGTTATGAATTTTACCTAGCCCGACCCAATCACACACTCACAAACCCTCAACTCACACCATACAAACTTTTCAACCCCCACCCCCCCCCCCCCCCCCCCACCCCCAACCCACCCACCTCACACCCATTTCACGCCGACACACACACTGCATGCAACCTGTTCCGGTTTGCCCACCTCATAATAGCTCCGTTTAGTCCATATCTCTATGGTTTTATAGTCTCATTTGAGAACGCCCCCTATCGGCAGAGACCAGCAGCCTAACATGTACGTTAGCCTAAGGACTTTGAAATGACTATGATATCCCTGTAAATTAACCAAGGATGGTTAGAAAATTGTAGCGGTATATATCAATAGTAGTCTTGTCAGACTCTGTATTAGCTCTACAGGTGTTAGAAGAAAAAAAACACTTAAACTATATTGAAAATAGAAGTCCTGACTGAATAAAGAATGCAAGATATTTTTTAATGGATACCTTTCCACTGCGGGGTTATGGGAAATGACGATATGTGGAGATAATAGATCCTTACCAAGAAAGGTTCTTTGAAAGAAAATATAGATTTTGTAGTCCCACGTGTAAAAGAAGAATTGACAATCCGTGTGTTACAGTACTACAACGAAATTTGGCAAGTGAAATGGGAAAGTACACAAATAGGACGAAATTTATTCCAACTACAAAGTGACGTATTAAACAAAACCAATTAAATTAGAGACACACAAAAAGTAGAGAAAAGTAGAGATACTGAGTTCATCAGTTTAGACTAGGAAGATACATATTGACTTATGATTATTATTTTATTCGGTAAAACAAAGTGTATACAAAAGAATTACATAGAAGAACAAATCATACAAAGCAAAGGATGAAAATAATTAAAAAAAAACATTATCGTGATTCCAATGAGCATTTACAAGTTGCCAGGAATGGGGCAGGCAAACTAAATCACCGAAACCGTGAAGGACGGTCTCCCATTCGGACTTGCAGTAGTTATGGGAGATCACTACATGCTAGATACAATGTAACAACTAACAAGAGTATAGCAACACTCGTTATGGCAATGATAAAAGAACAAACTCAAATAATTGAATTAATCAATAAAATAATACAAATTATTTCCTAAACTATTTAAAGAAAATTATGAAGAGCCAAGCAATCAAAACTAAGAATCAAATGTGCCTTCATATTGGACAATTATAATAATTATATGATATTTATTACCTAATTATTACCTTTATACTGTAAAACAACATGAAGATGGATTAAATGTTTTAAAAAAAGTCAAATTCCAGAGAAAACATTACTTACTAAAGGATAAAATATATGACAAATAAAGAAAAGTAATGCAAAGGTATTTCAATAATAAATCCTTGAATATCTGTACGCTTTTGAATATGACGAAATATTAATTTCCATAAAGTTAACAAACGATTTATATGAGTGATTACCATGAAAAGGAAAGGAAGAAAGTTATTTTTGTTAAAGAAAAAGAAAAGCCCGAAAGAAAAGAAGACAAAAATAAAAGAAATAGAGTGAGAAAAGGACAATAATAAATACATTGCAGAAAACAGTTAAAACCACGACTGGGACCAGATATTCGATGCCGAAAGAAAACAACCAACTATCACAGAAATCAAAGGAC
This sequence comes from Strongylocentrotus droebachiensis, assembly GCA_035222895.1. Lineage (NCBI taxonomy): Eukaryota > Metazoa > Echinodermata > Echinoidea > Camarodonta > Strongylocentrotidae > Strongylocentrotus > Strongylocentrotus droebachiensis. Next base: position 64,400 of record JAVYIG010003284.1, read on the forward strand.
TATAAGCAGAGGCGGCGGAGCGACTTCCAAAGTGGGGGGGGGGGGCACCAACAAAAAAGGGCACTTTCTAGGGAAAAAAGGGCACCTACAAAGGGAAATCTCAAAGCGAAAATAAACCATTTTTAGACATTGGTATATACCCCTAAAATTTGATTACATTATTAGGGACTCTCGTATAAAATATTGCTTTTTAAAGCATCATACCTTGCAGTTGGGTGTGATGGTCGAAAAAATCATTTGCGAGCGAGGAAAAATATAAGATTTGTGAGGTCACAGTGCGAAAACTACATCTTATAAAGAGGAAAAAACCAATCCTAATCGGGTTATAAATAAGCACATTTTCATAACAGCAAACTGAAAAGACCTTTGATAAGTTACATAATTATAACATCTATAAATGTGAGCGAGCGTAGCGAGCGAGCTTTGGAAGATATTGCTCTTAGTCGCTTGAAATTAGGGGCACGTTTAATGATGAGAGGAAAGGGGGACACTAATCGAAGGGATAAGACACTTATTAGAAAATAAAAGGAGCACGTGTCAAAGTACAAAGGGTTATTATCAGAGGTGAAAATGGGGCACTCACCAGGGATGAAAAGGCACTTATGAGAATGGAAATTGGGCATTTGTCGACGGAAAAGAGGCAACCATCAGATTTTGATAGGGGCATTTATGAAAAAGGGATAGGTTCCTCATAAGAAAGGAAAAGGGGCACGTATCATTGTTAAAAAGGTTAATTATCAGAGGTAAAAAGGGGCACTTATCGCACCTGAAAAGGGGCAAACACCATCATGAAAGAGGCACTTATGAGAATGAAAAAGGGGCACTAATAATAAAGGGAAATGTGCATTTTGTTAAAAGAAAAGGAGCACCGATCAGATTTTGATAGGGGCATTTATTGGAGGTGAAAGGGGGCTTTTATGAAAAGCGGAAATTATAAAGGAAAAAGAGCATTTATAAGGAAGGAAAAGGGGCACGCGTCAAAATAAAAGGGGTAGTTGTTAGAGATGAAAAGAGCACTTATCAGGAGGAAAAGGGGGCACTTGTCAAAACAAAACGATTGTCTCTCAGAATTGAATAGGGTCATTTACCAGACATGAAAAGGAGCACTATTAGGAGAATGAAAAAGGACTATTTTCATAGGTGAAAAGGGGCATTTATGAAAAGGCGAAGGGCTCTTTGTTAAATGGGGGCACTTATCATAAGGAAAAGGGGCACTTATTAGAAGGAAAGGGGGCACATGTGAAAATATAAGGTGCGCTTATCCGAGTTAAAAAGAGGTAGTTATTAAAAGGGAAAGGGGCACTTCTTACAAAGGAAAAGGGGCAATTTTTGTCAAAGTAAAAGGGGCACCTCTAAGATTTGAATAAGGCAATTATCAGAGGTGAAGGAGGCACTTAACAAAAGTGAAAAGGGGCGCTTATCGTATCCGAAAAGAGGCACTTACTAGAGATTAAAAAGGGCACTTATGAGAATGGAAAATAGACACTTATTGCAAAAGAAACTGGGAACTTGTCTGGGAAAAGAGGTACGTGTCAAAATAAAAGGGGCACATATCAGAGGTGGAAAGGAGAGGGCGTACGTGGAAAATTAACAGGGGCACATATCAAAGTAATAGGGGCACTTTTATGTAAAAAAGGGGCGCTTCTTACAAAGTTAAAGGGGCACTTTTGGGGGTACTTGAAAAAGTGGGGGGGGGGCACTGTGCCCCCCCCCCTGCCCCCCCCCCCGGGTCCGCCGCCTCTGACTATAAGGACTCAATCATACTAATATGGAAAATTGGTGGCGCAGATAATCTTAGAAGATTGAAGAGCTTCATCTAAATCTCAACAACAACAATTAACAGTAACAACGAAACACGACCTTACAGCATGAACCTAATTGCTTACAGCGACAACGCCCATCCAGTGCCCAACCAATGACCTGCATACTAGAAGTTAAAACCAACGATCATATACATATGATTTATTATGTACTGAAAGTAACTGAATTAGGACACTGAATACTGGTCAATCAAAATCAATCAATATGTTTTTGCTCGAAACTGATCATATGACCATTGTGGGCGGGTTGCTCGAAACTGGTCATATGACCAACATTGCATTGTTTGTACAGTTTCTCGAAACTGATCATGTTATCTATGCCAGTGCTATATCGTGACCGTACCAAGACGGAATCTCTGAAGAAATTCATATATTCAATGCCCATTTTCTCACTTTTTGGACGTCTTAAAACCTTGTGAAATGGCGTTAACTTGGACAATCAGTACAACTGTTATATTTTTTATTGTAAATTCTTTCATAAACGTTGTTTTAGCCGCTTATGCACCAGATGAAGTTACGAATCTTCCGGGTTTGAAGACACAGCCGACCTTTCGTCACTACTCGGGCTACTTGAACGCATCGGGAGAGGACCGGCTGCATTACTGGTGAGCGTTCGATGAAAATTACCGGGCAGCACTGCACTGGAGCTGCTGCACATGATCATTCATGAGCTTTGCTTGCGCTGATCTAATAGATTCTTGTTGGTAACATCGGCATTTTATACTCTTTACAGCCCTATGTAGACTATATACACTATTACAATTTGGGATGCAATCAAGATAAATACAAAAGCCTGAATTTTAGGCCGAAAAGTCGAAATTTAAAAGAAGACGAAGATTAATGATAAAGTGTTTTTTTTAGTGAGAACTCTGAGAAGAGAAAAGGGGAAACAGGAGAATAAAAAAAAAAGAATATGAAGGAGAGGAAAATAAATACAAAATAAGAATGAGGACTCTTAAATCTGAGAAGGAAGAAGAAATTGAACGAGAAAATTGAAAAGAGTATTTTACAAGGTACTTACTTTACTTTAATCCAACGGTGCTTATGAGTTATTACAGCTTATACAGGCTCATAGACAAGATTGCGGTTTTTAGACCAGTATTTGTCTAGTCCTTTCTTAAAAGGGTTTATAGAAGTTGCTGAGGTACCATATTCAGGAAGACCGTTCTGCAAAGTACGTAGGTGAAGATGAAGAGAAAAATGAAAGTTATAAATAATGAGAACTCTGATTCTGAGTAGAGGAAAGAGAAGGAGGAAGAAGAAGAGGAGATTAAAGGAGAAAACAAATGTTTGATTAAATATGCAGTCAAATTTCTATGTTTTTTTAAAAATAGATCTCATTCATTTTCATTTTTCACGGAATCGGATGTTGTGTTATGGACTACTGTGGTCAACTGGTCATATCTCATGATGATTAACCAGTCAACTGCTGAATTCTATCATTTTCATAGGCGACTAGGCATAATACAAGGATCACCCGGTTCACGTAGGCAATCATTTAGTGTACTATCGATGCTATTGAATGTTTTAAAACTGCAAGAGTATATTCAGATCAGAATCTTTATGATGGCAGTTCAGGCCTTGATAGTTATGATCGAGGTTCAGGAGCCATACATTAGCTATGGTATTAATTAATCCTCTTTTCATTCTTCATTCTTTCTGGAAGGTTTGTTGAATCTGAGAATGACCCAGCCAATGACCCTGTAGTGCTATGGATGAATGGAGGACCAGGATGTAGCTCCATGGATGGTATGCTGTCCGAGCTAGGACCATTTCATGTATGTAGTACTCATACCTTTTACAGAATCAAACTTAACCTGGGGGTGTTTCACAAAGATCCTAAGTCGAAATTAACTCTAAATTGGCCTTAAGAATTATGAAGAGTCATTTGTAGCCTTGAAATAAAATATATTCAATAGTGAAAATTCAAATATTTTTGACTTTTTATAAACTCAACATCAAGACCATGAAATCCCCTTGATAATAGAACTCATGAATGATTTGAATTAACATTTTATGCCTTTTAAAATAACTTCACTGTATCAATTTTTGATGTATTGTTTTTTAATGGATTTTCTTTGATAACTCTTAGATGGTAAATTCAACTTGTTTCAGCTTTATTGCTTCTATTTTAAACATTATTTTTAATAACAAACCATATCAAATCTAAATAATCAAATCAAACCTGTTAACATAATACAAACAATTGGTGTATCTGCTCTCTAAGCCTTTCTTTCTCTGTTCCTCCAGGTAAATAATGATGGACAGAGCTTATACATGAATGAGTTCAGCTGGAACAAGGTTGCCAATGTCATCTTTCTGGAAGCACCTGCTGGTGTAGGTTACTCTTATAACCCTTCCAAGGAGTATGCTACTGATGATGATAAGGTAAGCAAATATATCCACCGAAAGATGACTGGAGCTGTCTAAATAGGATAAAGAGCATTTTGAAATAATGATATTTCTGGAAGTTTAAGCCAGAGCCTTGCAGTGTGTTAAGAAACACATTTCAGAATGGTATTACCTAAGATTTCTTTAATTTGAAATACAATGCTCTGTTTTTATGTTAATAATACATCTGTATACAAATAACCCTGAATTACATGAAAGCCTGACATAAGTATTATAGGTACGGGTCCATTTTTTAGTTTATTCATTATTTCACTTTGATTACAGATGATATTTCTATATTTTTTTGCTGTTGAGAGTATGGGAGGAGGAACACATCGATGTGAAACATTCACTGTGTTGGATGCTATGAGATGGCAGATGTTATATTTTTAGTATTGCACTAAACTGGTGGTATATTATACTACGGCATATGGGAACCAGGCAGTACAAAATCAATATTGTAAACTCATCATGACTATGTTTATTAGAAAGGAAGTTCCACACAAGTTTACAGGATGTTATTCATATCAATGATATGAAACAAACAGAATCTAGATTTACATTAAATTTGACATACCGTACATCTATTTTTGCAGGAAGTAATACAAGAAAATTACTTCTCTTTGTACGTACAATGCATGGATAGATTCATTTTGAAGAGAAGTAACTCAAAGCCTTACATATTTCTCTCATTCTGTCTATAAATCTCTCACTCTCTCTCTCTCTCTCTCTCTCTGTTTCATTTTTTCTTCCTTCATCTGTCTGTCTTTCTCCCTCACCCTTTCTGTTTTTTGTTTCTTTCCATATCTCTTTCTCCCTTTCCCTTTGTATTTGTCTCTTTTTTTTCTCTCTCTCTCTCTCTTCCTCTCCCTCCCCCACTCTCTGTCTGTCTGTCTTTCTGTCTCTGTCTCTCCCTCTCTCTGTCTCTCTCTCCCTCTCTCTCTCTCTCCCTCTCTCACTATTATCTCACTCCACTCTCATCTAGGTGTCTATGGGTAACTACCTAGCGCTGCAGAGTTTCTTTAAGAAGTTCCCCGAGTATGCTTCAAATGAATTCTACGTGACAGGGGAGAGCTATGGAGGTATCTACGTGCCTACGCTCTCTCTCAGAATCCTCCAGGGTAATGCTACCATCAACATGAAGGTAAGGAGAGGGGTATATATATCTAACCCCTCCTTCTTTCTTTTTGATCTCTTCGAACCCTTAGAGTAATGCTACCATTAACATGATGGTAAGCGAAGGGGTAAGGCTGCTACCGTTGACAGGAGTTAAAGAAGAGGAACATTTATGCCCTACCCCCCCCCCCCCAACAAAAAACATCTCTCTCTCTCTCTCTTTATCTCTCTCTCTCTTTATCTCTCTCTCTTTATCTCTCTCTTTCTTTCTTTCTCTCCCCCACTCATATCTTCTGGGGGCCAGGGGGGGGGGGGGGTAATGCTCGTATTAACATGAACCTAAGAAGAGGGGCATACATCATTGAATTACTGAGAAAAATAATTCCATAACCATTACAATAAAAGTTTAGAAGAGGGTACTTCTTTTAAACTAATTAGGGTACTTCTTTCAAACCTATTTGACAAAACATTACTCTGTAATGCTTTACCCTCCCTTATATTTATCTATTAGCTGCAGCTTATGTATTACTAGGGCATTTTACTAATTATTTATATTGATGTGAATAATGTTGTGAGCCATGTTTCTAAAATCTTGTTTCTCATATCAGGGTTTTGCTGTTGGCAACGGAATTACCAATTTCACCACAAACTCAGATTCATTGGTCTATTTCGCCTACTACCATGGACTTATTGGTCTTAAGTAAGTTTTATTCCGTAACGGTGAAAGACAATGACTGCTATGTTCGTGTCCCTTTCTTTAGACAGATGCAATTGTTTGACCTCTTTGTTCATTTCCTTTTTTAAATTCATGATTTTTTTTTACATGTTGCATTCTGCATGTATATATGGTTAATAATCTGTTTTCACAAACTTAGACTTGAGTATATTCAAACACAGTGCTTTAGGTAATACAGAACCATTTGCATGTACAAATGAATGAAAGTAGTTGAAGACACTCAAGTATTAGAAACTGTACTGTAGAGCGAAAAATATATTTCATTTATGCCCTTACCATCAAAAGTGAAACGAGACACATAATGTGATTTGAGTTTCATGGGTCTATCTGGCTGTTTGTATGTTTGCGCTTTGAGGGAAGGTTTCCTTCAAGTTTTAAGAATGTGATTTCAAAGAGACATTTGATTACTGGTAGGTCAACAGGTCAAAGGCCATTGAGCCTATATCTTTTTTGTGGACATGAGTTCATGGTTAGCAGATATGAACTCGAAGCATGAAAATATTAGGAACAATTTTAAAACATAATTCAGTGTCCCTGTTCCCTAAGGTATAGAATTCATCATATATTTTCAAAGAAATGTAGGATTCTTCTTGCCATGGACAATGAAACCAAACACAGATTGTGATTGGGTTGTAAGGCTATCTCACTCTTCTGTCTGTGTGTTTCTATGACTGTGTGCATGTGTAATTTTCCTTTAGGGAGCTTAATGACATGTAGTACCACAAAAAAAACGCATCCGGAACACAAAAGATGAAATAGTTGGTGACATTTGTGAATTAAAAGTTTGTTTTACCTATCTGAATGAAAGATAAGGAACATATGAAGCCTTATCAAGATTGTTCAAGATTTACCAGCTCCATATCCTAATGAAAATGTGCGTCTATACCTCCATGTGATAAAATTATGATTTTCAGCAATTTTAGAGGCATCTTGTCTTGTCGTGCTACTACAATTAGCTATGCGACCTAATGAATATGAGCTCAAAGCATGATAATATTGGGAATATAAAAGGAAAAGAAAGTTCAATTTACTCCCAAGGTATAGAATTCATCATATTTTCTTTATAAAAAGCCAGGATTTGTAGATATTTAAAGATGTGTAAGGTTTATCATCTTTGTGCTTTGTTGTTGTTCTTGTAGCCTCTGGAAAGGATTGAATGATAAGTGTTGTGATGGGACATACTGTGTCTTCACTGAATCAACAGATTTTGGATGTCAGACACTTGTAAGTACAATCAAACCTGCTTTAGTGGCCACCTTACAGAAAGACAAACCTGCCTATAAAGACCAAATTGTTTTACCGTCCTTCTAATTAGTGCTGTAGTCAAACGTTTAACCGTCCGGTATCCGACCGCCCATGGCGGATACCGTTTTCAATTGGACGGTTTCGTTTTCCCGTTTGTTTTTTGTTTTTTTTTAATTTTTTTTTAATTTTTTTTTTTTTTTATAATTTTTTTTTTAAAGTTTCGATTTATGCCTCTCCACCTGGCACTATGCCTGGCAATGTCTCCCAGCTCAGTAATATGTGTGTTGACTCACCACTCGGAAACTAGAACAACACTCCAATTTGTCTGTCATCTTGGTTTGAAAGTAATTTGTGTAATAGATCTCAATATGTAGTTTATGATAATAATTCCTCAATTTTGTCTTCTATTACACACGGCGTACCACAAGGTTCTATCCTAGATCCTCTACTGTTTTTAATTTACATTAATGATCTTACACATTCTTCTAAAAACGACATTGTTACTATTATTTGTGACAAGTTCCCAAGCACAAATCGGCGCCTTGAAATGCACCTCGCCGTTAAATGAAAGTCCCTCCCGCTTTTTCACACGGAAAAAAAAAAAAACAATTTTTTTTTTTTTTTTTTTTTTTTTTTTTTTAATTTTTTTTTTATTTATTTATTTTTTTTTTTTAATTATTTTATTTTAATCGTTTAACCGAAAACCGTCCGGTTTTGACTGGCGGTTAAACGGAATTGGAGATATCCGTGATGTTACAGCACTACTTCTAATAATGTTTCTCACTGAAGAAAAAAAAATGTATTAAACCAACTTGTACATAAATACCATAGATCTGGATCATTTGCCTAGAAAGACCACTTCTCTCAGTGGAGCAGTCTTTGTATACAGGTTGAACTGTATTTTACACAAAAGTGACTTGAAAATGAAAAGCACCGTCCGTTATGTGGTACTAATGCAACTGATACAGTCAAACTTGCTTTAGTGACCACCTGTCTACAAAGACCACATTTTTTGTTACCTTGAAAATGGTTTCCCATTGAAACATGTACTATAACCACCTGTTCTTCAAGACCGCCTGTCTATAAAGAGTTAAAGACCACTTTTGTTACTCCCCTGGGTGGTCTTTATAGACAGGTTTCACTGTACAAAGATACAAAGTTATACAAAAGACATGACTGCTTTTCACCACATAGAGTTATCTATAGATATGAAATACAATATGTCAGCCTTTGAATGACCCTCTTCATACTGGTAGCCAGTGCTTCTTTTTTTATCCTTTGAAATATTTGTAAACGTATGACAACAGAATATTAAATAAATGAACAGATCCAATAATAATTAATTTAACTGTCCTTATTTTCTATTAAATGTCTTTATTTTCTATTAAATGTCTTTATTTGGTATTAACTGTCTTTTTATTTTCTAGGTTCGTGAAACCATCAACATTGCATACAACATTGGCCTAAACAGCTACTCTCTCTACCTGGACTGTTACAACGGGCCGTCGTCTGTGAAGAGCCCTGTGAAGAGCCCTCTACTGACCAGATATCAGTTTGACATGCAGCATGCCTTGGGCCATCTACCTACGCAACCACCCAAGTACTATCAGGTATAGTCACATCAATCACCTCTGTCTTTCATCCTCCAGTTTATATCTAAAAAATAATGCACTATTGAGTATCGCATCAATTTGATATCCCCTTATTTTTATGAAATGGTATTGAGTGCTAGATTATGCTTTTTTGTTGTTGGTGCCAATGAGTATATGTTCATCGGATACTTTTCTGTTCTTCCTTGGCTTTGGACCTAGTACACATGAATTACATAGAATGGTAAACTTACTGTCTAGAATTATAGTGGTCTTTGTGGAATATCATTGTAATGAAGTTTTATACTAGTTGATGAATCTGATAGTCCGATATGTAGAACTAATTATTTGAATTGCCATTTAATTCCAAAGTGCCTTGAACTATTTTTACTTATCCATTACCCACTGGCACTCCTCTAAAGTAATAAAAATCAAGGACCAATTATTTGTCCATCTTTATTACATTTGGCGTCCTATACAATTCTTTTGCTTCTATTCCAAATCCTCTTTTCCCTTGTATTTCAGCCCATGTCAGCTATATTGTCCAAGAGTAAGCTTGGTGAGGTCCCACCTTGTATCAATGTCACAGGAGTGACTGCCTACCTGAACCTTCCTGCTGTCAGGAAAGCTCTCCACATTGCAGAGGAGGCTGCTACATGGGAAGTCTGCAGGTAAGGAAAGGAGTATCCTCAAGGAGTGTCCTCAAAGAGTGTCCTCAAGGAAATCCTTAAGAAGATCCTCAAGGAGATCCTAAGCAACATCATTCCTGCTTCCTATTACAAACAGAGACTGTTGCATATATCTTTGAGAGTTACACTGTTGATCTCTGAGCTGATAAAAACCAGATTTTTTTTTTATTTTTCCCCGATTTTGTTTTTCTTCCCGATTTAAAAAAAAAAAAAAAAAAAAAAAACTTCCCTATTTTATCCTGATTTTCCCAATTCCCTTCTTATTTTCTCTATTCGTTCCTATTTTGCCCTATTTTTTTCCAATTTTCCCCAATTTTGTCCCAATTTTCTTACTTGAAAGGGGGGAATGTTGTTAGATGCAATTTCCCCCGCGAATCCTCTTCTTCTTTTTTTTACTCATGGGGGGCGTGGTTGAGGGGAAAACAAAAAACCTAATTTTTGTTTAGTGCTCACTATCACCCCTGATTCTCAATACAGAAATCTTTACCTCCTTCGTCAGCGATGTGATCTGACTTCACCTTTCTCACGTAATGGGCAGTAACCAAGGCCTGTTTCATGAAACTTGTTATCAATAACAAGTTACACCAACTGTTATAAGCTACTGAAATCATGGCATTTGATTGGCTGAGAGCAAATTTGTCATAGAAATTTAGCATGTGTTATTGATAACAAGTTTTATGAAAGAGGGCCCAGGTCATAGATATTCATAAGTTTGTAGCACACTTACGTCTTTGTTGGGAGAAGGTTTGAAGACCGTGATGATGATAATTCCTTTACTCACCTTTCAAAGAATCAACAGTTTAACTTTTAAACATATGTATCACCTATACAGATGACCTTTCTTATTCTTATTGTGCTATGTGCTATAGGAAACAAGTTGCCTACTGAAATTAAGGAATGTACATTTGCCGATTCCTTCAAGTCCACTGAGAATCTTGAATACACATTTTAGTTGTCATATGTTTTGAGCCAGAAGGACATTAACTGGATGTGATAGTATATAAGATTAAGCCCTTCTGGCTTCAAACAGACGATGTATCTTTAGAGCTACTTGAGGAACTCTATTGAATGAATTTTCTAGCCACAAATGGTCTTGATCGTGATATAAAGTAGTGAGGTGTATTTGTCATACCTGGAATAAGCAGGAATATATGGTGCTCTCTAAATTCATCTAGAAAGGGGGAAGTCATGACTGAGAGTCTTTTACATGAGTGTGAATCTTATTTTTGTAAGGATTTGTTTTTTTTTATGGGGGGAGGGGGGGAGGGAGACAAACAACTTCCTGAATTCTTTCTTATGTTGGTCTATATGATACATACGATTCAGTTCTCACTTAATAGATGGCTCCACACAACTCTTTTTTGAATGGGTCCCGTCCGGATCACACTTTTTGGAGTCGGCAAGCATGATCCCTATGTACAAATTCCAAAATTTATGTACCTGTTGGTGTCGAGCTCTGCTTAATATGATATGCCCTATACAAGAACTGCATATTGTTAACACCTCGCATCTTTTATTTTTAGTGCTCTTCCATACAAGACCATCTACGCCACCATGTACGACACCTACAAGTCTATTCTGACTCAGTATCGAGGTCTGGTGTACAACGGAGACACAGACATGGCCTGTAACTTCCTAGGAGACGAATGGTTTATCGAATCACTCAACCTGAAGCAGAAAACCGACAGGGCGCCGTGGAAGCTCGGAGATCAGATTGCGGGCTTCGTGAAGGAGTTTGAAGGACTCTCCCTAGTGACCGTCAAAGGGTCCGGCCACATGGTACCTCAGGAAAGACCAGCGCAAGCTTTAAAAATGATCACCTCATTTCTTCAGAATAAATCATTGTAATGTAAGATCAGGTAATGTATATCGTATTTCCAAAGATGAAACAGTGAAAAGATATCACCAAAGATAAAATAGTAATTCAAAGTGAACAATGAGAATTAGACATTAGATTTTATAGTACTGTTAAATCCTTCTGGATATTACATTATGCCTGTCTATTGAAAATTGTGAAGTGATTTTTGATAAATAGTACATTGTAATTTTTATGTAAGATTGGAGGCAAGTCTCAAAACTTTCATCAAGAATGAGACCATAGCTTACTCATCGAAATAATAATATGATAATATGCTGTTCTTGTAGAGTTACATATGGCATTATGATGTAACGTCCCTATCCACAAAGTGGAAATGGTTACCCTGGCTTTAGCTGTAGCAACTGCAGCACTTGGTGCATTCAAGGAATAAATGTTACTATCATGTCCAGGTACCCACTTGCAATACCTGGGTCGAGTGTGGCAATTGTAGATTATAGCTTGCCAGAGAATTGAAATAGGGACAGTTGAATGCAGTTCACAGTTCACAATTTCACTATTTCACTTTGATCTCAGATAAAAGGTTTGAACAGCCCAGAATTAATATACCAAGCAATACATCAATTTACAGGTGCCACTCTCTACCCATGTGCAGGTGGGAACATGGAATGCTTGAGCACTGCATATCTGTGACTTAGCTATAGCCCGGCTAATAGTACTAGGTATCGTTTCACAAAACCGTCATAAGTACAAGTTCACTGACATTAGATTGACAGAAGAACTTGTACTTACAACAGTTTTGTGAAATGCTGCTCTGGAGGGTTGGGGATGCCATTGAATGAATGACACTGGCACTTTAAAAAAAAGGAGGTGAGATGATGATTTTGTGCCTTTCTTGAGAACTGAGTTAATTCTAATTATGTAGAAGATCAGTTAGATTAAGATTAAATGGTTTTAGCAAGAATGTGATGTTAACATGATTCTGGTTATTTTATTTAGATTTTCAATTTGAGTTTTGTGGAAACAGACTTCTATATTTTATTCAAACGATTTTAGGCTCCACGAATCAAGATATTATTTAGACGTAACCCAGAAAAAATATAAGTGCACTCTAAAGGCTACATCCCATCAATGTACTTATTAACAATGATTAATAAGACTTATTGTAATGTTTTTTCAATTCTATATTTCTAGGTCAAGTAAATAACATATTTTTTCTATGTATCAACAATAAATTGCCTATGAAATTATATTGATGAACATAAAATAAACTATCCTATGTTTTAGTGTACATACAAAACCTATTATCATGTAGCAGATTTTGATGGGCTGTGTAATATGATTAAGCTTTCAACAAGTGATGTTCACATTATTTCTGTGTCTGATTGAATATTTCATGATATTCTCATATGCCATGACTTCTGATGCATTTCTGGTGCATTCCAAATAGATAGAAATATAACTAATGTGGTGAATACCTAGTATTCATATATTCTGGTTTAAAGACAGGATATTGACACTATGAACATGACTGACAAAGAAAGCAGACAAAATATACAGTTCCTCAGGTAGACAAAGGAACATCCCTTCACTGCTATTATGTAAAAATGTGTAGAACAGGTGTCACATGCATATTCACTTTTTACATAATAGCAGTGAAGATATGTTCCTTTGTCTACCTGAGGAACTGTATATTTTGTCCGCTTTCTTTGTCCGTCATATTCACAGTGTGACTGAGCTACTTGTAAATTGTAATTTGAAATGTATCTTTTCAAGTACCTAATCAGATAGTGGCTAGGGAATCTCTCCAATTAATAAGGAATCCATTTAGTTGATCAGGTTTATTTCTTTGGAATGAAGGTATTTTTTCTCAGCAGATCTATAGGATTGGAGGCAGTGTTTATTCTGAAGTTAACTCGGCTTTGTATAATGTTGTTTTAGTAATAATTTTCAGTTTAAAAATTTGAAGCAAAGACAGTTTTTGACACCCCCCCCCCCCCCTCCTCCAATTCATATAGGCTTAATAGATATAGGATAGCAAAGTAATCATTTAAAATTAAATCATGTGTACTTTTAATAACATTTAGACAAATTGCAATCAGAAAATGAATAAAGTTGATTATGTATTTGACATCTTTATAACCAATCATCTTGATTTTAAGTGCAGATATTATTCATACAGTACATTAATATTGTGTATTGGAAAAGGGATATGAACTCCTTGAACTATAACTATCTGCTGCTCCAAAGTTTGAACATGTTTATAAAGGCAATATCAAAAGTAGACCTATAGTTTACTCATGAAATAAAATGCTGCTACAGGTACTTAAGTAGAGGCTGTAAAGAAAAAAGTGCAAGTGGGTTAGTCATTTGGGAAATCAATACTACATGTATTATGTGGTAGTAAACTTACACATACAGGTAAGCAATATTATTACCTTATCTTACTTTCTGAAACTAAGATATAGGAAGTGTTATGTTAAAGTTTATCTAATTAATAAATGTGGGCTATTGTTCTTATTGTTATTATTATTTCTTAATGCAACCAAAAGCTTGAGGTTAGATTTCAAATAAAATACAAACAGATAGATAACAATGGTAGAAAAAATTTACACAAAGTCAAAGAAACTGTAGAGTCTGCATTATTGTGCTAATTTGTTAGTAAAAAATGTGACAACGTTTACCGAGTTGTTTTGATATTGTAACAATGATAACTAGATTGACAAAATATCTATTAATTTCACAGAATCATTTACCACTATATACTGTTGAGAAATTCTGATAGTCATTAGGACAAATGCAATTAGGCAAATGGGATAAATAATTGGCCTTAAATTGACCATAACTGATGTTATGTGCTAATATTTGGCAAACCGAAAATTCCTTTTATAATGACAGTAAATATTTGCTCTAATGGAAAGAATTCAAATAAAGACCAAAGTTTATGGAGAACATTATCTGTATCTAGTTTAATAGCTTAATGTCTCTTGTGTACATTTGAAGTGTGTGGTTTAATAGTTGTTTGGAGGATATGAGTGGGTGTGTTTGTGCACAAGATACATCCAAATTCACATGAAAATCATGCCATTTTATTTGGAAATGCTGGAGGCTTGGCAGGATATGGGCAAATATAGAAACTCTGCAAGTGAAGTGAATCCAGTGAATGTTAATATGTTGTTTATTCATCTTTATTCAAGAAAGTATACATATAACATAATAATAAAGATGTTACATAAAACCCAGGACAGAGATTTGTATTACATTAGATGCATCTCATGCAGGGTTAAACAATAATTACAATACACAATAACAAAACGGAAAAGAGAACATCATAACGTCAGTTTTTTTTAATGAAAACATTAATAATTCCTAACAAAATAACAAAAACAAAAATAATTATTATTTTCTTAGTTAGCAATGCCTCATAATACATTTACATACCGTGGTCATATCTATCAATCTCTTCTTAATGAGTAATCATCCACGGGAACCTATCTCCATAGAGAGAGAGAGAGAGAGAGTTGAAGAGGGGGAGAGAGCGAAAGAGAGAGGGAGAGATAGAGAGGGAGGTCCTGTTATAACAAATTATATACGTCTCCTAATTTAAAGTAATTACACCTCCAAGTGTTGTAGTGATTCCAAGTGTGTTCAGATAGGCTGTAAAAAACAATATAAACCCACAGAATATACTTTTGAAATATTACTTTTCCCAATTACATAATTATGCCTCACCTTACATTTAGGAACCGTCATCATATCTATCAATCTATTCTTAGTAGCATGCGTATTAAATCACACCATGATAACCTATCCCCGTAGAGAGAGGGGGAGATAGATAGAGAGAGAGAGATCGAGAGGGGAAGAGAGAGAAAGAAAGAAAGAGGGAAAGAAAGAGAGAGAGAAAGAGGGAGAGAGAGAGAAAGGTCTCGCTATTGCAAGTCATACAAAGTAGTTAAACCAATTACACTCCCAAGTAATGTTGTGATTGCCAGGTACGTTCCGACCGGCTGTAAAAAATAACATACGACCCAAACAGTACGGTTTTCAAGATTTCATTTCTCAGTTGTGGATACCTTACTTTGCATTTACATGTTTTCAACATATCTATAAGTCTTTTCTTGTTGTCAGGAGTTATCAAACCTCGGGAACCTATCTCTATACACAGTAATTTGGGAGTCCAGCCGGCTTCTGATATATCATTTATCAGTCCGGCGTAGTGTCAAGCTTTCTTTGGTGGGCCTGTTGAATGTTGGTTTCAAATGGAATCGTCAACTCAAATACTAGTATTTCCTTTTTTCTAAAATTAATGAAACATAAATCAGGTCTTTGTTTTGTTGGAACAATGGTTGGGGGAACCGTCCCTCCACTTATTGTCTCCCCTTTCACGTCAGCATATACTTGGTGATCACTATCAAGGCCGTTCTGTTTAATGCTCTTTAGCAGATTATGTACAATGTTATTGTGACGCCACGTGTATCTATTTAACATTTCCTGACAATTATTCAATACGTGATGCAAAATACCTTTGGCTTGACATTAATAATAATAATGTATGTATAAATGGTAATATGATTTTATAAAGTGATCTATTTGATAAAGGCATGTAAACCATATGTTTTGATAATGGTCATGTTAAACCTGTGGCTCATTTTCAAAGTCTTAGGATTAACACGAATCAATTGCTTCAGATAGTCGATGGTGCTTGTGCTTTACCAACTAATTGGAAGAATGCTACTCCCTCTGTCAAATTTCAGCAAATCGATTTTTTTTCTCAGATTTTAGTATAGACTTGAATATTTCTGGGCAGAAAAACAATATTTCAGGGTTATAGAATCTAGGAAAATTAATATCCGTTTTGTCAAAGTATCGTTTAACTAACTAGTAAAGGATTATCATAGCAAATTCGACTTTACAGATAAAGAAATCAAACAATTAATGTGAACAAGTAACCTTGCTGTGTGTTTTGTGTTTGTATATATATATATTTTTTTTTTTGGGGGGGGAGAGGGGCCCGGGGGGGGGGGGGTGGTAGATGATTTCGATTGGGGTTAGGTAGTAAGGGAGGGGCACAGGTTGGGGAGTGGTGGTAGTGGGGATTGTTTTTGTTTAGGGTTGGGTATAGCAAGGAAAGGGGTAATAATTTTGTTTTATTATTTAAAACTGATTTAATTTCCCAACAAAAATCGATCGTAATTGATGTACATGTAATAATTAAGTTAGTTGAAGTATTTTATTATGATGAAAAAGAATTGTATTTTGAATAATTATTTGTATTGTTATGCGAAAAATGTGTGTTATGGGAGAGGAGGTGTGGGTGCGCGTGTGTGTGTATGTGTAGATAGGCTAGTACGAGTACGACATACTGATTAATTTGTATTCATTCATTTACTTCTTTTATGTCCATTTAACAAAAATGGGTATGGTATACAAACAAAACAAATACATTTTCATGACAAATAATTTGAATGAATTGACATAATTTTAGTAACACTTATATACTTTATCAATTTAATACAAATGGATATGCACAATTTCAAATAATATATTTCATTGAAGTTTTTATTCCTAAATGACATATATTTACAAGGCCTGTAACAAAATTACATTGGATATGCACAATGTCAAATATAATATTTCATTGAAGTACTATTCCTAAATGGCATTATGTGCAAGTCCTGTTATAGAATTACATTATCATAAATTCGAAGCTTTGTTCGTAATATTTCCGCTGTTCAATAAAGAAAAGACAATTTTTTTTCAAATATTAAATTTAGATAAAAGTTTCAGATGACAAGCAATAATGTAGTTAAAAACATTTTCAAAAATATATGTCATGTTATATCTTATGAGACAATATTTCACTTACATTATAGTAGCTATAATTTCCAAAGAAGTATATTTGGCTAACTTGGTTTCAGTTCGCGTCAATATGGCACATAATATTGTGTTCTTGCCCCAAAAAGTACGCGACTAAGTCATATTGTTAGATGGTTCTGATTATTACATAAATTGTGGCTAACCGCGATTGCTGCAGGGAGGTTACGATGCTGTTGATTGTGATTTAAAACTGCCAACGGTGACCGCGGTCAGATACAAATTTAGTCAATGTTACTTGGGCTGTTTCCCAAGCGCGTAGCCACGAGGGTGGGTGCAGGGAGGGGGACGTTTCATTAAATTATTACAGACAGATGACGATTCGTTGTACCGTTCTCGACTCTTCATCCTTTTTGGCCGGCGTTTTTTTTTTTTTTTTTTTTTGGGGGGGGGGGGGGGGCGACCGCCCCCTGGCTACGCGCCTGCTGTTTCTGTAATGATTGGCTGATGTTACGATTGGCTGATATCTTTGATGACGCTCACAATAGTTCGGGGTTTCGATTTTTACTATGATTATTACTATATATTATTAGACTCGTTCAGGAAGATTTCATTTTCAATATTCATAACTAAGCGTAATAAAATATAATATCTTTAGAACTTGTTTATTGTTATCTGCTTCACACGATAGAACTCAATACAAGCTGATTGTAAACTTCAATATTTTATATCGCCTTTGTGTATCCCTACCAATGGCGTAAAGTGGACCAAGACATTTAGGGGGTCATTTGCACCATTACCAGTAGAGGATGGAATGTTAATTAACAAGGCTTTCCATATAGGATCGAGTTGGGATCTCTTATATACCACCTTTCACGTTCCTCCCTCCCCTCCCTCCCTCCCCTCCCTCCCTCCCCCCCTCTCTCTCTCTCTCTCTCTCTCTCTCTCTCTCATTCTCTCTCTCTCTCCCCTCTCTCTCTCTCTCTCTCTCTCTCTCTTCCTCTCTCCAACTTTTCATTTTGCTACCCTTTCCTCCGTTAAATTGAGGGGCATATGCCCCAGTGCCCTCATGCTTCTATATAAGGTTTCCTCCAGATACCTGCTCTTTATAGCGTCTACAAAATGACGCTTAATAATATGATAATAAGTACTTAAACTTCTATTTCCATTTCTTAAAACATTTCTTGACTAATTAGCCCTACAAGGCATTCTGCAACTGCTGCAACATTCTGATTTTGCCGATTTGATCAAGACACTCCTGGGTCTCGACCTGTACACATTGACCTGATCAACGTGCTCTTAAAAAGCGTCCATTCACTTTATTTTGAAGACAAAATGAGGAAGAAAATTATGTTTGGTAACGCTCATCAGAAAAGCTAGGAGCCAATCAATGTTTGTTAAAACTATCCGCATTTCACGCATCTTATAACCTATCGCTATTATTTGGCAATCCTAGATCAATTGACTCTTCGGCATTGGCAACATAGGTGATGCTTGTTTCTTCGAAAGTGTTCGGATGCGCGTGAGCCTGATCATCGGTAGCAGGAGTCTCTGCTACAGTGACAGACTTGACCGGTGAGGGGGCTGCAGGAGACTGTTGAAATTGACCTTCAATAGGCACTTGGTAGGTAGGTTGACATGACGATGATGGTGAGAGAGGTTCATTCTTTTGCTCTAACTGGTGTGAAGCTGATATGGCAAATGACGGTGGCGCCACAGCCTCTATCGATGGCATGGCTGCCGGTGGGTTCGCTGGTGTTGGGGCCTGTTGTTGTGACATCACTGGCTCGGGAGGATAAGGAAGATTACTAGCTGCATGCTGAGCTGGAGGATAAGCGAAGTTACTTTCTGGCATCGGAACTGGTCCTGCATTAACCGAAGCTGTACTTTGTGGAGGTGCTGGAGCCATAGCTATTGGATTCGCTACAACATCGCTCGCGTTTACAGAATTACCCATAGCGGTGTCGCCACTGGTAACTGGTGTTCCACTATCGGCTGGCCCTGAAGTGGACATAATGGTGTCATACGCGGGAGGCAGATCAGTAGGGGAGAACGGTGGCGGTGCAGAACTTGGGTACGCGAAAGGGAATCCTGGAGGGGTGAATATTTCATCATGATTATCACTGATCGTATACGCGCTGTTAAAGTGTGCGTTGAAATGGTCTTCAGGGTCGGTAGGTCTCGTCGTGGCCGTCGGCGATCTTCTACTCTGGCCTCGAACACGCGACCGGCGTCGTCGTTGTTGTCTCTTGTTAGAAGCGGCCTCGCAGCAAATGTATTTGACACAGCAGAACAGAATGGACGCTCCAAAGAGAGAGGCGAGTATAATCCCCGTTATTTCTGCTGCATCGAAATCACCTGCAAGTTAACAAAACAACATTAAAAGTTATATCATTCTTCCAATCGATTCTAGCAATATATCACAATAGACATGGTCATTGGATTTACTAAGCTTTTCCGAAAAACCTGAAAAGAAAGCAAAATGAAATTTGATGAATACATAAATCCCATGCAATGATTGATCTCCAATTATTCGACGAAAATAAAAATGCTTACAGTTTAGTTTCTTTATTTTTTCCTTCTATTTCTGCCATCAACTTAATAATCTAACATTCCTTGAAGATTACTCTAAGAGAAGCTTAAAGGAAACTTATACCATGACACGAGAAAGCTTACCCCTTTCGTCGCAATAAACCCCTGCATCTTCACCGTGACTGCAATCATGTCTTCCCCAGCCATTACTTGAGATGCAGTACTCCAGCCGATCCTCACCGCCTCCACACGCCATATTGTCCAGCCATATCCTACCCTCGCCTGCACCAAAGTAACTCTCATAGTAGGCTTTGGGCTGACTGTTGATGAAGCCTAGCTGCCGACATACAACCTGTGAAGACAGAGGAAACCGAGGATCGTCATTAAGAAACGAGCCACTGAAAGTTTATGGATATTTTTCTTCTTCTTCTCTTTAATGTTCTGCCGCTGATAGAGTTGACTTATATGTCTTCCTGTATTTCCATGGTTCTTATTCCCCAGTCTTATCTGTCTTCCCTGTAACTTTCCCACAACCCATCGTTTTAATCACAATATTCCTATAATACCAACCATCTAGCCCTGCATGATCCTCTTAATAATGCAGACGTATGCTTGATTTAACTTTCATTCATACCTTCAGTATTCATGGACGTGATCAAAAGATAAAAGCAACAGGAAATATTCCAGAAAGAATTGGTCAAATATTCTTGTCGCTTAATTCGGTAACTTGAGAAGGTGATATCTTCTAGAATCTTAAAACAGTGGGATTATTACATAATGAAAGTTACAGAAACTGATAAACATCGTAGATATATAGCTACGTATGGAAATAATATAAGATAAACTGTTGCAATTAAACTCTTCAATGTGTGCGTGTGTTTGTACATGAGTGCGTATGTGTGAGGGTGTGCGTGTGTGGGTTTAAGTCGCTTGATTATTTCAGATGGTCAACATGGTCATTTTTTTAATGAGGCGATGTAACGCCCCACATCCAGGGGCGTCGCTAGACCTTTTTTCAGTGGGGGGGGGGGGTGTAGAGGCCAACGATGACCGACAAAACCAGCCACCAATTACCGACAAAATTAAACGTCCAATATCTACAAATTTAACCCTTAAAACCTGGGGCCGAAGGCTAAATTGTTTTTCCTATCGAATATCCGTAGTACTTGCTATGCGCAAATGGTAATTTTCCTCGACGACATAAATATACGAATTATTTCGTCAACTTAGTCAACATCATAGCTATATATTTTAATGCAGGCGCGGAGCTAGGATCTTATTTTAGGGAGGGGCGGTAGTGAGCAAGCGAATCACCCAAAGAGCTCATGAGGGGTGTGTGAGTGATAGGCCCCCCGCGCGAAGCGCGGAAGCTTAGACGTTTCCTTAAATTATTAGGGAAAAGAAGACGATTTATTGTGCCATTCTCGACTGTTAATCCTTGTCAGAATGAAGTCCCCCCCCCCCCTCCCGCGCGAAGCGCGAAAGCTTTGACGCTTCATTAAATTATTATAAAAAGAAGACAATTCGCTGTACCGTTCTCGACTGTTAATCCTTGTCTGAATTCAGTTTCTCCCCCTCCGCGCAAAGCGCGGAAGCTTTGACGTTTCATTAAATTATGAGAAAAAGCAGACGATTCGGTGTACTGTTCTCGACTCTTAATCCTTATATGAATTAATTCTCCCCCTCCCGTTTTGACGTTTCATTAAATTATTAGAGAAAGTAGATGATTCGTTGAACCGTGCTCGACTTTTAATCCTTGTCTGAATGAGGCTCCCCCCCCCCCCTCCCGCGCGAAAGCTTTGACGTTTCATTAAATTATTATAAAAAGAAGACGATTTGCTGTACCGTTCTCGATTGTTAATCCTTGTCTGAATGCAGTTTCTCCTCCTCCCGCGCAAAGCGCGGAAGCTTTGACGTTTCATTAAATTATGAGAAAAAGCAGACGATTCGTTGTACCGTTCTCGTCTCGTATAAATGAAGTTTTCCCGTTCCGAGCGAAGCGCGGAATTTTTGGCGTTTCATCACAATATAGAGAAAGGAAGACGATTCGTCGTACAGTTTTCGACTCTTATTAAGCCCTATTCATCTGAATTCAGTTTCCCCCTTTCGCGCGAAGCGCGGAAGCTTTGACGTTTCCTTAAATTATTAGAGAAAGAAGACGTTTCGTTGTACCGTTCTCGACTCTTAATAAACCCTATTTGTCTAAATTCAGTTTCCCTCTCTCGCGCGAAGCGCGGAAGCTTTGACGTTTCCTTAAATTATTAGAGAAAGAAGACGATTCGTTGTACCGTTCTCGACTCGTCTAAATGAAGTTTTCCCCAACCGCGCAAAGCGCGGATTTTTGGCGTTTCATCACAATTCAGTTTCCCCCTTTCGCGCGAAGCGCGGAAGCTTTGACGTTTCCTTAAATTATTAGAGAAAGAAGACGTTTCGTTGTACCGTTCTCGACTCTTAATAAACCCTGTTTGTCTGAATTCATTTTCCCACTCTCGCGCGAAGCGCGGAAGCGTTGACGTCACCTTAAATTATTACAGAAACTGAAGAAGACGTTTCGTTGTACCGTTCTCGACTCGTCTAAATGAAGTTTTCCCCTTCCGCGCAAATTTTTTGGCGTTTCATCACAATATAGAGAAAGGAAGACGATTCGTCGTACCGTTGTTGACTCTTAAACCTTGTTTGAATTTAGTTTCCCCGAAAATGTTAAACCTCTGATTTCTTTAGCTGATATAATAGGAAAGTAAAACTTCGAGAAAATACAAGTATTGTAGTTGTAGTCACTCTCGTAGTCGTCACAGCGGATAAAAAGTCACAGTTCGTAGGGAAAAAAACTTGTCGGCCGACCGACAATATACATCTCACCGACTTCAGCATTGATATAGTACACGAGGATCGAGCAAGAATACAGACACAGCTGACCCAAAAAACAGGCCATATATATGCGTATCTTTCTTGCTCCATCGACTAGACGACACCACCCAACAACCCCCCCCCCCCCCTCTCTCTCTCTCTCTCTCTCTCTCTTTCCCTCTTACTCCCTGCAAGTACCCCTCCTCTAAGTCCCCTTTAGGCTTTTACCCCCTCTTGCTCCTGTCTTTCACCCCCGTTTCTTTTGTTTCATATTCTCTTTTTTTTTTCCTTTTTTTTTCTTTCCTTTCTTTCTTTTCCTTTCCTTTCCTTTCCTTTCTTTTTCTTTCTCTCTTTTCTTTTCTTTTCCTTTCTATTCCCTTTCTTTTTTTTCTCTTCTTCCCTTTCATTTTTTCCATCCCCCTTTTCTCATTTTTACCGACGGCAGCGCAATTTTCCCGACAATATCCTGACAGGTGGGGGGGGTGTCGCACCCCCACACCCCCCCCCCCCCTCTAGCGACGCCCCTGCCCACATCCTCTATTGTGGCACCCCTTCTGGTGTTCAGGATAGTTGATGACAGTTATTTACGGGAGCTTAAAAGTGCCGACGAGATGACGAGATAATTTAGGATAAGGAACGAGACGAGAAGACAAGTTTTTAAAACTCGGAAAGTCGACTTGTTTTGGACGAGAGCAGGGGCGTCGCCAAAGGGGGGGGGTGTGGGGGGTGCGACACCCCCCCCCCCCCCCCCACCTGTCAGGATTTTGTCGGTAAAATTGCGCTGCCGTCGGTAAAAAAGAGAAAAGGGGGAGGGAAAAAAAGAGAGGGAAAGGGAAAGAAAGGAAAAAATAAAAGGAAAAGAAAAGAAAGAAAGGAAAAGAAAGGAAAGAAAGGAAAAGAAAGGAAAGAAAAGAGAAGAAAGAGAGAGAGAAAAAAAAAGAGGGAGGAGAGGAAAGAATGGAAAAGAAAGAAAAGAAAGAAAAAGAAAAAAAAGAAGAAAAAAGAGTAAAACGGAAACAAAAGAAACGAGGGTTGAAAGAGAGGAGAGAGAGGGGAGGTAAGAGCCTGAGAGAAGAGGAGTGGGAGTAAAAGAGAGAAGGGGGTTGTTGGGTGGAGTCGTCTCGTCGAGGAAACAAGAAAGACACTGTAAAATATGTTGCTGTGTCGGGTCAGCTGTGTCGGTATTCTTGCCCGATCCTCGTGTATCAATGCAGAAATTTGAAGTCGGTGAGATGTATAATGTCGGTTGGCCGACAAGTTTTTTTCCCTACGAACTGTGACTTTTTATCCGCTGTGACGACTTCGAGAGTGACTACAACTACAATACTTGTATTTTCTCGAAGTTTCACTTTCCTATAATATCAGCTACAAAAATCAGAGGTTTATAATTTTCGGGGAAACTAAATTCAAACAAGGTTTAAGAGTCAACAACGGTACGAGAATCGTTTTCCTTTCTCTATATTGTGATGAAACGCCAAAGGTTCCGCGCTTCGCGCGGAAGGGGAAAACTTAATTTAGACGAGTCGAGAACGGTACAACGAATCGTCTTCTTTCTCTAATAATTTAAGGAAACGTCAAAGCGTCCGGGCTTCGCGCGGGAGGGGGAAGCTTCATTCAGACAAGGATTAAGAGTCGAGCACGGTTCAACGCATCGTCTACTTTCTCTAATAATTTAAGGAAACGCCAAAACTTCCGCGCTTCGCGCGGGAGGGGGAGATTTGAATTCAGATAAGGATTAAGAGTCGAAAACAGTACACCGAATCGTCTGTTTTTTTCTCATAATTTAATGAAACGTCAAAGGATTAAGAGTCGAGCACGGTTTAACGATTCGTCTACTTTCTCTAATAATTAAATGAAACGCCAAAAATTCCGCGCTTCGCGCGGTAGGGGGAGAACTGAATTCAGATAAAGATTCAGAGTCGAGAACAGTACACCGAATCGTCTGCTTTTTTCTCATAATTTAATGAAACGTCAAAGCATCCGCGTTTTGCGCGGGAGGGGAAAAACTGAATTCAAACAAGGATTAAGAGTGGAGCACGGTTCAACGAATCGTCTACTTTCTCTAATAATTTAATGAAACGCCAAAACATCCGCTCTTCGCGCGGGAGGGGGAGAACTGAATTCAGATAAGAATTAAGAGTCGAGAAAAGTACACCGAATCGTCTTCTTTTTTCTCATAATTTAATGAAACGTCAAAGTTCCGCGCTTTGCGCGGGAGGGGGAAAAATGAATTCAGATAAGGATTAAGAGTCGAGAACAGTACACCGAATTGTCTGCTTTTCTTATAATTTAATGAAACGTCAAAGCTTTCGCGCTTCGCGTGGGAGGGGGGGGGGACTTCATTCAGACAAGGATTAACAGTCGAGAACGGTACAATAAATCGCCTTCTTTTCCTAATAATTTAAGATAACGTTTAAGTTTCAGCGCTTCGCGCGGGAGGCCTATCACCCACCCCCCCCCCCTAATGAGCGCGTTTCGCGCGCTCTTTAAGTGATTCGTTTGCTCTCTTCCGACCCTCCCTAAAATAAGATCCTAGCTCCGCGCCTGCATTAAAATATAGCTATGATGCTGACTAAGTTGACGAAATAATTAATATATTTATTTCGTCGAGGAAAATGACCATTTGCGCATACGCAAGTACTATAGATAGTCCATAGGAAAAATAATTTAGCCTTCGGCCCCGGGTTTATAGGGATAAATTATTTTGTAGATATTGGACATTTAATTTTGTCGGTAATTGGTGGCTAGTTTTGTCGGTAAACGTTGGCCTCTACACCCCCCCCCCCCCCCCACTGAAAAAGGTCTAGCGACGCCCCTGGACGAGAGGTGAAGAGAAATGAAATATCTTACCTTAGCATCATAGTAGTCCCAGTAGTCATCACAAACGGTACCCCATTCTTTATTATGATAGACCTCTACTCGCCCTCTGTTGGGATACCCTGTACCAGCCAATCGTACAGATCCCTCTTCAATTGCATCTATAATAAGAAGACATGAGGACATTATATATATAGTTGAATATAAAGAGAGGTGTTGCAGTCGAGTGGTTTAATCACTTGACCGGGAATGCAAAGGTCGTGGTTTCATTTCATTTGATTTCATTTCATATTTCTCATGTAACACATACATTTTTAAATAAAGTACAATTTTTTTTTGTTCGTGATAAAATAACGATCAATGATACATAATAAATAACATAAAAATAAATGGTCAATATATAGTACTGATTTTACTGAGAGAAAAATGAAGGGACCTACATGAAAGCAAACTTGTAAAGTACTGTTGTAGGCCCCGGTGAAATAATTTGTGATAATGAATGGAGGACGGATATAAATAGTGACCAATCCAAATAAATCAAAGAACAAAAAGGGACAGAAAAAAGAAACATACCACTCCGGGATACCACTCAACAGTGGAATACGCAGGATTTTTTCATGGGGGAAGGGGGGGGGGGGGTTTAACATTTTGAAATCGGGCCAAAAAATTTCGCTACGACTCAGCCAGCCCCTGAATAAGCGGGGGGGGGGGGGGGATGGGTAAGAGGACATTTTTTTTTTTTTTTGGTCCCGAAATTGGAAAATTTGACCGATCGACATTCCGTTCCGTTGGGGGGGGGGGGGTAAGGTCATCCTTTTTAGGTCACCCATTAATTTTTTTTTTAAATTAATTTTAAAAAAAATCAAAAAGGGGTGGGGGTTCTCGAAAAACATACACATAAAAAAAACTCAAGGGGGGGGGTTAACCCCACCCCCCCCCCCCTGCGTTCGCGCCTGCCACTCAAACTAAAAGCAAACTCGAACTGTGCCTACCTCTAAAGCAGCCGGCCCCAGCCTTGTCGGAGTGCGTACAATTCTTAATGCCTCTGTTAGGACACTGCTGCAAAGCATCTTCATTTCCTGCACAGTCGAGGTTGTTGAGGACTAAAGGCCCATCATTCTCCGTTCCATACGTAGAATTGTCTCTGGTATATTCGCGTCCACGTTGGTCCAGCTGATAACAGGCAACTTGAGCGTCGAAATCGTCCCAGCGGTCGTCGCACACGTAGCCCCAATCGTTGCCCTCGTCGTCCAGGACTTGGACGTTGCCTTCGTAACGATCGGGACCGCCGACTAAGCGAACGGTGGCTTCATAGATTATAACAAATAAAGATAATTATTGATTTTAATAAAAAGGCGAGGTTATATACCAGTTCATAATCACACTGAATGTCAATCAATATGTGTACCCTTTATCATCGCGGCACCCAATGTTGGTGCAATGTTTATTTCATTTCAATAAACTTTTTTTTAAATGAATTTTAATGAGTAATATATGTCTTTAATACAAAAAGATCAACTCGTTGCCCACCCGACTTTCATGCAGACGGTCGAAAGATTTTGTTTTGATACCGTATTTATTTTACATTCTTTATAGCTATTATACTATGTTGGGAGAGACATACCTGTGTTCAATACTTTTATCAAGCCATTTCATGTGGTAGTCTCAACGAATTTGAATACAGTTTGAAATAAAGTACATGACTAACTTTTGCTGACAGAACATTAAATATGTCCGAAAATCCACTGATATCCATAAATATGGGTAAGGCATCCCCCCCCCCCCCATCCCTCTGTACATGGCCGTTGGCTACGCCATTGTGTATAAAAGCATTAGACCTACCCGTTGAGCATTCCACAGACGCATCCTCCAGGTGTACGCAGCCTTGAGTGCCCCACCCCGAGTTGGGGCAGTCCTGAATTCTCTTTTCATTCCCAGTGCACGCTACGTTAGTAATCCATATCAAGTTGTCCCCCGGACCGAAGTAGGCCCTTTTAAGGGCCCGGATCGCCCCGGTGTACCCTAGTTGTCGGCACACCACGTCGGCGTCGAGTATATCCCAATAATCATCACAGATCGTACCCCAAGCATCGCCGTAGAAGATCTCTACTCTGCCTTTATTGGTTTCTGTATCGAAATTATTCACCAGGCGTACAGAACCTGAAATGACAAAGATTTAAAAAAAAAAAAATTAGATCAATAAATGTATGTAGCCCAGCTATTATATTCTAACTCTACTGGGATGTGACGGACAAAATAAAAACTCCTAACAGTGCTTTCTACTTTACGGACCCACAACCAAAAACTATTCAAGAGCTTCTGAAAAGCGCGTCTGCAGCTAAACTTTGAAGTCGGCAACAGATGCAACTTTTCTCATGCCATGTGAGAGCGGCAGAGCGGAACTATTGAAAGCACAATCTCCCAAACTTACTTTTGTTCATGTGTGAGTTAGTTTTAGAAGCAGCTTGTACTTCGTGTAAGTTCTGTGTATATGGTTGTGATTTGAAAGATAATCATTCGGACAAATTACAGTGGGCTTGACCACTCAAATAGGATTTAGTAGTGCAAAACAAGCTCTCTCTCTAAATATACAGGAGTGGATACCCACTTTGGGGAGTCATATTGAAGATCACTTCATTTTGGAGTAGAAATCCATGCTTCAAAAAGTGAAATTCACTCTTAAGAGAGCAATTGAACCACTACTTAGGAGTGGAGTCCACTATGATTTAGGAGTGGATTCAACTTCAAAAGGAGTGATCGCTAATATATTATGACTCCTTAAAGAGTGATAAAGCGACCACTCAGTAATATAATACGTTACAACCAGGATTTAACTTTCAGCATTAATCATGGCACCCTTGTTAAATATTGTTTTGACACCGAATGAAGTGAGTTTCATAACTAAACATTTTTGCAGATCTTGAAGTTTCCACGTTTGTATTTCCTGACAAGATTAAAACTGATTTATATCGTCTACTGTCATCGCCTCAAATCTAATTGTGTATAATAGAATAAAAAGATTCGCGTAAAACAGAAATAAACTCATACTTTTTAAATGATAATTATGTAATAAGCTATATCAAATAAATAACAAATTCTCACCCCTGTATTTCCTATATCAACAATTTTGTTTTTTTTTTTTTTTTTGCACGACGCTTTAAAACTGATATTTGACTTTATTATGAAGCAGTATAGGAATTCTGAGAATGGAATATAAAATGAAAAAATATTGGATTTAAGAAACTGTGGATATAGAAGGAATTTCGACAATCAAACCAATTAAATGAAACAAAAACAAAATCAAAAGAATTCGAGAATGAACCTTTTAAAAGAATAAAGAGAACTGCTTCATTACGGTGATTATGATAACAAATAAAATGAATAGTCTATATTCGTATCTCTAAAATAATGTATTTGTATTTTCCCTTCCAAGCTGTTACCATCTTCCATCTCCTGACGTCACACATGCATCCTCACACAACAATTCTTTGGGTATTTATTAGAGGTGTGTGTCTGTTTATGGTGGTGGGGTGGGGTGGGGGGAGATTGACGCCCTATTCTAAATGCAATTTCGACAAATCAGTCAATTTAGCCCAACCCAACTAGTCGGAGAGGTTGACGACTTTTTTGTTCTTTCCATCTCCTTTTTTCCTTGCTTCTGTCTTTGCGAACTTAAAAAGCTGGGAACTTGTTTTCTAATAGTAATACTTGCTGGAATATTTTCTTTCATCTTGTCGGTAAGCTAGTACGGAATTCAATTTTTAATTAAATAATGTAAATAATCTAAAAATGTCTTTATTATAAATTAGTAATGTAGTTAGTATGTTATCTTGTATAAATTCGATAACGATTTATTTAACAAAGTGACTGACCTTAAATTTATAATTGAAAAATAGGCCATTGACGTCAACAAAAGATAAACTCAGTAGAAGTCCAATGTACAGGCATAGAAAATGATAATAGAACTATTATTGTACAATAAACATGATAACATTCCATTTGTAAAATTTCATAAGTCTTAATAGAAGATCAAATTAATTTTATTTATTGTTTTAAAACTAAAAGAGTTCTTTGAAATATATTGGAAAAAATCAACTGAAACACACGTTTCGTTTTTTATGTTTTTTAAAACATTTTTTACATATTTTTTATTAAATGGATCGCTGTCTATAAACAATAACTATATTCATGAGAAAAAGCCCGACCAAACCATTATAATAATCCTCCACACACCGATTTCTAAATATATGAGTCTCAGGCCTTCCTACTGTTGATGTATACGAACAAGCTAGGAACACTAACATTTTGTTTTGTCTTGTTTTATGCTGTACCTTTAATTGAGTACACCATCAGTGAATGGTACCAACCGAAAAAGTCTGGTTAATGGTTAATCCATTAGTAAAGATACGAGTCGTATGTTGATATTACACAAGAGAAATAACCTACACAGTACCGCATGGCACATCATAATAGGAGCGGTAATGACATGCCCCTGTGGGTGGGTGTGTAGTGTGGGTGTGGGTGTGTATGGGTGTGTGTTAGGGTGTGTGTATGTATATGTGCGTGATTAGTCTGCGGTGGGGGGGGGGGTAGAGAATGTGTCAAAGGGATACCCCGTCGCCCATCATCGTTCTGTTTCAGTTTTTTTCTCCTTTTTTCATTTTTTAAAACCAAATCATTCACTAACACGATCGTAAAGACTTTCGAAGAATCAACTCAAGTGCAATTACAATACCCTCTTGTAGAAGTAGCAATCATTTTTGGATGATAATAATATTGAAATTCAATTCAATTCAATTTAGTATTTATTGTCCATTTCTGGATATTCGATTTTCACTGGTGTAACATTTACTAATGAATTTACAAAAATGTAGACATTAACAGTAAATAAATAAGGTTTAACATTATGATTAAGCACAAATTAACAGAGGATTGAACGTTGTTTTATTAACACTAATTCAGAACAATAGTTAACATAGTAATTAAAGCAGAGCAAGAGGAGGTGTCAGGTGATCAAACGAATTAGCAAGTGAGATAAATATAAATATACTGAGGAGGTTGGGTATCCATACATGTATTTGCGTCTTAAACCAATTTGGGAAATATTAATTAAATATAATATTAAAGTACAACACTGGGTTAAGGTTTGTTTTTTCGTAAATCTTACTGATCATGACTTGTTTAGTCCAGTTTTAGAGAGATGATAAACTTGTTAAAATATGTTAAACGGGGAGCTATCATTAATAATTTGCCTGGAAGCAAATAACATTTGAAAAACAAACAGATTTGAGATAAATCCGATATAGAACAAGGAAGGTATACGCTTATAATAATTATGAAAACCCCTATTGATAATCGACCAGAATGTGCTACGTCATTAATACTTTTCAGTTCGTTAAGTGTTTCTTTTCTTGATATTTATTAAATAACTCACGTCAGGTCATGTAAAAGAGGTAAATCAACAGCCTACTTTTTCAGCTAAAGTCAATTAAATTCAGTTTATTTCTGAACAATTAAACATGATAAACAAAAACAGAAAATGGGAAATATGTTTCATTTACAATAATAACAATTACATGTATGATGAAAAAGAAAGAAAAGCTATTAAATGCAGAGGTTGTAATTGTTGCAGCTCCATTAGCCTATGGATGGCAGATCGTTCCATCATGAAATGAATGAAGCGCTATATGAACTTTTTTATTTTAAAGCCAATGCTGAAATAGTTCATTAACACATCATTGTGACCAAATTGCCATGAAAACTCTCTTTTTCATTATCCGATTTAACACAAACTGTCACCAACTCGGGCCAACTTTAAATAACTTCCATTGATGGTTTAATCTCCTCTCAATCCTCAGTCATGTCATTATCATTTCCCCTATTTAAACAAAAAATTATATCTGCTTTTGTGTTATGACGCGATATTAATTAATTAAATCATTATTATAACGTTTCTTAACCTCACTTTGCATTCTTGTATTGTTATGTCAAAATATGAAATAGTATATTACAACAAAAACTGTCTTAGGTTAAGTTTACACATTTGCTCTAGGGTAATTTAAGGCGGTTATAAAGTGCTTAATGAGCATCATAATCTGTTATGCAAATTTGTCATTGCTACGATCTTCAACCCGAGAAGGATTTCCATTTCTCTTTCTTTCTTACTTCCCTTCTTTCTTTCTGTTTTTCTTTCTCTCTTTCTGGTCAACTAGGAAGGACAGAGCCATTACATTAATGGCTCTAAATAGAGTAATCGAGTCGTATTGTTGTTTATGTGCTTACGTTCATGTGAATGTGCATGTGTAGATGTTCTTTTATACGGATAATAAAACAAAACAAAAACAAATCTACATTTAAGAAAATCATAAATTTCGTTCTATTTATCTCAATTTTCTCGATTTTTTTGGCTACGACATTTTTTACGGAGTTCTTGATTCCAATTTGACATTCATTTTTCTTTTACGACGATAATTATTTGAAAGGTGAATAGTCTTTTTATCATCAAATTGCTCTTTATCTCCTCCGTTTTTTTTTCGTATTCTTTTTCCTACTCCCTTCAAAGCTGTAATTTTATCTCTTCTCATATAATGTATTAACTTCATTTTCGTTTTCGGAAGATTTTGTTTCCAATATCTCTCTCATTACAGTCAGACAATGTTTCGCTCAAACACGTTATTATGTGAAGTTCAATTTTCATGAACGATACGAATTACTCAACACTTCTAAAGGCTTTAAATGGTTTTAAAAAGAATGCTCCGAAGTGGAAGACCAATATGTCTTAAATTTTGTCTTTTAAATCACAGTAATGTTGTACATGTCGTTATGCATTAATGTTGTTGCTGTTGCTTTTACATTGATTTCAAAACCATTAAGATAATTTAAATGCACTTTAAATTAATGTAACAACAAAGCTCTAGAAGATAAAGTGAATACTATTAAAGTTCAGTCTATTGGAAACATCTTACCATTCGCTTTTATCAAGACGAGAGAAGTAGCCAGAAGAAAGACCAACGTTGAACAGTGGATTTGTAGGTTATTGGAGCGCGTCATTTTATCCCCTCCTTCCTCAGAAACACATCCAAGGTTACCGGATATTCAAATAATGTTGCCTTAGCTCAAAGTTCCTCTTCTGAATATATATCCAACTTTATATACAAAATCCTTTCAATCTTCCTTGTCGTCTGATAAAATCTCCGATTAATTGGATATATTTGTCACGATTTGATTGTTCCTGGTTACAATAAAGGTAACGTTATAAAGTAAAACACCTCCTTGGAGCATAATACTGGTATGACATTTCTGCTATCAAGTCCATCTTATCGAATCTTAAGAGTATATAGACTATGTCAATCCAGGAACTTCATGTCATCTACCTGCTTAAGTCATACACAATTTCCCTATTTCAGTCTGTATCTAAAGTCTAAATTATCTAAATGGTTTCGTAAATGATTATGTGTTGTTAAGACGTGAGGGTTAAAGTCCGGATTCGTAGATAATTAATTATCAGCGGCTGGTGATTAGTTTTTCAAGATGCGAGTAAACTCCAAAATGATCGCCCGCCATAAATATATCATGAGACCCCGGGTCTTCTGCTTATTGATGGGTGTATGTGCATGTACATATCAGTTGTTCAAGCTTGTAATAATAATATAAAACTATATACTAAGTTATTCATACCTTTAACCTTTACCAAGTTTTGCAACATTTTAAGTAGCCTGTGTGAAAAATAGATTTTTCACGATTTATGTTTCTTGAGAATATATCAAAGCTAACATCTAAAAGAATTCGACAGGGGTCTTAATATAACCAGTCCACCTTTCATCCTAGACTTACAAAAACACAAAAAACATCAAATTTACAAGGGGTATGAATAATTTAGTTGTTAACTGTATTTATGTAATGCATATCAGCCTTAGCAGGTGAATGAAATAGTTAGTAAACAGGGATTCTGGACCGATGCTGATGAGGCCTCCTTTGGTAAACAAAATGATTATCATATAAAATCTCACAAAACCCAATAGCCACAACCTGCACAGATACTCTGCTATTGCATTGCAATTTGCAAACCCAATATAAAACGAAAATAACGTTTCTTTTCTCTTTCTCCAAGCTCTCTATCCTCCTCTCCTCTTTTCCTATCCCTTTCTTCCTCTGTTTATTTCTTCTATTTATAATGTATATTATGTATTTTTGTATTCGGGCGTACCCATTACAAGCTCTGCTTATCGGGTTTCGCGCCTTCTTCCTTGTAATACAAGTTTTTTAATTATATTTATGTTCCTACGTGTAAATGGTATTGTTTGAATAGATGTCAAATATGTTTGTCAAATTGAATGGACCCCCAGGAAGAACAGTGTCATATATTTCTATGACACTGAACGGGCAATCCAGCCAATCATTTTTAAGCAATCTATATACACATGTAATTTTTTTTTTTTTTTAATTCTGTTATGTTTCATTTCGTTTTATGTCATATGTTATTTGTCTTTTTAATATGATTGGAAAATAAATACAATACAATACAATGGAAGAAAATAAATGTTCACTTGAATTGAATTGAAAAAGCTAGGAGATCGAGCATGTAAATCTCCCAAACTAAAGAATCGCCCCACCCAAAAAAAAAAAAAAAATACAAAAAATCTGCTTTTATTAAAACAAACTTATTATCAGGGTGGACCTCCCATTTAATTTTAACGAACATGGGTACTTTTCGGGGGGGGGGGGGTAATTGCCCTCGGAGGAGTGGTTGTCTTCGGGAGGGGGGATTTCTAGGGGTGATCGTCCAGGGGTAATTGTCCAGATAGGGTTAACATTATATTGATAGTATAGTTGAAGCACATAAGGAGGTCTAATTGCAGCGCATTAGAACATTATATTGCAGCTTCTACACTTAATAAATGAATATCAAATACATATACCCTCGAGACATTTAAGTGTTATCTCGATTTAGAAAGATGAAGGAGAATACATCCCAACGAACTTAGCTGACAGCCTTATTAAAAATCGAGAGCCGGATTGAAATATCTTGAAATTACTCGTATTTAATTACACAGCAAGGAAAACAATTTCTTTAAAAATTATTGTGCAATTTCCTTGCTAGCCGTTCACCTACGGAAGCATCCGCTTTAATAGTAAGGTCTAAACTCTATTATTTGGGTTAAAGCTGATAGAGCTAGTGTACCTTACTCTAAGGAGAGTTTCTATGTTCACGACAGTCTACAGGTGTCAAATCATATCGTACTTTACTATTTTGAAATTCATGTTTCACCCAGCAGAGGAAGCAGTGTCAGTTCTAGAGGGTAAAGGGAGGGGGGAAACAAAATGTAACCTCCTCCCTGGCCCCTCCCCCCCCCCCCCCCCCAAAAAAAAAAAAAAAATCAATAAAAAAAAATCAACAAAAAAAATCAAAATAACATTAAATTAATAAACAAAATATAATTTGCATGGCATATTTTGTTTAAGGGCCCCAGGCCGATCCTCCAATAGTTTTCTTCTAGAACCACACCTAGTTCTCAAGACAGAATAAATTAAACACTTTGACAATGATATAAATTGATATAATTATGAATCATAAAAACTTTATTCACGTAGGATAGAGTAGATAAAATAAGGACAATTTGACATAGTATCATAGAATTTTGAAGAAAAATAACAATCAAATCACGCACACAGAGTTGATTAAGGGTGCTTGTGTAACTTCATACATTCCCAAATCCTATATCTAATATTTTCATTCCACTTAACCAATATATACATGTCACAAATATACTAAACTATTTCCTTTCATAATTCTCATCAAACACCTTTTAAGAGATGTCCATCATTTATGGTAATTAATACACAGTGTTGAATATATTTGCCAAAATTAAACACATAACCAACATATTATAAAGATGGCCATTGCAGTTTAAAGGAATTACATATTCCGTCTGTTAAGAGACAGAAGGGTCTCTGTGTTAAAGTATATGAGTTAACACCCTTCTGGCTCCACAGAGACAATAATTAGACGATGAATTCTTTAGAGGATTTCCTTCTGATATATACATTGTGTCACGGCTTGATTGCTGACATATGGCCATCACATGGTCAAACTTGTCTCCCTGTAAAGGTTCTATTCATGTAAAAGAGTCTCAACAAATTAAAATGATCCAAAAAGTGAAACAGGCACATTTAAGTGAAAGGCAAGAGGATAAGATTGGGCCGCTTATTGATGTTGTAGCATCAAAGAAAATTTAAATAGTTTTACTATTTCTGGGAGTAAACTAACCAGGGCCCCATTTCACAAAACTTGTCTTCTGTGACAAATTACATTGTTTGTTATTAAGCTAGTGAAATCCTTGCTTCTGATTGGTTATCAGCAGATTTGTCACTGATTTGTGTCATTTGTCATTGAAAAAAGGCCTAGTGCAAAGGGGCCCTGGTGCACCGTGAAACAGAAAGCATTTTCATCATAACCAATGTGCCTGGCCAACACTGTGTATTACTAGTACTTTCATCATCAATCCTTTTCGCTCTGTACTAGTACTTTTATCAATCCTTTTCGCTCTGTACTAGTACTTTTATCAATCCTTTTCGCTCTGTACTAGTACTTTTATCGATCCTTTCGCTCTGTACTAGTACTTTTATCAATCCTTTTCGCTCTGTACTAGTACTTTTATCAATCCTTTCGCTCTGTACTAGTACTTTTATCGATCCTTTCGCTCTGTACTAGTACTTTTATCAATCCTTTTCGCTCTGTACTAGTACTTTTATCAATCCTTTCGCTCTGTATACAAAGCAGGCACTGAATATGAAAATGCCTGTTTAGAGCCAGAAGGACATTATCTCATATACTCTAACACAGAGTTACTGGCCGTATGGCACCAAACAGACTTTTATGTATTACCAATACCAGTCCTCTCCTTCCGTATTCAAAGTAGGCACCGACTATGAAAATGTCTGTTTAGAGCCAAAAGGACATTATCTCATATACTCTAACACAGAGTTAATGGCTGTGTGGCACCAAACAGACTTTTACCAATTCCAGTCCTCTCCTTTCGTAATCAAAGTATGCATCGACTATGAAGATGTCTGTTTAGAGCCAAAAGGACGTTATCTCATAATTTAACACAGAGTTAATGCCCTTGTTGCTCTAAGCTGATGAAAATCACTTTTACTCCTAAACCTAGAATCTGACTGCATAATTTTAATATGAAAAGAGGCAATACACAAAATTGACATCCCTGAAATCTCATCATAATTGAAGAAAAAAATGTTTAAGAAATGAAAAATTAAATATAATTCGATTTTCTCTCTCTGCACTCAACTGCAACAAAAAAGCACAGAATCAGTACAATTCTATGTTAGACAACAATAAAATTGAAACATTATTTCAAACTACTAGAGAAATCTTTTAAAAAGCATCTACATCACATACCTGAATAATATACTTTTTAAAAAGTGTTAGTTTTTTAATTTATTTGTACTGTTATAAATACAAATTTAAGTCTATATCATAAATATCGAAGAGAGACATTGAATGCAAAATTTGCATCTTTTTTAGCTTTATAACCACCATCACTAGTACTATCTACTTAAAACCAATCTAAAGTTCTGGTAATACAGTTTGAGAGAACCTGGCATTGTGTATGTTTGTCGAGTCTAGCCTTGGCTACAAGCAGGTAGAGAAGATAGCAATGTCAGTTATTGCTGCTATCTGTTCTGAAAGGATGTGACGATTACTTGTACCGATCACCAAAACATGTTTTGATGTTGGTGTAAGAGGTTCCATGTGGCGATACTGTCCTCAAAATATGAGCTTAAAATATCTATTTTACAAAGACACATTGCAATTCAAGTACATTCTCAGTGAGCATTAAATTGTCTTGGTGAGTAGTCTAGTTAATGCACGCATAGGCACACACATAGAAAAGGGCTTACATGGACCCAAGTCCGACTTTCGGTGCGAGCACTATATACATTTTTTTTCTTCCTGTTCATCTATAGAATGCCAGGTTTAAAAAAAACTAAGGTTAATTTTATTCATTCTAGCTACCGGGTATGTACATTTTTTTCCCCAGGTGATTGGTACAATTCAATACTATACAATTATTTGATGTTATTATTCAACAATAAATCAGTTATGCATTACAACATTATAAAGTATACGGTACCTTCTTCCATTGTAAATAATTGTTCACATTAAAATTATAGATTTCATACATCTACATATCCATAGATATACCAACTGCTTGGAACGAGAAGGGTGTTAACTCCTATACTTTAACACAGATTAAATGCCCTTCTGGTTTTGAACAGATCATATGTGTTCGGTAAAAAAATGATGGTACAGATACAGTATCCCTATACTTTAGCACAGAGTAAATGTTTTTCTGGTTTTGAACAGATCATATGTGTTCGGTAATAAAATGATGGTACAGATACAGTATTCCTATACTTTAGCACAGAGTAAATGCCCTTCTGGTTTTGAACAGATCATATGTGATTGGTAATAAAATAATGGTACAGATGAAGTATTCTTATACTTTAACACAGATGTAGTGTCCTTCTGGTTTTGAACAGATCATATGATGGTACAGATGAAGTATTCTTATACTTTAACACAGATGTAACGCCCTTCTGGTTTTGAACAGATCATATGATGGTACAGATGAAGTATTCTTATACTTTAACACAGATGTAACGCACTTTTGGTTTTGAACAGATCATATGATGGTACAGATGAAGTATTCTTATACTTTAACACAGATGTAACGCCCTTTTGGTTTTGAACAGATCATATGATGGTACAGATGAAGTATTCTTATACTTTAACACAGATGTAACGCCCTTCTGGTTTTGAACAGATCATATCGTCGCCGTTTTCACGAACCGGCACAGCCCAACGCGCAACGAAATAAGTACATTCTGAGAAAAACGCGTTTTACGTTTAGCCCGTTTTGAATTCGCCAGAAACATGCCTTATGTCAAATTTTATATCACAAAATACATATCAGTGAAAGGAAAATATTCTGTATTTTCTAAACATTCCATTTGTTAAGCATAATGACAATTACTATTAATATTACGAAGCTTTGGCCTGTGCCGGTTCGTGAAAATATTATTTTGCTGTTTACGTAGCAAAAATATTTTCACGAACCGGCACAAGCCACTGTGTCGTTTTTCCTATGTAACTTTACGCGCAAGACAAAAGCGCTCGCGCTGTCTTAGCGCATATTTTATTTTCACGAACCGGCACAACCGCCTGTGTCGCGTCGTCTAGGTCTTGTAAGCGCGTATTTTATTTTCACGAACCGGCACAACCGCCTGTGTCGCGTCGTCTAGGTCTTGTAAGCGCAAAGATATTTTCACGAACCGGCACAGCCCATTGACTTATAACGGCGCGTGCCGGTTCGTGGAAATATGAATCGTGCTTTTTGGCTCGTGTGTCGTTTTTGTCATTTGTGTAACCATGGATATCTCAAAAACTAAAGCGTTTTGGATGCTGAAATTTGGTGAGATGAAAGATTGTTGATAACTTATGCTAAAAATGCAAAAAAAATAAAAACTACATTTTGAAGGGATTTCGGTGGCTTGTGCCGGTTCGTGAAAACGGCGACGATATGATGGTGCAGATGAAGTATTCTTATACTTTAACACAGATTTAATGCCCTTCTAGTTTTGAACAGATAATATGTGTTCGGTAATAAAATGATGGTACAGATGAAGTATTCCTATACTTACACAGAGTAAATGCCCTTCTAGTTTTGAACAGATCATATGTGATCGGAAATAAAATGATGGTACAGATGAAGTGGGTGATCATTTTACTACCAATCACAATAATACATGACTAATATAGTACCATTAATTGTTAAAAACATTAAAACGTCTCTCATCACATATGCATACATAGATATATCTATTTGAATGTCAACAAAATGATTCCATTATTAAATGTAATATAAAGTGATATAATTATATATATATACAGATGCAACACACTCACTACAGCCTAATGCTCAATCTAGTTAAACAGACAACTTTTGAGCTTTCATATGTAAAATATACAATACGAGGTAGTACTGAAGACTAACAATTGCCAAGAAAAATGCCAAGTTCAGCTTAAAAGTTTATAAAAATTCAGCCCAAATATTCAGCAGCATAATTATGTTAACCCCCCGACTACTGCAACTGAGTAGTCCCTGTAGTAAGCATATGACAATGAGAAAATTCAGCAGTCAACAGGTTAAGAGTAAAGAGCTAATTCAATCTCTTCATATATATATATATACGCAAGGCGTGAAACTCGGAGTTGCAACCATGTTCCATTAGTCTGCCTTATCCAATATATACATATATATATATATATATATTTTCTTTTTCTTTTTCTTCCTGTTGTACCACTTAATTTATATTTAATTATTTATATAGTTTGGGGACAAGCCTTTGATAGGCCTTTGGCCTTTGTTTGTCACCCCACATTTTGATTCTTCTCTTCTATTGTGTTATGTTTGAATTGACTTTGTATTGTAAATGTTTGTTATCGTGATTTTTATCAGAATGTGAAAATAAAATAAATTGTTTTTTTTTTCAAATTAAAAAAATATGTATACATATATACATATATTATATATGTAGTTTGTCTTTCACTGGAATGAAGTAGTTTCTTATTATCTCATCAGATGGCTAATTTCTTAGAATACAGTTATAAACAGCCAAA
This sequence comes from Strongylocentrotus droebachiensis, assembly GCA_035222895.1. Lineage (NCBI taxonomy): Eukaryota > Metazoa > Echinodermata > Echinoidea > Camarodonta > Strongylocentrotidae > Strongylocentrotus > Strongylocentrotus droebachiensis. The sequence continues at coordinate 104,513 of JAVYIG010003284.1, forward strand.
ATTGTTTGTTTTTTCATCCAAACTTGTTTTACCATTTAAAGTGTGTACAATACATCCATGGATAATGAGTCCTCGAAAGTATGACATGCATATCCGAATGTAACAGAATTCTTTCAATAAATATTGGAAATATGTCAATGATTTTAATCAGATTTATCTGTACATATTCAGCCCTAAATATCAGCACAACAGAGTACATTGTGTAGCTTAGTTGGCTTGTTAGAAACGAAAATGCCTGTATAAATACAAACAATTTTTTTTTTAAAATAATTTTATTATAATCATGGAGTGACTCAGCTTTCTACAGCAAAATGATAATTGAGTGGTGAAATACTGGAATTGACTTTCACTGGCATGGAACAAGACAAGAAAACACAATTATAGTATTTTATTTAAAAGAAATACAAAACTTTGAGGCAACCTTCTGATGTAAAAGACAACGTCCCTACATAAATAAAGTACCAAAGGATACAGGATGTTAATGTTTCGACATTGTAACCCGAGGTGCTGAGAAAATGTTCTGGATATATACTAATTCAAATGTAGTACCTGTGGTAATAGCATCTGAAAGAATTATCATTTGTGCTACAAAAAACTTATTTTTGTTTCATGAAAGAAGATGTATTAAGTAATCTTGGAGGTAGGCATGTTAACTGTGGCAGTTTCACAGGGAAATTTAGAATGACAATACTCCTTTTCTTTTTAAGTTTTCAAAAGATTTCTCTACCCTGGCGTGTTGCTTCCTTAGTGAATTAAATGACTTAAAAAAATACATAATAAATGTACTCAATTCAATTGTAAATCCATGTATTATGTTAAGTATTTACGTCCTCTTGTAACATACCATTACAGCAGTGTCAGTGCCATATTACTGATAACAAAAAGAGGCACAATTTTGTATGTTCACCTGAGGAACTCCTTGAAAATATCTTACACAGCATAATCTACATGACTTGTGCTATTCTCTCTCTCTCTCTCTGTGCTGTAGGAACATATTTGTGCCCAACAATATATTACTTGACCAATTTAAATCACACCCTTTAAAGTCTATTGCTGGTGACAACTCACAGTTAACATTTTGGCATACAAATAGAGCTAGGAAAATGAGCCCAATATCTGACACACTTAGAAACTTACTTTGTAAGTTTCTAAATACCTGTATGTTTTGAATAAAATGCTGTAGCATGACAGGGGTTAATACATTTTCCCTATATTTGCACCTGTTTGATAATCACTAAATAACTGATTTCTGGTATTCAAGGTCATTTTCTTTCCTTAAGTTGTTGTATCAAAGGTTTACCTTTCAAAAGGTTGGGGTAAATATTATTCAATTAATGCTAACAAATACCAGTTTGTTGATGTACATGGGATGACAAGAACAAGGTTATGCTTAAATAGTAATCAATGGTCCTGTACGTGTACAATGATCTTGACTTGTTAGTTCATTATTCTTAGTCCTGACAATTACCATTTCATTTATTAATCTATTATATTAATTAATTCATTTTTGCTCTGTATGTTTACAAGTCCCATGCTCATAGTCTACATTCAAAATTTCAGCCTTAGACCAAACTTTTGTAAAGAGAAACTTGAGACATACTGAATACCACAATTGTACCCTACATAATGGGAAAGCATTTGGAAGTAGAAAAGTCAACACACTTGCATAAAATTTGGTGCACACAGAATTTACTCTGATAAATGACCTTTTAGATTCTTTCATTGCTACCAGATGGAATCTCTAGGATAGTATTTGGGTGATTTTTTTCCTCACAATTAAGTAGAAAAATTACACAGAATTTACTCTGATGAATGACCCTTTGAGGTTCTTTCATTGCTACCAGATGGAATCTCTACGATAGCATTTGGGGGATTTTTTCTCACAATTAAGTACAAAAATTACCCGTTTTGGTAAGCTTTCACATTTTTGCTGCAAGCTTAGCTGGTGCTGTTGCTGTGGCAAAACGACGATATCGTAAAATTGGGATTATACATTACAGAAAGTGTATATTGTCCTAAGTCTCTGTTCATGGATGTATCACGTTAAGTGGATATATTTACAGACTCACTTATCTATTTGGTGGACTTGTTTGCCGCTCTTATTCCAGTCATCGTTGTAATGCATCAGAAACAGGGCCATCTATGACATAGGTCTGAAGCTTAACGAAAGTGTGCCTAGTTTTTTTATATTTCTGGCAGCCAGTCATAACTATATATTTGTGTGCGCTTTGTTCCTCTAGCTTCTGTTTGTATCATGAAGTTAAGACCGTGGACTACATCTACACAACACACTCCAACCTAACCGTCCAACAATTATAGCTTACAACTTCTCTAGCTTTTCACTACACAAGCTAATGACATGAATAACATTTACCCTAACATTCACACTCTTCAGTACACAATGCATGTGTAGTATGAAAGGAATATAAAAGGATACAATATTGATAAATTCTATATGGAGAACATGTGAGAAGAGGTACTAGGATACCAGAGATTAGAGCCGAGAAATCTGTTAATTGCAGCAGGTCTAGAAACTAACCCTTTTTACTACTGCTTGACGGTGTCATTGTAAGAGGGTGGAGGGGGGAGGTCTTCTATAGGAACGTTACCACCTTGAGGAGGGTACGCGGCTGATGCATCAAGAGGTTGCTTGGGAGGGTAGGGTGCAGATCCTGGGGGCGGGTAGGGTGGTGCACTTGCTGCAGACGGGGGCGGGTAGGGTGGTGCACCAGCTGCAGACGGGGGCGGGTATGGTGGTGCACCAGCTGCAGATTGGGGCGGGTAGGGTGGTGCACCAGCTGCAGATTGGGGCGGGTAGGGTGTCAACTGGGGCGGGTATTGGGGTGCACCTGCTGTAGATGGTGGTGGGTAGGGAGCACCGGCTTGTGGAGGGTAGGGTGTGGTACCTGGTGGGGGTTGTGCTGGGTACTGCGCGGCAGGTGGGAAAGCCTGCACAGGGTACGGGTTCGCCGGTGGAGCACCTCCTGTAGATGCGGGCGGGTAAGTGGGTGTAAAGGTCTGAGTGGGGTATCCGCCAGGTTGCTGCTGAGGTGTAGGGGCGTGGTGGTATGTAGGCATAGGTGTGGTCCCCGGGGCATTGGGGTTTGCAGTGACATGGACAGTAGTAGTAATAGGTGGCTGGATGAACCTGGTATTTTGACGTTGATGCATCGCGTGCATTCGCCTCCTTCTGAACACCACAGCCACCACGCATATCGCTATGATGAATATAGCACCTCCTATCCAACTCCCGACACCAGAGACAGATGATGATGTACCTCCCATGTTTGCTTCAAAGAAACATACAGCAGACAAAAATGTAATAACAAATATATTGTAACCAAGATAGCGGAAAACAGATTGTACATGTATCAGACCATACACATTTGTAATATAGAGCTTTTAAACTTCTTATACTATGTTATCAATGCTATTTATGGAATGTCAATGCTATTTATGTGGAAATGTAAAGGTTGCGGGTTCGATCCCCGGCATGGCACTTATGTCCTTGAGCAAAGCCCTTTATCTACATTGCTCCTCTACACCCTGGTGTTAATTGGGTACCCCGTAGGATGCAGGGGCACATGTGCGCACCTGTAAAAAATGTGACTAGCCGGAACGCTCTCCAGGGAGTGGAGAATGTGCACTGTAATGTGCAGAATAATATTTGAATCCAGTGACTGGGTGATAATAATACTGTAAGCGCTTTGGTAAGTTAACAGAATAAGTGCTATAAATGAAACCGGTATAATTATTATTGTTATTAATGAATAATTGGGAGATGGAACAAGGGTGACGATACAACATATGCTTAATGAAAATACCATTCTAAAACAAAACATTCTAATTTCATACACAATTCTCCATTGATTTCCAAACTTCAACCATGTCTTCTCTTTTTGAAGTTCAAAACACAAAATTTTGACTTACTTGCTCCGCACGAAATGCCAACATCCTCCGAATGCGTGCAATCATTTTCACCATATATATTGTGATCACAGTCGTTTAAGTTTGCTTCAGATCCATAGCAGTTTACTTGATCCAACCAGATTGTCCCAGTCCCAGAACCAAATCTTGCATCAGTATAGTAGTCTATGGATGGCGTATCCAAACCAAGCTGACGGCAGGCAACCTATTGAATTAGCATTACAGAAAAAGGTCATTCTTTTAACAGAATTATCTTTCACTACGGTTCTTCAACACAGGATTTTTTTTCTTGCTGAAAAATATTTACAAACATGTACTCTAAATTAGCAGTTGCCTGGGTGCCATTGACCACCTAAAAACGCCATCGGGCAACCAAAAAATCTCAGCTTGGCTGCCCGGCTGGCAACCAACAACAACAAAAAGCCGGCCAGTGCCATTTTTGATTTCATCAAGGAGTTAACACCTTGATTTTGTGTAACTTTTAATAATAGGGCAACCAGTGATTTTTGTATAGTTTATTTTAATTCAAGTAGCGACGGACCCCATGGCAGATTTATGCATGACACAAACCTCCTTAAACCTACTCACTGTGACTACCTAAACTGCCATTTGGCAACCTATAAAGACTGTTCATAAAGACTAACTGCCTATAAAGATCACTTTTTTTGTCTTCTTGGTCGGCGCGTATACAAGCAGGTTTCGCCATATTAATTCCACTACATTTTAACTGATGCAGCAATATTGCTGGATGGCACAGAAATGAGATGAGAAGGATTGCGGAAACAATCTCTTACCCTTGCAGCCAATATATCAAAGCCATCATCACAGATAGTTCCCCATTCACCACTGAAGAAGACTTCTAATCTTCCGTAGTTACTACCACCACCTTCCAAACGTAAGGTACCTGCAATGAATGATAAACAATGAATTTATAAACACTTAACTATGCATAACACATATGTCACACAAGTCAAATTTCCCGTAAGTCAAATCATTTTTTTGGCCGAACTATGCAAAATATGAGTTTCCTAATTCAAAGTTTGTAAAAGTCGAACTATTGTTTGTGGACTTTATATGTAGAGTTAACTGTATCTCCATCTTCATTGGGTTTCATATGGAAAAGAACTTGATGCGGTGGGGTGCAGACAATAGCTAATTATTAAGAATTTGAAAGGGCAGCTTTAACAGAACTGGGGGTTGTTTCACAAAGACTAAGGTCAACTCTAAGTTTGACTTAATTATGGCAGCCCATCCATCCCACTGGTTGCTCTCACTATTACGATCTTTAGATAATATTTTTCCTTCAATAGATGAATTAAAAGCCAAGAATCTTGATGTGCTGCACATGAAACAAATGACTGATACTACTGTACCTTCCAAAGATTCTCCATCTGTGATTGACCCACACGAAATGCTGACGTCCTCAGCATGAGAACAATCAGAGTTGCCATAAGTATTGTGTGAGCAGCTATTTAAGGTTGATTCTGAACCGGAACATTGCACTTCATCCAACCAGATTGTGCCTGTTCCTTCACCGTATCTTGCACTTCCATAAAAAGAGGTCAAAAATGTATCTAGACCAAGTTCACGACAAGCAACCTGCAACGTGTTTATCACAAATAAATTAATTAATAAATACATGAATGATTGAATGAATGAATAAGCAATAAATAAATTAATTAATTAAATACCGGTAATTAAATGAAAAAATGAGTAATACATTAACTAAATAGTTAATAAATAAACTAATTAATGGATTAATAAATTAACAAATAAATAATTACATATATGAATCCGTTACATTGAATATGAAACACTATTTTGTCTGTAAGGAGCCAGAAGGGCATTAACTCTGAGTTCAAGTATATGAACTAGCACAAGTTTGGCTCCAAACAGACCATTTCATAAGTGCTAGTGTGTATACAAGAAGAACAGAACGATAGTCATATCACTATCATTATTGCAATGGATGTGAAAAAAAACATTCAATATCTAACTGATTCTACCTCTAAAGTACATTATTGATAGTAATCAAAACATCTGAAGAGAATTGCATATTGTCTGTCATCTTTCACCTGTGCATCTTGTATCCCAAAGTTGTCATCACAGACAGTACCCCACTCGCCATTGTAGAACAACTCCAGTCTCCCGTAGTTAGAACCGCCACCCACCAGACGTAAAAGGCCTGCATCAAACAATGACGCAGAATTAGTGTTTGAGGGGACCGTTTACTAATTATAGTTGGTTTGTACATAAGATGATAACACAGTGAAACCTGTTATAAAGACCACCCAAGGGAGACAAGAAAAGTGGTCTTTACAGTCAGGTGGTCTTTAGTACATGTTTCAATGAGAAACCACTTTCAAGGGAAACAAAAAATGTGGTCTTTACCTTTACCTTTACCGCAAATACTGGAAGAATGCTGAGACAGCAGTCGAGCTTCCAGGTCTATCATCTTGGTCTATCTTCTTGGTCTATCTTCTTGTACTCTTTCTCTTTAATAATAATAATTCTCTTTAAGGGAGGCAGAGGGGCAAGAGGTTGCATCTTGACTGGACAATGTACCATGTACAATGTCCCAGGAGCAAAGAAATTCAAGAAATCAGTTTGAGTATTGAGAGATATGACACTGTTCCTTCCAGCAACGATCAAGCCTGGTTTTGAAGGTGTCTATGGTGGGAGCCTGAACTACTACCTCAGGCAGAGAGTTCCAGTCGTCAATCACTCTGTGACTAAATGTGTTCTTCCTTACATTTGTCCTACACCTCGGCTTTGCAAGCTTGAGACTATGCCCTCTTGTAGGTGTGTCTGCTAGTTGGAAGAAGTGGTCAGGGTTGAGTCTGTCATGCTCATAAATGATCTTGTACACCTGAATCATGTCTCCTCTCCTTCTCCTGTACTCAAGTGATGGCAAGTTCAGGCATTTAAGTCTCTCTATGTAAGGTAGGTGTTTCATTGTGGAGATCATCTTTGTTGCTCTCTTCTGTACTCTCTCCACAGCTTTTGTGTCTGAAATGTACCTGGGCGACCAGATTACATTTCCGTACTCAAGGAGGGGCGCACTAGTCCCTTAAACAGCTTGGGAATGGTGGATGTGTCATGACACTGAAAGGCACGTCTGATGCTGATCAGGACCCTGTTGGCCTTGTTGATGGCATACGACACATGGCTGTGGAACTTAAGTTTGTCATCAACAAGTACCCCTAGATCCCTTGCCTCTCCAACTGTACTCAAGGCTGAACTCCCGATTGTGTAGCGCTCCTGACAGTCTCCAGATCCAAGATGTAAAACACAGCATTTTCTTGCGTTAAACTGGAGTTGCCACTTTGAGGACCAGTCTGTCAATGAGCACAGGTCAGCTTGGAAAAGTTTGCGCTGGTCAGGAGTAGAGACGCATGAGAAAACCTTGGTGTCATCTGCGTAAATTCTTACAGTGGAGTCCAACACCTCAGGGAGATCATTGATGTAGAGAACAAACAGTGTTGGGCCGAGTAGGCTGCCCTGGGGCACCCCACTCTTCACGTTGCACCACTGAGATCTGGCATTATTTACCACCACCCTCTGTGTTCGGCCATGAAGGAAATCAGCAATCCATGTTTTGAAGTTCCCTTGGATCTTGTAAGCATCAAATTTTGACAACAGCCGTTGGTGGGGCACGCTGTCAAATGCCTTTTGAAAGTCTAAGTAGACAACATCAACCTTTTCTCCTTGATCTAGCCAGGCAGTCCATTCCTCAAGAGTGTGGAGCAGTTGTGTAACACATGATCTACCTGGAACAAAACCATGCTGAGAATCACTGATGAGATCATGTGACATCAGATGTTTGACCACCTTATCTCTGATGAGAGATTCCATGATCTTACAGGGGAGTGGGGTACTGATGTCAGGCTTATTGGGCGGTAGTTGTTAGCATCCAACTTGCTCCCCTTCTTGTGCACAGGAACAACGTGGCTTATTTTCCATGCTGAGGGAATCCTGCCTTCTTGAAATGACTTGGTAAAGATGATGGCCAATGGAATACACACTGATGCTGCAGTCTCATGTAAAACACAGGGATGGATACCATCCGGTCCAGCACTTTTGAACTTGGAAAGCAAACTAAGTTTGTGATGTCTTTGTAGACAGGTGGTAGCTAAATCAGGTTTGACTGTAATAATAATGGTGGCTTCTTATAAATATATCGACATGCCCATCACGTCTCAACGCTCCTACATTATTACCCCTGTCATAGCTGGCAGCCAAACATGTAGCCTTCTGGTATATCAGGTACCCATTTACACCTGGGTTGAGAGTGGCAAAAGTGGATTAATGTCTTGCCAAAGGATGTTAGAGTTGGGTTGGGATTAAAGCCCTCAACTCCCCCCCCCCCCCCCCCCCCCCCCCACAGCACTAATGTCCTGTAGCAAGACATGAATCGGCATTTGCAACTTTCCATTCAGGCAGAAGGAGCAATATCTTTCACCCTTCTCCCAGTAGACACTCCAATTATGACAATCTTGATATGACCCAGCAAGCAAGATACAGATGTAAAAAGAACATGGTACAAGACCCGGAAACTGGGACATCCCCCCCCCCCCTTGAAGTTAGACCTAGAAGCTTGGCAGCTGGAGATGGCTTTCTTCCAGAAGCTTTGGTATTCAAGGTATATTTCAACACTACATCAGGGTAGTTTGGCTAAAGCTGGGGTAATGAGATGATTGCAAGGTCCTCAGGAAAAAAACAGTACTCTATTGACACTTATAAGGCTACCACAGGTAAAAAAGAACATGGAACATTACTTCTGTAAAAGAAATATGATAAATTGACATAACAAAATGAGCATTAGACAAACTAAGATAAACACAGGTCTAAACAAATTACAACTTGTACATTTTATGTCCTTTTTTTTTATAAAGAATTATAATACAGGAAAAGTTACCTAGCGAAGGCGTCACAACTTGCAAGAGTAATAATACGAGTAGAAAGAACGCAGGAAACATTGTTGTTCTTTTAGTCATCATCCTGTCCCGCTGAAGCAGTGTCTCATTGGATGAACAAATTTACTTTGTCACAGAACGTCAAACAATATCTGTAAATGAATCAAAGGGCAATATCAAGTCAATATTATACAAATAACGCACGGCCCAGAGTGCAATAGCGGTGAATGCAGTACGCGCGAGGTTTCTTTAGACAGTGCGAACCATCTGAAGAAACCGAGCGTACACTGCATTTACGTTTCGCACAACAGGGTCAAGTGCGTTATTTGTTTTATAAAATAGCGACACAAATAGCAACAAACAAAACTTTAGATCTAATAAGTTAGAGTCTACGAGAGTTCGATCTAGATCTAGAGTTATGTTGGTTCTAGACTAAGACCTTGCAGGCTTACCAAAAAGTCAATGGGATTCATTGCCTTGATTAAAAATAAAATCCATACAGTGGGTCTAGAGACGAGTCTACATCAGACAGCTGAAATTCCTGGCTTCATTATAAAATCCAAAAGTCAAAACAGGCCTAAATCCAAGGCAAAAGTAAAATAAAAATTTGCTTTTTAATAATACCCCGCTGGCCGCTCTAGCTAGCTAGCTAGAGCTAAGCTACGCGTACGTTGCGCTGGGGATCATGGTGGAGCGTACAATATTAGCTACGCATAGCCTACAATAATTGCAATGCACTCGAGGGAGCGCGTACTACACGTACGCCCGCGCACTGGATCTCCATGGTCACGTGCATTATAACTTTTTGTTGCGCTTTTTCATTTGTCAATGTCATGTGATGCGTATTGACCAATCACGATGCTTAAAATACTAGAGCCATTTTATAATAGTCAATAAAGTCATATTATACAAATAACGCACGTCCCAGAGTGCAATAGCGGTGAATGCAGTACGCGCGAGGTTTCTTTAGATTGGTGCCGCTCTGTGCAACGAGCCGCTTGCGGCGAGTTGACAGTGCGAACCATCTGAAGAAACCGAGCGAACACTGCATTTACGTTTCGCACAACAGGGTCAAGTGCGTTATTTGTTTTATAAAATAGCGACACAAACAGCATGCAACAAACAAAAGTTTAGATCTTAAGCATACGAGAGTTCGATCTAGATCTAGAGTTATGTTGGTTCTAGAAATAAAATGAGGGTCTAAGACCTTGCAAGCTTACCAAAAAGTCCACGGGATTCATTGTTTGATTAAAAATAAAATGCATAGGGTGTCTAGTACTCTAAAGATGAGTCTACATCAGACAGCTGAAATTCCTGGCTTCATTATAAAATCCAAAAGTCAAAACGGGTCTAAATCCAAAAATTTGCTTTCTAATAATAGCCCGCTCTAGCTAGAGCTAAGCTACACGTACGCGCGCTGCGCTGGGGATCATGGTGGAGCGTACAATATTAGCTACGCGTAGCCTATAGCCTACAATGCACCCGAGGACCGGGAGCGTACTAGTACTACGCGTACGCGCGCGCACTGGATCTCCATGGTCACGCGTACGCGCCGTGCAATATAACTTTTTGCTGCGCTTTTTCTGCACTCATTTCTGCAAAATCGTGCTTGCATCAAAAATTTGTCAATGCCATGTGACGCGTATTGACCAATCACGATGCTTAAAATACTAGAGCCATTTTATAAACATGTAGATCTATATCATGATATGGTCCAGTATAACATTGTCCATGATGTAAGCAATTGATGGAAATTCATGATATTTACATGGTATGGCTACATACTGTAAAGACACTCCCCCTCCCCCCCCCCCCCCCCATCATAATTCATATAGATCTAGACTATTCCCAATATTAATCATCCACAGTATTTTACGAGGTTACAATCTCAACATCAACATCAACAGTATACGGAAGAAAAGGTAGTCCTGTTGGTCTTCTGGTCGCTAGGTCTACTTCTTTATAGTCTAGTTCTGATTTACAGACGAAAACAACTTTGAGTTTGAGGGGTGACTAGAGTACTAACTTAGATGGATCACGCGCAACATAGAACTAGATCTAGACCTAGACTCTACTGGAATTTAGACAAATAATTATTGAGACATCTTTAGAAAATATTCAAACTTGGTGCTATGCTGTGGCCGCAGTTAGGATGAGTGCTGCATGTAAGAAATGATGCAATATCATGTAAAATCATGTAATTTAATGAAATTTTTTTCTTCTTCTGTGCTGTGAATAGGTAGTCTAGGTGAATGGTACGGTACGGTACGGTACCTTCACCTTGGCCTTGCCTAGGCAGAGCTGTGGTGGCAGGCTTGGCTACGCCTACGCGCGCTGCGCGCTGTTGTTGTTCAGACGTCAGTAGGCCTATAGCCTACGTGTGTAGGCTACCTACCGTATAAAGTAGTTGGCCTAGCAATCCTCAGGCCTCAGGCACCGCCTTTCCTGTTCGTCGGTCTTTACCTTCTGCTCCAAATCTGTGAAATAATGTCCTCAAATCGTCGGCACTGCGGAATATACTTGGCTGTTAATAATTGGAACTTCACATTTGACGTTGGATCTGTAAACATTTCCCAATGGCAATGTCATGTGAGTGTCAGATGATCAGTGTCATGCAATGCGATGTCGCGAAGCGTACGCTATATGTATAGTACACGCACGTACGGATACGTTACGTACGTACGCGCGCGTATATGCTACTGTTCTGCTCTTTGGTTCTGCTACATCTACTCATTTTTCTACTAGATAATTGTATTCACAAGTCATCATTATATGCATAGACAGCAATAACCATCTGATTTGGGTCATTTCTTTAATAAAACTGACATTTGTTGTCATCGGAGGTCTAGTGGAGCCAGACGTAGTCTCAGTGGAACAACCGACGATTAGAGAGACTGAAGTTTTCGGTCTACATTATGCATTGCTATTTATACCTTTATGTTTGTTTGTACTCTCCATCCTTGATGGATAAATATTTGTTATACATTTAATTATAATGTATCTATCAAACTAAGCCATTTTTTTTTTACACCTATATTTTTGACAAAATTAATGACAAATATATAGTAATTACAACAAATGATCTTCATTGTTTGTATTTCATAATTTTGCATTAATTCTGATTGCATGAAACTATACACAAATGAGAATTCAATATATACTTAAATTCAGCTTTCTTGGTGTTAATTGGGAAAAGACAATTCATAGAGGGAGAGAGAAAGAGAGAGAGAGAGAGAGAGGAAATAAAACAGAGAGAGAGATATGAGAAGAGAGAAAGAGATATAAAAATAATAATACTCAGTTTTTATATGGCGCTTAATCACTAAGCGCTTCCAAACTTGGAGATTATTACCCTGGCTTTAGCTGTGCTGCCATTATTACAGCGCTCTAGCTTTTTAAGGAATTAATTCCTGCCAGGTACCCATAGAGAGAGAGGGGGTAGCATGAGGAACAGACAATCTTCGTGAAATGCAAACTACAGATTTTTTAAGTTGCAGTCTTGCAGATATATAACCTGTTTATTTAAGTTAAATTAAATTCCCAACAGTTTTTTTGTTTTTATTGCTGTTACCAACAACAAAAAAGTTCAATTGAAGGTATGGTCTCTGAAAAGCATGTTTTATTGGTGTTTTTTCTTCAAATTGGGGATACCCATGGACAAAAACATTCCAAAAACAAGATAGGTCTGCATAAGATGTGAGCAAGTGTAAGGAGATGGATAGAAGAATAATAAAGGATGAAGGATACCAATTTATAAAAACTGCTTAATGATTTTAAGTTCATTAACCCCACCCACCCCCTCATCAAATGGTGAACAAGAGGGGTAAAAGATGAATCTCCTATAACACTACAGACCGAAAGTCTCTGATATCGACGGTTGTTTCCCTGAGAATATTAACATACTTTTCAATTACCTATCGGAATAGACACACGATTATCAGGGAAATAACTTGACATAAAATGCTATCACGTAACACCCTTCTGGCTCACATCTGATGGATATATCAATGTTGTTACAATGTGGGAACAAGGAGAAGCAGGGGGGGGGGAGGGGGGGGAGGGGGGGGGGCAGCTCAAAATCAAACACTTTTCACTATGAATATAGAGTGGAATGAATCATCATATATATTTATTCACAAATGATACAAACAATATACATATATATTTAAATATACTTAAGACTAGTAATTTTTTGTGCGTGTGTGTGTCAAGGTGAGTACTTTACATTTTAGAGATAAAATACTGTATAATAAAATCACAGACAACAGAAAGTCTGCTCAGAGCCAGAAGGGCATTGACTCATCAGTTTTACATCAAGTTAATGCCCTTCTTACTCTCAACAGAAGATTAATTAAAAGTTTTGTTTTAAAGGTGGAATTCCCTAAAACCTTTGCAAATCCACTGGCCAATAGCAAGTATACTGCAGGTTGAAAGAGCCAGGCTTAAATTTTTTCATACATATGTTTTTAGATTAACACCAAACATAATTATACTTTATATTGAGCCTCGACTGATACATTGATTATTTCTCTGTGTAAATCATACCAGTCAGGTATAGTGGAAAATGTGCTTGATTGTAAATGCTGACACAATCGCTCATATCTTATTTCCTTTTAGTTCACATCATTCTAGCGACATAGATGGACAAATTCCCAGTGGGTCCGATTTCTCTATGATAAAATACATGTACATAAATGTTTTGTATGTATACCAGTAAATTTTCAATAGATTTTCCAAAAGAAACAAATATGATTTTTAAAAATACATTTCTTTAATGACTAGGACTACAATATTACATAAGCCATGGCACAGAATAATAAAATCAAGTAAATATGGTACTTGTTAGCTCCAGTGAACCTACAGCTTTTACATCCTATTCAAGGGATTTCACATGAAGTCAAACTTCCATCTTTATTTTAACAGTCCAGAAGGCATGCTGTTGGAATTTGGTGTTGTGTTCTTTAACTTGTTATTTACATTCATCTGATGTGGGAAAAGATATTGCCCTGTGTAATAGAGGTTGTGATTGTAGCAAACACCTATACTCGTTATACAGTAAACTTAATTTATAGTCATATAGTTTATAAATTTATTAATTTTGATTGTATTATAATACAATCTTTGTTCACAATACAATCTTTTTTTCACATGAATATAGACAATTTTGTTTGCAACTAGACTATATTCACACACAATTTGTTTGAAAGAAGAGATCTACATGAAATGATGCAATGTGCAATACACAACTCCCTGAAAAAACATCATGAAAATTATGGTTCACCTTCATATAAGGCCAAATAAAAAAAAAAAACATGTTTAGCGTCCTGTTTTTTCGAAAAATAGGAAGGAGGAGGCCCTTTTTATTTTTTATTTTTTATTTCAAAATGGCCACTCAAAATGGCCGCTCGGTACATTTTCCCTGACAGTCGGGGCTATTTTTTTTCAAGATGGCCGCCGACAATTTTTTTTTTTTTTTAAATCAGAAATAGAGCCATTTTAGCACTGTTTTTCATGTTTTTTTTCTTTCAAAAAAAAAATTAAAAAAAAAAAAAAAAAATAGGAGGCGGCCCCCAAAAAGAAGGCGGGCGGGGACGCTAAACATGTTTATTTTTTTAAATGGCCTAAGTAGTGATTATAAACCGCCTCAACAAAAGAGCTGTGTCAAAACTAGTCCAGAATTTTAATTTCGCGATCTTTATCCCATACCTGCTGCAAGCCGAAGGGATTCACCATATTCGACTTGCAGTAAGTAGGGGGAGATCGCGTTGGTGGAGATATTGTTAAATTAAATTTCCGGATTCTAGACCATGTCAAATAACAAACACCACTGCATAACAAAAAATTGTATCCATGGTAACCCCAAAACATTGTCATCAATTTTCTAAATTCAGATTAGTTAAACACATGCTGCATCTTTCTTTGTCATTTTTGCCTGAGCAGTTTTTGTGAGATGGTTTCTCCTCACGTAAGAATATGCCTTTAATATAAGAATACAATTATTAAGTACGATACCATTCTGTGCTCTCTTTTTTCACTAATCAACTCCAACTCACAAATATTTCACTCTCTATAAATATAATCAAACAAAAATACAGTATATGAAAGCCAGCTACATGTTCAATACCGTGACACCCACAAATATATAGGACTTTGTATTGTTGCATCTTCTGTTTATTGCTTACACCTGAAATATATGTTTACGTTACCCATAATACCCATAATATCCGATGGTCACACATGTAAGAGGTCACATCAAAATCAACAAAGTTTTAGTTTTGTTTGTTCATTCATATTTAGTAGTACGCTGTAGATCAGTTGCTACTATGGAGATATATTTTATGATGCACTTTTTCTTAGATATATATGTATTCATCCCTTCCCTAATCTGTACATTGTATAAGTTTTTCTTTTGAATAAAAACACTAAAACAAAAACAAAAAATAAACAAAGAATTAATTTGTGCATTACAATAAAATAAAATAAATAACGCAAAAAAAACAAGCATAACAAGTTCTTGTGTCATAAGTGCAGTATCACAATACAATTCCAAAATACATTAGTTTCATATTTCATGAAATTACATGACAATACATCTCTTTAGTACCACATAATACAAATAACACTTTTCAGCCGCAAATGTGAATATAAGTAACTGAATTCTTTTTGAGTTTTTTTATCCCTCTTTCAAATCAGAGAGCATGATAATTTTATATATTCCAAGTGCTATATAACAACTCTGTTCAAACATATTAGCCTCATCATGAAATGTAAGTGAAATACTCGTAATTTGATAAATATACTTTAGTCCATTATATACAAATAAGAACTCTTCAGCAGATATATATATAATGGTACTAAAAATAAAGTGTTTAAATACTTTCAAACATCCATATATATATATATATATATATATATATATATCTCTAAATAGACCATATCAAATAGTACTGAAGTCATCACAACTTGCTGTACATATTACCTCTTGAACTAAATCAATGTTTTAAAGTAGAAAGCCTATAAGGCACAATTTCTGATACTAAAATAACTTGGAATAGCCCTTAAATGAGAAATCAAAGCAGTTACAAACTCACTGCTCTTTGGATATGTCCGAGCACATATTATGCACAATCTTCCATGATAAAACCGAGACTGCTCTGAAGTTTTACTACTACAAGCAAAGCTTGCATAAATATGGAATGATTGATCAGTACCGGTACATGTATCATACTCTTCATACTGAAAAAGGGTGAATGCAGAAATATGATACCCAGAATGCCATTGAGAATATCATGAAGGGATAGTTGAGTTCTGTTGCAGAGGGCGCTACACACACAAAAAAAATGTTGTGAGATAATGAAAAACTGAGTGTCAAATTTGAAAGAACATAGTATTTAAATGATAAAATCATCTTTGTTTGATCAAAATCGGTTCAGAGACGGCTGAAATATAACGATTTCTAATACTTGTGTACCACCAGAAATATTAAATATTTTGAAAAATTTGAAAAAAACGTTGAAAAAACGAAATAACACCTTTTACTTTGTATTTCAGCGAAAACCGATGTTGGCTTTTTTGTTGGCATTTTCTTGTTGCTTATATTACGCACAACCAGCCGGCCTATGTGTTGTTATTTTTCATTAAATAATTAATTAACAGTCACCGTGTTTTTTTTAAAGTGGAGCTCAATTGGTATGCTCGTATTGGCTAAATTTCACACATTTTGGGGTCTAAAATTACCTTCATAGCAATCTTAGGTTCTAAAAGGGCACTAGAAATGTCATAGATAAGAATAAGAGCAATAACCATGCACTTTGAAGGCATTTGCGGTCTGAAAACAGAACTCAACTTTCCTTTTAATAGACAACTACATACATTGCCAAATTGTATAGCTTTGTGTTGTTTTCATGTGGTTGATAATACAATTTTTATTGTAAACTGATATTTTTCCCTATTCTTCACCAAAATCATGGTTTTCTAGATTATCTTCACATGTCAAGCAATCATTTTTTACCATGACAGAAGAAGTATTCAAAGGGGTTCAGAAATTAATTGACCCAAGTTTCTAGAACTATATTTGCTTGAGAGCCAAAGTACACAACTTGACTTAAAGTTCTTCAACAGAAACAAGCAGTGCCTATACCGACAACAAGATCAACAATATTCTTCATGACTGTTAACAATTATGGTTGGTAAGTTTCGATTAATAATAAATGATTATCGTTCATCACACAACGTGATTAAATGGCATTCATAAGATTGACTATGAAGTACTGTGAAATGGTGGTCAAATATGAAATAGAAAGGCATTATTTATCTCAAACACACAACTTGGCACGAATCAATTACTCAAAGCTTTAGGCAAATGTTTCCTCTCTTACAGCTTGCACCCCTCTCTCCATAATATACATATCTTAATTACTTTATCTCAGTTAATTCAATGCATTCTGTTGTCTATTTTCATGTCTCAATAATTCCCAACTCTGAATAGTTATCTTGACATAATTTAATGTCCTATCTCAAGGAATTTTATGAATAAGAATTGACCAAGGACGGTAATGAGCAATTTGTTAATGTGCTAGTGACATAACAATTACAAAATATAAAAGTCACTTTGTATAATACTGTAAAAGTACATTTGTTTTATAATATAACATGTAATGAATGAGTTATTCAGCCTCAATGTGTGAATACAGGTAGGCTTTGAACAACAGGCACAGCTAGAGGGGATCAAACAATATCATATAACAGTGAGTTTACCCCTTCTGGCTTTCATCACACAATAAACCAGTTCGTAGAATACCATCTCTGTATGTGCAGATAAAGGTCATTTGTACCAAAATTGTAAAACCCATTGAGACGAATACTCGGATCGTGCTCATGAAAGTTATGTAATCACTATTCATGTATTCACCGATGATAAATTCTCTGATACACAGGTGGAAGTATTCCTCTCAAGAGGGCAAATGAAAGGTATTCATGAAACACCTCCATCACTTTGGCAGTGATTATTCTAAAATGCACAAAGTGGGACGTCTCCATGTGTGAAAGGTCGGTGGACGTTTGGGGGTCCTAGCTTTGTACCAAAGCTAACTACAAACTGTTCTATATCCTACGTAAAGAATGATCTTTGGTTCATCTCCATAAAGGAATGATATTTCTGTCCCTGAAGAAAATAAGACACAAAAACTCACGAGAAAAAGTTTACATGGGACTCACGAGAGACAATGAGAACAATCTGAATGCTACTGCTTGACGATATCATTGTAGCTTGGTGGAGGAGGAAGGTCTCCTTCAGGCAGCTGGTACGCTGGGGGTGCTTCCCCAGGTTGTGGGGTTGGGTACGGTGCAGCGTCTCCCTGTGGAGGGTAGGGTCCAGTTCCTTCAACGGGAGGAAGCTGGGTCGGATACTGTCCAGGAGGAGGGTAAGCCTGCACGGGGTACGGGTTTGCCGGTGGAGCACCTCCCGTTGACGCGGGCGGGTAAGCGGGTGAATACGTCTGAACAGGATATGGACGGGGTTCACCAGTTTGCTGTGGTGGTGGTGGTTGAGTAGGAAAAGGCGTGGCTCCTGGGTTGTTGATGGGTGGGGGGACATGGACCATGTTGGTGCCATCATTACCCCGTTGTTGACGCATCAAGTAAAGTTGTCTCCGTCTGTACATGGAGGCACCGCAAACTACACTTGCAACACAGACGAACACGATACTGCCCATCCATCGTCCAATACCACCCAAGAAAGGATTGCCAGACCCAGAGTTTCCTTCTAGAAAGCATATAAATATATACAAATATTACAGATTTCTGGAAATTATGAAAATTGGGTGGTTAGTGTTCTTTACAATTTCAATATATTTGGATGCCCCTGTGGATGTATTATAAGCACAAGATAATTTAGCCCCTATAACACTTCTGCTTTCGAGAAAAATTGAATAAACAAATTTACCGGTGCTCCTGATAAATTTTTGATGAATTTTAAATAGCACCTCATCCGTACAACGGTAGCTGCGATCATGAAAATCTCAGAATATGTAGTTGTGATATATAATTTCCAAACGGGAATAGCTCATCGGTCGATTTTAGGCAAGAAACACTGTTTTATAGCTTAATTAATATATTTACCTTGAGAGGGAGCTATACAACATAAAGAGTTTATTATTTACAATTTCATAACTTTAGACTCGATTTCAACCGCGACAACGATCACTGAATATTGTAGGATCGCATATGCTTCCAATATGTTCATTTGAACCAAATTCATGACCCCATACCAAACCTTTGTATTACCTTTAAATTTACATACCGTTATCAATAAAGCAGTAAACAAATGATCTTTGACATCAACATCCTAGACTACATAGACAATTACCTCTCAATTTGGAGGGGGAAAAAAGTAGCATCTACTGGGATCAACGGATAGACGGAGCAGGGCGTTTTGAAAATAACAAAAATTAAAATAGAGTGGAAAAAAAAAAGGAGAAGAAAACAAGACAAATGAGAGTGCATTTCTAATATGCCTCTGCCTGAATATTCTTAAGATTGTGGCTTGAATTATTGTAAGAATATAATAACGAGAATCTTATCATTTCTGCACAAAAAAGCACAGAACCACAAAATCTATATTTGCTATCAAAATTTATCTGTAGCACATGAAATGAAAGATAACAACAATCTCCTCCTAACTCTGACTCTGGACATACCTGTCCCGCATGAGATACCAACATCCTCGGAGTGAGAACAATCATGAGAGCCATAGGGATCGTGAGCACAGCTATCTAAGGTCGCCTCGTTTCCATAGCAATTCACTTCATCCAACCAGATCATCCCAGTACCTTCACCATATTTGGAGCTACCAAATTGCTCGATAGATGAGGCGTCCAGGTTTAGCTGCTGACAAGCAACCTAGAAAGTAATTGGTAAATATGTTTTCACTCCACTCAAATTCATCATGTGATAGGGAATCTTCCTATATTAGATTTCGTCGCCCGGCTGGCAGAAGGGCGTTAGCGAGCAAGCGACTCAAAAAAAAAACAATTGAATTATTTGCATTTAAAGATTTGTTTTATATTCAAAGTGCTTTCCGTCCTCAAAATTGTTTCGAAACTTAAAAGACTAATAGAAATGTTATAGTAGAACACGGCCACAATTTTTTTCTCAGAAATTAGTCAGTTTAAAAAAAGTTTGAGGCGATTTAGTGCTAACGCCCTTCTGCTTAACGCTTCATTTTTTACCTGATATTCGAGCTAACGCCCTTCTGCCACCCAGGCGACGATTTATATCCAATCCTCTTGTGGAAGTTGTTTGGTTTACTCCAAATAAAGAGTAAATCTAACCCCTTGACACCTGAATCCTCTCAATTCTATCTGTTATGGCAATGGGTTTATACATTTAGTATGACATATTTACTATCATACCATTGCATGTTCATGTCTGTGCACCTGTTATCTTTTCCTCTGAAGATTCCTGTGTTTTATTTTATTTACTTTATTTCAAATTCAAATTTCAAAATTTCAAATTTATTCATGTTTCCAACAAAACATTACAAATCAATTACAAGCATTTAAAACAAATTTAAGAAATACATGTTGGAAACAGAGGGGTCCACTAAAAAGCAATGCTTGTACAAGTGTGAACACCTCAAATGATACTTAGGAATATTGAATAATTAAATTAACTAATCTGTAACTACAAAAGGAACTACAAAATAATTTAATCAAGAGGCCAATCGAACATGTACAAATGTATTTGTAAATGTATCTATTAATTCTTGCTACATTTCTCAGCATCTTTTTCGAAAAAACAGATAAAGAGTTGACATTGACAGATAATCAGCACTCCTGATAGTTTGTGGAAGGCTAGCCAAAGTTTAGGTCCAGGAAAGTATTAGACTCTGTTTTATTACTCACCCTTGCCTCGTCTTCTCCAAAGTTGTCATCGCAAACAGTTCCCCATTGCCCATTATAGAAGATTTCTAGTCTTCCAGACCTGTCGTCACCATTCTCCAAGCGCAGTTCACCTTCAATACAAACAAGGTTTAAAGAATAAATATATATAAATTCTAACTTCTGATGCAAGAACAATTTTTCAGACCACTTTATCATAAAGCTGTTCATAGACTCTTTCATCTGAAGAATTTTAAGAAATTAACCATAAATCGTGTTCTTGTTTTAATTCTGAAGAAAAAAATAATTAAAAAATATGTTAGCATACTTTACCAACTAAACCAAAGCTTTCAGTCTGTCCTTATACTTTTAACAATGGTTTATATATCATTGATACTTGATAGCCCTTCTAGAACTTTCATAATTTGTTAATCTTTGATATTCTCTGAAACTTGGAACATGATAACTGAGTGGACAAAATATGACCGGATTCCCTTTATACTTTTCAATTTCACAATATGGCACTTGAAATGACTGGTATCTGCTCATGGGCAATGTGATTGTATGACACTTGCTCCTGCCACAGTTGCTCCAAGTCTATTTCCTACACTAACCAAAGTCCTAACTTTAACACTGGACCCAAACACTACACCTAATCTTACCCTAATCCTAAACTAACCCAACACCTGTGTGGGACCCTAATTCTATTATACCTGTGACGAAATAAAGCTGGGATCACTTATAACAGGAGCAAATGTTGGGTCCTAGTCATTCGGCAATGCAGGGAGGCGTTTCATAAAGCTGTGCGTAAAGTTACGCATGATTTTACGAATGACTTGAATGTGAAGAGCTAAATGGGATTCTCAAATCCTATCAATTGCATAAGCTAAAGTTGAAATATGCAGATGTAGATTAACCTCATCATTATTAACAAAACATTGTAATGCAAAGTGTATTTTTGCCTACAATTTAATTGAGATTATGGGAAATAGAGTCACACTTTGTTGAAATGACAGGAAAAACTGTTGGCATCCCATTTGGCTCTCATATTCAAATCATTTGTAAAGTCATTCGTAACCTTACGCACAACTTCATGAAACATTCCTGGTTTATTTACCTGGTTCTACATATTCTCCACATGTTAGACCCACATCCATAGAGTGGTCGCAACTATGGACACCATAGCTGTTGTGGGCACAGCTATCTAAGGTCGATTCCCATCCATTGCAGCTGACTTCAGCCAACCAGATTGTTCCGTTACCTTCACCAAACTTGGAAGCATCAGAGGTCTGGAATTCAGTCGTGTCTAGGCCAAGCTCTCGGCAAGCAACCTAGGGATAAAAAGTATTTGTATTTTAATCCATGATCCATATTTTTTTCAAAAAAAAAAAAAGATTTCTTATGTAGAAGTGTCGTAGTCGAGTGGTAGCAGTTGACTTGAAATTCAAAGTTTATTTCTGGTGCCCACAAATGACGAAGAATTGCTTGGTATTGTTAAAGCCCTCAAGAACAAGAAAAGTCCTGGGTATGATCATATTGGGAACGAACTTATTAAGCAAGTTATTGTCGGTATCCTTCAACCACTAGTTCATATTTTTAATTTGTTTATGTCAAGCGGAGTTGTACCGATAAACATGAAGATCGCAAAAGTTGTACCAATTTTTTAAAAAGGTGACTCTCAATTACTGACAAATTATCGTCCGATTTCTTTGTTAATGTGTTTTTCAAAAATTCTGGAAAAAATTATTTATCTAAGAACTATAACATTTTTAAACAAAACATGTGTCTTCAGTAATTATCAGTTTGGTTTTCGGGAGAAGCATACAACAACACATGCAATTTTACACCTTATAGATAAACTTGCTTCTGCCTTAGATAGTCGCTTACACACCATCGGTACATTTTTAGACTTTTCCAAGGCCTTTGATACTGTAGACCATGAAATTCTCTTAAGTAAATTATGTCATTATGGTGTCAGGGGAGTTGCCTTGGATTGGTTTAGAAGTTATCTTACTGATAGAAAGCAATATGTGTCCTTAAATGGAATGGACTCTTGCCCCCAAAAAGTAACATGTGGCGTTCCCCAGGGCTCCATTTTGGGACCACTTTTATTCATCATGTATATTAATGATTTTCAACGCTCATCAAGTGTATTATCATTCATATTTTTTGCTGATGACTCAAGTGTATTTTTTTCTCATAAATGTCCACAAATATTGTTGAATACTGTTAATGAAGAGTTTCGAAAAGTAATGAAGTGGATTAATGCTAATAAGTTATCCTTGAATCTTCAGAAAACTAATTATATACTGTTCAGTAATTCAGTTAATATTTTGCCGGGCGAAGTGGCATTTAATAATAACCCAATTGAGAGAGTAACTTCAACAAAATTTCTTGGGATATACATAGATGAGAAACTGAATTGGAAAACTCATGTGGACAAATTAAGTAAAGTGGTGTCAAAAAATACTGGTGTTATTTATAAGTTTAGATCATGTATACCTCAAGAAGTATTGTTCATTTTGTACTCTACTCTTATTTTATCATATATTAATTATGGTATGTTGGCATGGGACAAATCATCCAAAACTCAAATCCACAGGCTCTTTGTTGTGCAGAAGCGGGTTATTAGAATAATTTGTAAAGCGAATTATCGTGCACATACAAATCTACTTTATTATGAAAACGGTATTCTAAAACTAGAAGATCTCTATTCAATGGAACTTGGAACGCTCATGTTTAGCATTCACTCTGGGGACCTCCCTCCTGCCCTTGCTTAAATCTTTAGAAGAAATAACCAAATTCACAGCTATAATACTAGACAGGCTTCTGCTCTCCATTACTATATGCAAGGACAACATTCACTCTGAATACTCTAATGTCCACTGGCCCCAGGTTCTGGAATTCACTTGATACTACTATAACAAATGCTTCAAGTATCTCAGTTTTTAAACGTAGACTTACATGTAAGTCATATTTACTTCATAAGTATGTCGATGACACATGAATGTGTTATCAAGCTTCATTTTTCGTGTACTGTAGCATATTAAACTCTACTCTCGATCTATGTTTTGTTATTTCTTGACTTTGACATAATCCCCTTTTATCCCTTTTCTTTTTTCTTCTTCTTTCTCATCTGTACATATACCATATATTCCTACTTGTCGTTCTTTACCTCTGCACTCAGAGAGCAATAACTCATTGATGTCTCTATTTGGTGTCAGCTTGGGTTTGTCCATATTAGATCGCCCTCCCATGGGTGGGTTGATTTTTGCTCATATGATACATTTTTTTCACACACACGGTGAGTTTGTTAGCTCACCCGGTGTGATGGGGATGTGCGCATCTTCAGGTATACTTGTTGTAGTCATCCATGCTGTGGTCGATGCATCGTTGGGTAGTTGTTCTCTGAGAGTATTTTGTAAATAGTTTTATATATTCCATATTTGTTGTTGTATTCATGAATCAGTTATCTTTGTCACATCATATGAGGGGGCCTTAACTTAACAAGCTGTGCTTCAACCAAGGTCTCCTCGTCTTTCTCTATTCTACATTGTACTGTTATTGTACCGTTATGATTATACTCTATTATATTTTGTCACATGTGTTTTCTGGAAGACAAATAAAACTTGAACTTGAACTTGAATGGTTCCGTCCCGACACGGCACTAATGACCTTTTGCAAGGCATTAATCTACATTTGCCCCACTCGACCAAGGTGAGGTAAATGGGTACCTGGCAGGAATTAATTCCTTGAAATGCTAGAGCGCTGTAATGGCTAAAGCCGGGTAATAATTAAATAGTGTGTCTCGGAATAGAATTTCTATATAAATGCATATTATTCATTATTATTATGTACATATATCCCTTAAAGTCCTGTTGCACAGAGGTATCACTTTGATTGGGTTATTACCGGCCCCACTCATGATTGTGAAGTAAGGCATATGTCAGCAATTCAAATTTTAAAGCAATATATGCACTGTTCACCTTGCATGCTAATTTCGCATTTTCTTTGAATTAAATATCACTCCTACATGTACATGAGGAAATCAGAGCTCTAATTAGTGGGTTACACCATCTTAATTCAGGTTAACGATGCCTCATGTACAACAGCCATTATTGAAAAAAAGAATACACCCACACTTGTGTGCAAAATGTTAAACATCTCCAATCACTTCCACACAGTTTTTTTTTTCACAATGCAATCACATGACCAGAACTCAACTTTATCTTTAAAGAGAAGAGTGAACACTGTCATATTTTAACACTACCGGTACATGTGTAGCAGGTGCATGAGGAAATATAAATCCAATTCCACTGAACCCTTTAAAAAAAAAAAATTGTGTACAGTTGTTCTTTTTGCTCATGAAAAGTTCATGAGAATAGAATAACAAATATGAAATCTTACAGATTCATTTCTTTCCTTTTTAACCAATAAAAGATGTAAACAATAAAATATACATAAAGAACTAGAATTTAACAGGTAAAATGTTTTTTTTTCTTCAAAAAACCATATAAGATTTTAAAAAACGATAAAAATATACATAAAGAACTAACATTGAACAGGTACAATGCATTACTATATATTTTAAATTAATAACACTATTTGATCTTTATTTAGACATAAAAATAACTCACCCTTGCTTCCTCATCTCCAAAGTTGATATCACAGACAGTTCCCCATTCTCCATTGTACAAGACCTCCAGTCTCCCGTAATAAGAATCACCATTTTGCAAACGTAAGTCACCTTGAACAAGAGCAGAATGACAATTCAGTAAAGCATTTTATCTCTTTATAGAAAGCTACCTTGGGTTTGAAGTAGAAACAACAATAATAATGATAATGGATATTTTACTAGCACATATATATCCACAACCTAAGCTAAGGTGCTCAATGTGCTCGAATATTATCCTGGTTCTAGCTAGGCTCCGGATTACCGTGCTAACAGCATTCAAACGGTACCCAATTAACACCTACTCACCTCCCCCCCCCCCCTCGAGTCTTGTGGAGGACTTCCAGGAGTCCCAATCAAGATTGTAGATTTTTGTTCACCATATATTTTTTGACAATCCTGGTATGAATACAAAGGCTCATGCATTCATACATGACTGGTAAATCAATACAAGCAAATAAATAACTGTCTAATATGTACATGAATGGCAAGAAATGACATAAAAAACCTCTATCTGCATGTAATTAGGGTACCTAGGCCTATCAAATCACTATTACCTGAGTATTGTAAGGTCCAGGCAGGCAGATCATTAAGTTTGACAATTCCTGAAAAGCCTAGAGAGAACTTCCAGGGACTACTCCCGAGGCATATTAATGCTCTTATCCCATTAACCCTCACTTGCCTTCCTCACACCGCTGGCAATCTTTATTCATCTTCGAGAACTGATAGGCTGATGATAGCCCTTTGAAGATTACTAGACGAATATTATTAGAGAACAAAAATATTAACCTACCTTGACTTAGAGTTGCACCTAGCAAAACCAAGAGTATTGATAGTAAGAAGACTGATGACACCATTCTCTCGATCATCTGTCTGTTCTGTCTACGATGATAATGCTAGCTAGCAAAAGTTAATGTCTGAAAATATTAAACAGAGAGCAGTATTAAACAATCATACAATTTTGTATACGGTATGGTAAATTAACTGTCAAATACATATTCACAAACCATTATCACTTCAAAACATCAAAGCAGCTCGTGGACTCACAAGTCTACTTTATGTCTTTAACTGGAAGCCCGACTGCTGAGAACACAGCATTAAATTCTTCCATAATCTCGGGTAAAGGTAAAGGTATAGGAGACAATTCATTGAAAACTGCAAGACAGAGATCTAATTTCTACTCACTACGCCAAAAAATGCGGAGTCACAATATAATTCCAAGGTGGATCTGAAAATTGTGCAAATCCATGATATTTCTGCTATTCTGGTTCTAGAGACTAGAATCTACTTCTACGTACGGAATTTTGGATCCAGACGTAGTCTCAAACTCAGTAAAACAACCAAAACATATCAGAGACTGAAGCTATTGGTCTAAGTTAAGTAATAATAAAACATGCCAATTAAGTTAGACATCATTTATATTTTATAACCACCAAATGGAAAGTCCATTGGCGCTGGCTGGCATGATCATTGTTATTGGCATGGCATTGCATGGCATGGCATTGCATGGAATCGAAGAAAGCAAGTGCGCGAGTATGAGTTCGAGTGCACGATAAATTCTTTGATTTTAATGATTTCACATTTGAGAATTACCTACATTTACACTTAGCATTAATGCATGTAGACACTGTAATCTACACCATTTATTGACATGACTTAAAACGGGAGTTTACTTACCATTAAAAACGGCTTGTTACCTCGTCATACTCGTAGCCTAGAGATGGGCGTCGCGCTGACTGGGTTGTATATATCGAGAGTGCGCTGTGTCATATCGGTATGACGTAATCATGCGGCGCCGAAAAGCGGAGGAGGGACAACACAAAGAGAGATGAGATGCGCTGCACGCATGCATGCGATTCGTACTATAAGAAACACCGTAAGGCCAGGAAGGGGGGGGGGGGGAGGGGGTTGTTGCAGTTAGAATATAGACCCTTATTGCCCCCCTTGGCCATTGTTTTTCAACCTTCTTTCGGTCACGGCACCCTTCTCAGAAATAAAAAGTTTCGCGTCACCCCGATCCTAAATTCATCAAAGAATATTAACTGTAGTGTACATCACTCTTAAAAACATTTACTCGTCAAGTAAGGCCATGCATGTACACACCTACGATCACCGTAATTATGTTCATAATTAGTTTTGCGAGCAAAAAAATGACACTCTTTAATATTATGTTTAAAATAAGTTTTGTAATCAACACTTGATATACCTTGATATCTTGGTAAGATGTGAAATATACTGTATGCGCTCACCGTCCGCCGCCAAATATACATGAATACCCGAAAGAGTTCTATCCATTAATAAACAAATCTCACCCTTTTCGAGATTTTACGCGCTTTTCCCCGAAAATGTCAACGCCTAATCACTGAGTTTAACCCCCCCCCCCCCCCTCCCCGAACATAAAACATTGTTCTATACCCCTAAATATTACTTGATTTAAATAACAATTATTTATATATTATTAACCATTGCAAATATGAAAACAAAATCTAAGTTAGTTGGTTGGTTTCAGGCGCGGATCCAGGAATTTCTTACCGGGGGGGGGGGGGGGCACACGGGGGGGGGGGCACCGTGTGGGAAAGAGAACATTATATATATTGTTTTTAGTCCCCAAAAAATCGCAACGACTCAGCCAGCCGCTAAATAAGCGGGGGGGGGGGGGGTAAGGGGACACTTTTTTTTTTTGGTCATGACATTTTTAAATTTGACATTTTGCTCCGTTGGGGGGGGGGGGGTAAGGTCACCTTTTTTTCAGTATATTTTTGGCGAATTTAGGGCTGATTTTAACATTTTATATTTTTTTTTGGCCGAGGGGGCACGTGCCCCCTGCCCCCCCCCCCCCCCCCCCCTCTGGATCCGCCACTGGGTTTGTATTTTACTTGTCCGCTCCAGGCATTTTAACAAACTCAACCCTTTTCGCTCTATCGCACGTGGTGTACATTTTATAAGTGAAGGATTAAAAATGGAGCAATTAGCAATTTAGAACCAAAAAAAAAATATCCCATAAAATCTGAATTGCAACAGCGCTGTTATTTTCTTTGAACGCATGAACTGAAAAAGATCCTGGCAGTGCTATCCCGGCCCCTCCCCTCCCCCCCCCCCCTCTCTCTCTCTCTCTCTCTCTCTTTCTCTCGCCCTCTCTCGTCTCTCCCTCTCCCTCTCTTTAGGCACATCTCTGTCTAAGTGGCCCGATGGGCATCGATACCCGGCAGTCAAAATTTAGAACCACCGTGATCCTGGCAACCCTCTCTTCTTTCGGGCAGCTATAGTCAGTATTACTGCTACAAACTGTAAACTCAAAGTTGTCTTCCTTGTTTCGCTCGCTGATTTAGTAACAGGGAAGTAAGATAATTTTGACAAGAGACATCGACCCCGGCCCTTGTGCACTCTCCCACATGTTGGGAGTAAATACACTTTTTTTTTTAAAGAATAAAAATCATATCAATATACGGAAAATGATATAAATATTTTTTATTGGGGATGGGGATGTATGGGTGGTTCCATAATACACTTCTTTTTACTTCTTTAAAACAAACAACAAATCTTGTGAAAATAAAATAGCTCGATTAGCGAAACAAGGTTTAACTTATGCCGATTCACTGATGAAGAAGATCATTATACATGTACAACTCCAATGACAAATACTGACAAACAATTCTATGAAATTTATTCATCCTCATACACTATATCATGTAAATTACTGTATGCACTAAATAAATGTTGTTATGGGAATTTGATAAATAATTGGAACTATACATGACCGGTATATATAATACTGCCAGTCTGACTATGATAAACAGTCATTCTTTTTGAGAGAAAAAGAAGAAGGGGAGGGTATCCTTTAATGCACTCTGATGTCATATCGTATATGTGCAATGACATCCATTCCACTGGGAAATGGTATTTAATACTACAGTGTACATGATAGACATAATTATTACTGCAATATCAATTAATCTGAAAGCCTTTCGAAAAGAAAACGTGAAACATAAATTACTTATCTGACATAAAAAGACATGATTAGGCCTTCGAACAATGTATTCTCACTATTATGGCGGGGGTCATGGTGTCTGTATAGGTTTGTTAATAATAATTATAATTATTTGATTTGTACCCTTAAGTTATTATTTGTTTTACAAGCCTTGTCCTTTTTTTAAGGTATCCTAATATCTATTATTCTATCAACTATGATTGTTATGATTATACATGTATTTTTTTTTTGCATGTTGAATGATAAATAAATAGAATTGAACATAGAATTGAATTGAATTTTATACTTGTTTTTTGGAGAATTATTATAGGACTATACCACGAAAACATAGAGTCATGCTGTAATAATTATTATTGTTGAAACCAATTGTTGAAAAAAGCAGTCGAAAAATAATGAGTCTTTTAAGAATGAGAACTGGGAAGGAAATTTATCTGAAGCAAATTCGTATTATTATAGGACGAAAGACGGTTCTGTATACAAGTGGAAATATATCATAAACATCCTATTCTATTCATAATTTACAACAAAAAAAATCAAATTGCATTGGATTTTATTTCATCAAAATCCGGTCTGAACCTATACATATCATTGTGTAGACAAGTCATATGGAACGAACGATGAACGGACGAAGCTCGCTTCATCTGCAGTCTCTTCGCGCGCCTTTCAGCCTCATATTTCCGTCTTCGCGCCACGACGGCTAGAATGACAGCGACGACGATCAAGATGATGAGCACGGCAGAGATCACGGATACGGAGATGATGAATTCTATCCGATGGAATACGCTGGTTGGTTCTTGTTCTGTAGTGATGAATCCGATTTCTGTTAAATATAAATTTGACTTCGTAATTTGGACAATAATAATACATGCAGGTTTGATAACATTATTATCATCATCCTCATCATCCCCGCCGCCGCCACCACCACCATCATCATCAATAGTTTTCCTTGGTGGATTAAAGGTACAAAAGCTGAAATCGAGTAAATATTACTATATACATATGAATAGACATGATTCTAGGTCACGAAATTTTGAACATTATCCTTTCGAACATGGGGAGGGGGGGGGGGGGCAGTTATTCGCTCCCTCTGTCAAAGCCTCTGCCTGCTCAGTGCCCATGCAATTGCCCCCTCCTCTATCAGACTATCAACTCATTTCACCTTTTTTGACCAAAAAAAATCGTCGACCATTAATGACAACAAAAAAGTTACATCCACCCCTTCCTCTAAGATACGAATGGTCGATGAGTTGTTGAATTATGATAATTATTTTTCCACTGAACTCAAACGAAGTGGCTAGATTTTTCCACTGAACTCAAACGAAGTGGCTAACTGATCCTTGATCTGCAACTGTGTCCATTAACCGTAACGTATACCAATTAATCCTCCCCGCCCCTATAAACATAATCAACACAAATGTTGAAAATTAAGTTTAAAAAAACACAAAAAAGTTAAAATACTCTTACCTCCATTTTCATTGGATCCAGAAATAGGAGCAATCTTGAAGGGAAGAGGTGGTAGCGGTGGTGGTTGCGGTGGTAGAAGAGGTGTGGCTGGTGCTGATGGTTGTGACGGTGTTGTTGTTGGTGGTGGTAGTGGTAGTGGTGGTTGTGGTAAATCCCAGGGAAAGTATGGAGGCATCTGATGCATCCACCTGAACATTGTTTTTTCTCGGCGTCAGCGTGTTTTGTGATGAGAAGTTTATCCAATCATTGTTTGGAGTGTCTGAAGAAGAGTTAAAAATATCCGCGAATCATTCTCATTTCTTTGTCAAGATTAATAAATATAGTCATGTAAGATTAGACAATGCCCTTTGTTGGCTCTGCTCGAAACGAGTCACTCTTTAGAGGCTAATCCTAATGAGCAACCTTGAACTCGATAGTGTACCCCTGTAGATGCACTACAAGCAGCGGCGTACGCTGGATTTTTTTCAAGGGGGGGGGGGGGTTTAAAATCGGCCACTGAATAAGCGGGGGGGGGGGGGGTAAGAGGACACAAAGAAGACACACAAAAAAAAAATCAAAAGGGGGGGGGGGGTTCCAAAAAAACATACACAAAACATAAACATACAAAAACTCAAGGGGGGGTTAACCCCAACCCCCCCCCCCCCCCCCCTGCGTACGCGCCTGACTACAAGTAACTTCAAGTTATGGTTGTGTGGCTCACCTTTTTACAAAATGATAATGTCAACGAATATTTATTTTTGTGTAAAATTATATAAACCCCTAATGCGTATAATATAGGGGCACGGTAAAATAGGGGCTTGTTTCTCTCGCCCCGAATGTCAACCTTCCAGTTTTTGCAGGACGAGCCCGCTTGGCGAGCGAGAAAATCTTAACACGTGAAAGCATAATCCATCATCAAAATTAATACACAAAGTCGTTATTGAATTCAAAGACACCTTCTCATTGTATTGATAATTTCAAATTTCTCGTGGTCTTCGGGCTGCAGCCCCATGCAGTCGCACCCAAGCCGTCTTCACCTCTTACATCTAAGGGTATGAATGTTCCCTAAAAAAACATAAACATTTTGAATGCATTTAATTTGTGCATATTTGTTTACACTTACAAATTAAAATATCCTTATATACCATTATTGCAAAGTATAATACAAACATTAGCTTAACACTAAGCACATTTTAAAATTATTTTGAATATAGTTACTTATAAATATTTGTCGATGATTTCTTTTGGAACTAATATGGAAGAACATATCAATATTTTAATTTTATATAAAGCGGTATATTTTGACTCACCAAAACCCTCATTTTGGAGGACAACCAAACCATGAACAAAGTTAGCTATTATAATTGAACTTTGCATCAGCTTCTATTTTCGAGAATTATAAACTTACAATTATTTTATAGATGTTAGCGTCTTTATTTGAAAATCCTTTAAATAGCACATTTAAGTATAATTTTTAATCATTTTGAAATACAAAATTACTCACCGTACCTTTATGCTTGACAAAACTATATACTCCAAGGGCTGCTGTTTCCAGAGTGTTGAACAATTTGATCATGATTATTATCATTAGGGGAAAATTATAAACACTAGCTAAATCTGATGAAAGTGCATGGAACAAAAATGGTTGTGGTTCAATAATTATAAACAAACCAAAGCCACATGACTCCTATTTTAATCTCCCATGATATTCAGCTTAATCCCGCGCGGTTACAGTTCAGAGAAAAATATTGACATACAGCTTAAAAATATATAGACTTGTATAGCACGATATGTATTTATTTTTCGAGGAGGGGTGAAAAGGGAGACAATAATACTCTTCGATGAAAAGTTTGCCATCTGATGCAAAATACATCTTTACATGTTTTTCGCTTGGTGTGCATTTACTCTCCCCCTTTTTGTTCGGTTCTATGGAGTCACGGCTACCTTGATAGGAGGACTCCCTGAATAATCTGATGGAGAGTGGAGATGGTGCACACGCGTGCTTGAATGAAACAGAAATGACAGAGAAATTTTGTATAACAACACGGATTATTATCATTACCGTTACTTAATCTCCCTTTGAGCTGGCCGGATAGCCGTGCGATTAAGTGTCAATGCTGTTTGTAATTGGTGAATTGGTGAAGTTCAGTGAAGACAGTGGCGCAGGGGCGGATCCAACCGGCGGCAAGAGGAGGGGGGGGGGCAATCCGTGAGAAAATATTTAGCGGCGACTTAGCCAGCCGGTGAATAAGCGAAGGGGGGGGGGGGGGTAAGAGCAATTTTTCCCCCTATTAGTGAGAATTTTTTTGGGGGGGTCGGGGGGGGGGGGGGGTGGTCCCGTCGCCCCCCCCCCCCATAGATCCGCGCCTGGTTTTTCGCCATAATGTCTGTCAAATGCTTCGCGGGAGCTAACCCTTTTATGGTTAAAATCACCTTTTCTTTATAATTGTATAAACTTTATAATATTGTATATGATTTTAAAATTCAATTTTGGAAAAATCCAGAATACTCCTTCACCAACAGCCTCCCCGTATATATCTCATTTGAAATGTTGCTACCTTTAGAAGTTGAGTACATACACAAAAAGGTGAAAACAAACATAACAAACAAACAACAGCAAAAAACAATTACAATAACCCGGCCCTGATTGGGCGGGAACTATACACTTTTTAATGTAATTGTGGGCAGTGTTCCCCCTTTTTATAATTATGGTTCCGCCCCTACCAGCATCGCTCATGGTCTAAATTTACGAGGAGGAGCTGGTGACGAGCCTTACAAAATGATTGTCATCAAAGCTTTTTTTATGATTATATATTATCATTATGATTTTCATTACTGTTATTTTAGCCTAGTCTTATTAAAAGATTTAATAGGTTTAAAGGTTTGTCACTGTGCTAACTGATCCCCAAATACAGTTTTAAATACATCGAATATAAAATCGGGAAATATTGATATTTTTATTAGAATGACCATGATCTCGAGATGTGGAATTATATAGATTTTGCATTGTAATGTTCAAGGAAAAACAATAAGACTTGACCCTAATCTAAGTATGCACCCCCTCTTTATTTACTTCCGGGAAATCTGGGAGGCGATCATCCGATCAAATTCGGGCTCAGAAAACGTATAAGGTAAGCAAATTTTGAATAATTTACACTAGGCCTATAAGTATAAGTGCGCTGTTATTACATATATATGTATTTACCATTGGTTTTAAGTATGTATTCTCTCAAAAGAAGCATTTAAAGCTGAGCACAACCGGCTGCAAAGGCAAAGCTGCAGTGTAGACCCCCCGTATCTACGCTGGCTGGCCTAATTCCTAAGGAACTTGAGGCTTGAGGTTCCTGTAATGTATGCGCACACAATGCACAGCATCGCATTACTACCCTGGCTGACGGGCAACACTGCACTGTACTGCAGTACATTCACACAATATTTTGTAAAACCTGCTGTATGAACTATGATACTTTCAAATGATATGATAAACAATTTGGAACAACTTTAGAATACCCCACCATGCGAATTGAAGGTGTTTTTTTTGGTCCGCCAACCCAACGCTTCAACTTGTTAAAGTACTACAACTTGGTGCCGAGATATAGTCTTGAATGGAAATCGCAATCGTGCCGCGAACGTGCCAACGAGCCAACATGAGTTGAGAGACTTGAAGTTAAATCGCCAACGTGCCAACGTGCCAACGAGCCAACATGAGTTGAGAGACTTGAAGTTAAATCGCCAACGTGCCAACGTGCCAACGAGCCATCATGAGTTGAGAGACTTGAAGTTAAATCGCCAACGTGCCAACGAGCCAACATGAGTTGAGAGACTTGAATATATATCGCCAACGTGCCAATGTGCCAACGAGCCAACATGAGTTGAGAGTCTTGAATTTATATCGCCAACGTGCCAACGTGCCAACGAGCCAACATATGAGTTGAGAGTCTTGAATCTATATCGCCAACGTGCCAACGAGCCAACATGAGTTGAGATTCTTGAAGTTATATCGCCAACGTGCCAACGTGCCAACATGAGTTGAGAGACTTGAATATATATCGCCAACGTGCCAACGTGCCAACGAGCCAACATGAGTTGAGAGACTTGAATATATATCGCCAACGTGCCAACGAGCCAACATGAGTTGAGAGACATGAATATATATCGCCAACGTGCCAACGAGCCAACATGAGTTGAGAGACTTGAATATATATCGCCAACGTGCCAACGTGCCAACATGAGTTGAGAGACTTGAATTTATATCGCCAACGTGCCAACGTGCCAACATGAGTTGAGAGACTTGAATTTATATCGCCAACGTGCCAACGTGCCAACGAGCCAACATGAGTTGAGAGACTTGAAGTTAAATCGCCAACGTGCCAACGTGCCAACGAGCCAACATGAGTTGAGAGACGTGAATTTATATCGCCAACGTGCCAACGTGCCAACATAAGTTGAGAGACTTGAATTTATATCGCCAACGTGCCAACGTGCCAACGTGCCAACGAGCCAACATGAGTTGAGAGACTTGAAGTTAAATCGCCAACGTGCCAACGTGCCAACGAGCCAACATGAGTTGAGAGACGTGAATTTATATCGCCAACGTGCCAACGTGCCAACAAGCCGAGAGACTTGAATTTATATCGCCAACGTGCCAACGTGCCATAGTTGAGAGACTTGAAGTTAAATCGCCATCGTTTTGGAAAAGGGCTTAAGAGAATGAAAAGAGACCGTTTTCATAAATGAAAAGGAGACTGTTTTCATAGATGAAAAAGGGCATTTATGAGAAAGGGAAGGGGCTCTTTTTTAAATGGGGGCGCTTATTAGAAAGGAAAGGGCGCACATGTGAAGATATAAGGTGCGCTATCAGATTTGAATAGGGCAATTATCAGAGGTGAAAAGGGGCGCTTGTCGTATCTGAAAAGGGGCACTTAAATTATTACAGATTATAAAGGGCACTTTGAGAATGGAAAATGAACACTTATTGCAAAATAAAATGGGAACTTGTCGAACGAAAAGGGGTACGTGTAAAGAAGAGGGGGCACTTTTCAAAGTAAAAGGGGCACTTTTTATGTAAAAAGGGGCACTTAATTCTTACAAAGTTAAAAGGGCACTTTTCCTGTTTTAAAAGGGGCACTTTTGGAGAACTTGATAAAGTGGGGGGGGGGGCACTGTGCCCCCCTCCCGGGAGCGCCGCCTCTTATAAACATACATACAACCATCACACATAATTATGTTTATATACTTTTATAAACGTTATAATTTTAAATGAAAGTTTCGCTTGTACCAGTTAAATATTCGTCTAATAGTAAAATATCCTAAGCACTAAATGACTAATCGAAACTGTTTTATACTCGACCAAATGTAAAACGTTTTGTTAACTATAAAGGTCAGGCGATATTCATCCTATTTCATATACAATCATATGAACGAATTATCTCATGACTGCTCTCCTCATTTGGTAAGTGGGTTATTTACATAATATGTTTGCCATTTTCTCTGTTATTTATTTTGGTTTACAAAATATTAACGCTGTTGATTTACTTCAACTGCAAGCTTGACTGCTGATACTGAGTGATAAGTTATACTTATAATGATAGTGAAACAAAGCATTTCCAGAATATGTAGTAGTACCTAGTAGTAGTAGTGGTACTACTACTACTACTACTACTACTAAAGTTCAAAGCTTGCGCGCTTCGCGCGAGAGGGGAAAACTGATTTAAGACAAGGATTAACAGTCGAGAATGGTACAACGAATCGTCTTCTTTCTCTAAGAATTTAATGAAACGTCAAATCTTGCGCGCTTCGCGCGAGAGGGAGGGGGGGGGGGGGGAATGATTTCAGACAAGGATTAAGAGTCGAGAATGGTACAATGAATCTTTTTTTTCTTCCAATAATTTCTGAAAAGTCAAAGCTTCCGCGCTTTGCGTGAGTTTTCTATATACATCGCTCCTTATGTATTTGTTTGTTTAAAACTTCTTTTATCTTCTTTTTCTAATTTCCTTTTGTTATTCTTTATTTCTCTTTCTTTTCCATTTCCATTTTTGCTTATTAGCACCTGTCTTTCCTTATGGTATTTTTTATTTCCTCCTTCTTTTATATTTTCTTTCCATATTATTATTTTGTTTAATCTTCCATTTCTATCTTTCCACAAGTGTTTCTTTGTTTTAAACACCTAAGGATACCGGGTCCCCGTCACCATAGGCACCGGAGTTTGCGTTACCCTAACTCTCACCCTAACCCTAACCCTAGGACACTGGGTCCCGCGTCACCCTAGGACACCGAAGTTTGCGTTACCCTAACTCTCACCCTAACCCTAACCCTAGGACACCGGGTCCCGCATCACCCTAGGACACCGGATCCCGCGTCACCCTAGGACACCGGGTCGCGCGTCACCCTAGGACACCGGGTCCCGCATCACCCTAGGACACCGGGTCCCGCGTCACCCTAGGACACCGGGTCCAGCGTCACCCTAGGACACCGGGTCCCGCGTAACCCTAGGACACCGAAGTTTGCGTTACCCTAACTCTCACCCTAACCCTAACCCTAGGACACCGGGTCCCTCGTCACCCTAGGACACCGGATCCCGCATCACCCTAGGACACCGGGTCCCGCGTCACCCTAGGACACCGGGTCCCGCGTCACCCTAGGACACCGGAGTTTGCATTACCCTAACTCTCACCCTAACCCTAACCCGGGTCCCGCGTCACCCTAGGACACCGGATTCCGCGTCACCCTAGGACACCGGGTCCCGCGTCATCCTAGGACACCGGGTCCCGCGTCACCCTAGGACACCAGAGTTTGCATTACCCTAACTCTCACCCTAACCCTAACCCTAGGACACCGGGTCCCGCTTCACCCTAGGACACCGGAGTTTGTATTACCCTAACTCTCACCGTAACCCTAACCCTAGGACAATGGGTCCCGCGTCACCCTAGGACACTGGAGTTTGCGTTACCCTAACTCTCACCCTAACCCTAACCCTAGGACACCGGGTCCCGCGTCACCCTAGGACACCGGGTCCCGGGTCACCCTAGGACACCGGGTCCCGCGTCACCCTAGGACACCAGAGTTTGCGTTACCCTAACTCTCACCCTAACCCTAACCCTAGGACACCGGGTCCCTCGTCACCCTAGGACACCGGATCCCGCATCACCCTAGGACACCGGGTCCCGCGTCACCCTAGGACACCGGGTCCCGCGTCACCCTAGGACACCGGAGTTTGCGTTACCCTAACTCTCACCCTAACCCTAACCCTAGGACACCGGGTCCCGCGTCACCCTAGGACACCGGATTCCGCGTCACCCTAGGACACCGGGTCCCGCGTCATCCTAGGACACCGGGTCCCGCGTCACCCTAGGACACCAGAGTTTGCATTACCCTAACTCTCACCCTAACCCTAACCCTAGGACACCGGGTCCCGCTTCACCCTAGGACACCGGAGTTTGTATTACCCTAACTCTCACCGTAACCCTAACCCTAGGACAATGGGTCCCGCGTCACCCTAGGACACTGGAGTTTGCGTTACCCTAACTCTCACCCTAACCCTAACCCTAGGACACCGGGTCCCGCGTCACCCTAGGACACCGGGTCCCGCGTCACCCTAGGACACCAGAGTTTGCGTTACCCTAACTCTCACCCTAACCCTAACCCTAGGACATCAGGTTCCGCGTGACCCTAGGACACCGGAGTTTGTATTACCCTAACTCTCACCCTAACCCTAACCCTATAGGACACCGGATCCCGCGCCACCCTAGGACACCGAGTCCCGCGTCACCCTAGGACACCGGGTCCCGCGCCACCCTAGGACACTGGAGTTTGCGTTACTAACTCTCACCCTAACCCTATAGGACACCGGGTCCCATTTCTGTTTGATTTTCTTCTTCTTATGCAGTTTTACAAATATATAACAAACAAATCATTGAACATTTATACATGACAAAAGATTAAACAAAGTAAGGTTGGCCGTAACTAATCGAAAACATCAAACAGGAGGGTTGACAAAGTAAACAAAGCTTGATAGTATGACTACCCTCAATTGAGAAAAAAATATTGGTAAAATGGAAAAAAAGAGAGAGGGAGAAAAAAGGGGGAAAAAGAATTAGGAGGGAGTGCATGAAAATGTACATATTTTTGTGGTAGATGGATTTCTATTGATATATTATGGTTATAGTATATTATTCCTCTATTCCCCTTTTCTTGTTTTCAATTTGTTTTACCCACGACCAAATCTTAACACTATATTGAGCCAATTCATTGCTTTGCATATTGAATTCATATGCGCATACGCACCCTTATTATTATCATTGTTATATAATTATTATGTAGTATTATTCCTCAATCAATTCCCCTTTCTTTTCAGTTGTTTTCAATTTGTTTTACCCACGACCACTATACCTAGGCCCTATATTGTTCTCCGATCTTTATCTTCTCCCATTTCTCTTATTCTTCTTTTTTTATATTATCAATAATGATAATATTAATACTAATAATGATAATAATTCTCTTTCTCAATATCTCTCTTCGGACTATATAGACTCTTTCTATTGTTCTGTACTTCATTCCTCTCTCCTTTGACGACTTTGCCGGGATTGGGTTGTCTGCCAACGATCCAACGATGTCCGCACTGTGTGACGTCACCACCCCCTGTGCGTAGTCACATCGTTGGTCGTTGGCTCTCACCAAGAAGGTAACTTCTTGCTCTCAACAAAACTTTGCCGAGATTGTTTTGCCTGCCAAGGGTCCTACGGTGTCCAACAAGGCGCAGGAGGGGGGGGGGGGGGGAACTGAATTAGGACATAAAATAAGAGTCTGTAATGATACAACAAATCGTCTTCTTTCTCTAATAATTAATGAAAGCTAAAACCTTCCGCGCTTTGCGCGGGGGGAGGGGGGGGGGGGAACCGATTAATGAAACACCAAAGCTTCCACGCTTTACGCGGGAGCTAGGGGAAACCTGACTTCAGACAAGGATTATATTAGACTAGAGTCGAGAATGGTACAACGAATCGTCTTCTTTCTCTAATAATTTAATGAAAGGTCAAAGCTTGCGCGCTTCGCGCGAGAGCGGGGGGGGGGGAGGTTGGGGGGGAACTGAATTTCTTCCCCCTTTACTTTTACTTTTAGGCTACCTATTTCCTATATTATTTTCGTTTGGCAATGAGGGACGGACGGCGGGCCAACGTGCCAACGCGCCAACGCACCTTATTTCCTTTCTTTGTTTGCCATGTAAAGGACACCATAAATTCCCGATTTTTTTTTCCCCTTTACTTTTAGGCCACTTTTCGACAGTAGTTACATTGATTTCTGACGATTTTCAAGCAATATCAAGGGTAAAACATTACAACTAAGGTGAGAACATCTTTAACAAACTATAAATAAAATACTTTGATGTGTAAGAGGTAATAGGAAGGAGTTAAAACATAACAAGTAACCATATTTCCATTCTCGAGTTGATGCGATGGCAAATTCAGAAACTGGCCACGAATACGAAAGGAAGGGACTACACTAAATTGGTACGTTGGCGCGTTGGCGACCAACGGACATACTACGTTTTGGTGGGGTATTCTAAAGTTAAGCCAACAATTTAATGA
The DNA here is from genome assembly GCA_035222895.1 of Strongylocentrotus droebachiensis. NCBI lineage: Eukaryota > Metazoa > Echinodermata > Echinoidea > Camarodonta > Strongylocentrotidae > Strongylocentrotus > Strongylocentrotus droebachiensis. Next base: position 144,922 of record JAVYIG010003284.1, read on the forward strand.
ATAAATGATGATAAATAATTAACGATTGGAACTCACAAGTTTTGTTGATGAAAATTTCCTTGGTTTTAAATTGAGCCTACTTTTACCGATTGGGCCAACCGTCTTCAGCTATGTTCCGCAATTTGTTAATTTTATGTCGTTTTTCAAAATGAAGGGAGACCTCGGCCCTCGATTACATCGCATTTGTTTATCATTGCGATCAGTTGTTAGTCTTTTCAATAAAGGAAACAAAGAATACAAAAAAGAATATGAAATATGCAAACATGAGTTGCAATACAGTGACCAAAATTTGAGATATCAATGATAATTGCCTACTGCATGTTGAAATCATGCAGTTACATGTATGTAGATGTAGATACATGTACAGTCAAACCTGTCTACAGCGACCGCCCAAGGGATACACAAAAAGTGGTCCTTGTAGACAGGTCTTTGTAGACTAGTTCCTTTAGTACATGTTTCAATGAGAAACCATTTTCAAGGGAAACAAAACATGTGCTTGTTGTAGACAGGTGGTCACTAAAGCAGGTTTGACTGTACTTCGATATGAGAGTTTTTTTAAGAGATGCTTTAAAAGAATAGAGAGATGAACAATGCCTTATCGAATTTGGTAAGGATTTCCAAACATCTGGTCCATGATGTGTGCAGAGTGCATGGAACAAAACTCTTTCAGCATGACTACGGTACTAACAAAAATCTTTGTAACCAAATCCTTTCTCTGTCTAATTGTTCAAGGCTATATTATCCTACATGTTACTAACTTCATCAAAGATTCTATTATTAATTGTGATATTTGTTTCTATATTTGGCAGCTTGAATTGGATGCAAAATCATGGATTATGATATTATAATTATTATTTTCGTAAATTTGTTTGGTAATTAGATTGTTTTGGTTATTAAATTGTCTTGGTTATTAAATTGTTTGGGTTCTCAAATTGTTTGGGTTATTTCTTTACACTTGGCAACCTGTGGAACACAAATTCACCAATTTCTATGGACCTTGCCCATACATATCTGTTACTATACCATTACAGTTCTGATCTTGAATCTCTCTTTTCCTTCCCCTTACAGATAACTGGTAGCAGTGAGGATGCAGTCAAGGAAGTTCCGTGACCCTCCTAAGGTGACTGGTCTATCCCCCAAGGAGGGCCCGCCAGGAACCAAACTCACCATCAGAGGAGAAAATCTGGGATTCAATGAAAAAGATGTCTTCTGTGAGTAAAGTCTTCTATTAGGCCTATAAAAAAAAAAGATGTTGTATTGTCCTTTACGTGCCAAAACATGGGTCGGTTGGTCAGGATTTTTTAAAAAATAATTATTAAAAAAATACTTTTAAAATATTTTTTACTCCCTCTTTGGGCTGATATTTCTCAGCCTTAATACATTTTTTTCTCTAAAAAACAGTAAAAAGAAAAATACTTCTTTTAAAAGCCCATAGTAGATTTCAGGATAATTTTTTGTTAGGCCTTATGAAAGAAATTTTTATTTTGAAACATATATATATATATATTGTAGATGAAGGGTTTCTTTTTAAACACTTTACATTGTAGAATATATGGCTTCTTACTGAATGAAAGTGATTAACTAGATGATGTGCTTGGTAACTAGCAAAGTTGTGAGTTTGAGTTTTTAGTATTTTGGCAAATTTTGGAAAAGTGCAGGGATGTGAATCATTTATGTTTGATCTCTGGTGTCCTCAAATGGAAAACAATGAGAGAGAAAAATAATCAAGCCCAATCCCCAAACCCATAGTTGTGCCATAATTTTTTATTTGTTTACATGAGTTCATTCCATATAGAATAAATGATGATACTAAGACTTGTAAAATTCATGTCATATTTGGTTTGTAAAAAAACTTTGAGTCAGATATTTTTATGTAGGATATGTTATCTTCAGGTGTACCGTAACAGTTTGTGTACATGTAGCTGCATCGCCTGCATGGATCTTGCCTAGTAAGATCACCGGTAGAACTGTAAAGGCCCATGTTATAGCTGATCTAATTCTACTGTAGTATAGAGACGTTGTTATTTGAAGAAAAATAAATAAATATATTTGTTTTATTGATGACTTATAATCACATTTTTACAAACAATCATAGGAGTAATTACAGTTAAAACTAGTTAAAACAAGAGACGTTATTTTCATTCATCCTCATGTATTTTTTCAATATGATTTCCAGGTATCATTGTTTGCGGAGTCAACATTACGCTCCTAGCAGAGTGGATCTCACCCAGTAAAATCATCTGTAGAACAACCAACTGTAAGGGCCCTGGTGATGTCATTGTCTCGACCAAGTCAGGAGGTATCGGCACTTCAACTGTCAAGTTCAGAGGGCTCCAGATCTTACCAAGTAAGCTAAGTCAGAGAGTAGTTTGACTCATTTTATAGCTTTGTGTTCTGGGTTGATCATAAGCCCTAGTTGGCTCGATTTTTGATGTGTATGTTTCATTACTATTTGCCTCAGTTGAAACTTATGAGCCTCCTCAAAAGTGTGTTTTAGATGGGATTAACAAAAAGAAATATACTGGTATGTTATATTGCATCATATATTATATTTGCATAGAAAGATTGCAGTGTGATTCACTTTTATTGTGGAAAAAAGATGATAATTTAAATTTGTAGGTGCATTATTTATCTTGTAAGTTATGAATACTTCTAGTAGGCTGAAGTAGAAAGTTAAGTAAAGTGATAACAATAATTTGTCCGACCTTTAACGAGGAGAGGGGGATCTTTTGAGATTTTTACTATTTTGCTTTAATAGGGTGGATTTGGATTGTATTTAAACCTTAGTGTGATGGTCAAGTGGATCTGAATTACTGGACTGTGGATCAAATGACTTACCATTCTAGTTCAAGAAGCAATATTTATGTAATTTGGCGAAATAAAATTGTACATTTGCTACTCTCAACCCAGATGTAATTCAATCTTGAATGTCTCCAGTACTTCAAGGCAGCTTAGCAACAATTGGGGGTAGTTGTCATACTTTATAGGTGACTTAAACATCCCTTGAGAAGGAAATGTGTTTAATACAAATGTTGCTATTGTTATTATTTTTGTAATGATTAATTTTGTTATTATAATTATCATAATTATTATTGTTATTATTATTGACTTTTTAAAGTTCATGATTCAATTTTGATTTTGAAAAAATGTTTTTCACGTGTTTGTCATTCTTCCTCAGATCCCCTTCAAGACTCGGCCATCTGGGTGGATGAATCGTCCTTGTTTGACAGGAGACTGAACAGCATCAGTCGGCCATCATCACCCCTTCAATCAGGCAGAGAAGATCCTCTTGGTCTACCCATGGAACACGCTCCGTAAGCACGCATTTCTCACGTTCTTCTGTCTGCAATAGATCATCAATCCATAGATAATTGAGGGAATGATTATTCTTATACAAAAAGCACTCTGTTTCTTTTGAGGGATGAAAAGCGTGTAATGAAGATCTCATTTGACTTAATAACAAAGACACTTTTTAATATGGATTGTGCCGATACGGCAAATCCGTTGTGACTGTGTTTGATGGCTGTATGATAAATGTAATTCAGTTAATAAAATCCATTGATTTAAAGGTACTATGTCCCATTTGCAGGCCAAAAAATGAAAAGGTTAAATTCCAACGGCATTTGAAAGATAATACTAATTTAGAACGCCTCTTAAAATAAGGGAACTTGAAAATGTCTTTAAGTGGGAACATAATGACTATTAGTTGTCAAATCGACTTAGGAGCTATAGAGCCAATAAGTAATAGTCTTGATTTTCAGACCATTGTACCGCATGTTCGTACGTTTTATGCTGCGCAGAGATTCAATCAGTTTAATTTTGGCCATTACAAGAAGTGGTTTATTGATGTAGAAAAATCCTTTACAGCTCATTTTATGTATGTTATTACCAAAGAAGAAAAAAAGCCAGTCAGTCACTCAATAGTGTCTGACAGTGAGGTCAAGCAAGTAAACGGGTTTCCTTGCATAATTTGATTATTAGGACACTGCTAACGTTTAAATTTCACAGATAGGACATACATGACATATTCATAATTCCTGCAAAGTTCTACAGAATTTGAGGTTGGCTGCAAAAGGGACATAGTATCTTTAATGTAATTCTTGGCTGTATTAACTTGCTTGTGCTGTTAAATATGGTTCTGCACTGAATTGTTTTAAATGTGTGCAAACTTATTAAGCTAAAAAGTATTTTCTTAGAACATGTTCATATGATACTTTACTGTATCAATGTAAGATGAGAGAATGGTTGGAAATTTTAATAATCATGTACAGGTTTGCAAAGTGTGACGTTGCATTTTGTTAATTTCTTTGTTTATATGTTTCATTGTTTATGAAATGTAATTATATTCCCTTGATTAACTGCTTGTAACATATAAAGAATCCATATTTGTGATATCTGATTTATCTAACCAGGCAACTTTCTGATGATGAAGCACACCAAATGTTTCCAAAAGGTAGGTTCATTTTAAACTTGAATTCTCACAGAATCAAACAAAACTTACACTGAATGTTCAAGAGTACAAATAACTGTCATTTGCCAAACAATTTTTGTGGAAAATGTATACTGGCTGAGTAATGAGCATAGAAAGATAAGGAAAATCAAGGTAAGCTAGCCCCAACACCATTAGTGTCGTCCCATATACATCTTTCTGTGTACAGTGCTCGTTACTTTACCAAGACTGGGCCAAATTAATTATTATTTTGATGACTCCAGAACCTTGCAGTACACACCAATACTTACATGCTACATGATCAACTTTTTCTGATTCATTCCACACCTTTTCTTTCACAATTCAATCGCATGACCAGAACTCAACTTTATCTTTAAAGATTAAACTTAGAATCATGCCTTTTGCCTCTCTTTATAAGATAATCTATCCTAATGTTTAAATGCTGATAGGTGTAGGTCGAAAAAGAAGTGTAGATTACTAATAAAACTTATTTAATTTGATGTCTTTGTACTTTTATCTGGTTATTAAGTGAGTAAATAATTGTTAATATTCCAATGTTGTGCACTGCGAGCATTTGATTTTGAGTGGGGCAAATTGCAAATCTCTATTGATGTACAACGAATGCAGCAGCTTACCATGTTATGCATGTATGTGAATGAGCCTGCTGTACTTTTCATACCTGTTTATCTTGTATTGTATTCCACTTTTTCTCATATAGGGAGTAGCAACCTGGCACACAGGAACTTTGAGCCTGCCCTCTTTCTCATTGAGAGCCATAGTAATACCAGGTATGAATAGCAATGCGCATCTAATTTGTATATATTATGTATACTTGTGTAAATGCATATATTTGGAAATGCCCTTTTCTAATTTGTGACTTTTCTTACCCACACACAAACAAACAAATCTTGATCAGTAGAATCTGAGGATTTTAGCTGATAAATCTACTATGTTTATTTTTAAGATTCTACATTTTTGAGAGTCAATGAGAAAATAATGGACATTTTGGAATAGATTTAGTTGCACCTTTCAGTGATCGATTTCAGTTAATGTTCATGATTTTTTGTTATGGTGTGATATGAATCTCACCAAGTTGATACCAGGGAATGCATTTCTATAACCTCTGCAGCAATTTCAGTTCAGACTTGTGTTGTAGAATGAGACATATTTACCCAAATGTGTACTCTTGCTTTCTAGCTTTGTATATCTCAGGAAAGGTTTGAAGAGAAAGTCGTCTATTATTTTGAGAATCAAAATAATAGAAAAAATATTATTGTTTTTTGGAATAACTTTTTTTTTGTATTTTGGAATTTGATTTTAGTTAATTTTGATGATATGAATCTGTCAAATTGACAGCATTGAATGCATTCCTATAAACTCTGCAGCAATTTTAGGTCAGACTTAATTTGTATAATGAGACCTATTAAAGCACCACTGCACTAGTTTGGCCAGGAGGGATAAGGCCTCCTTACATGGTCACTGACGGGTGGTTTATCTCATCAAATCAGCTCTCAATTAACATCAGAAAAAGAGGATAATGGGGACCAAAGGTCTCCGATTAGGAATTGTTTGCTATATAGAGGGCGCAAGTAGCTATAAGTAGTACAGTGGGGCTTTAACCCAAATGTGAACTCTTTCTTTGCAGCTTTGTAGATCTCAGGAAAGGTTTAGAGCACCTGAAGAGGCAGTCATCGGGTTTGAAGACAGAAGGACCGCAGACGTTCATCAAATCTAATCTTGGTACCTTCATGAACTGTCAGGACATCCTAGCAAGTAAGGAAAAAATCATCTTCCAAATTATTTCTTTGTTTCTTCTTGTACATTCTATTCCCACAATTAAAATTGGGTTGGAAAAATAAGTTAGATAGTTTCAAGCAAAATTGTTAGTCAGAAGAGTGACCATCTTGTGAAATAGAAAGATCGGTGCAAGACCAACTGTGTTTTCTACATCTATAAAATTTGATCAGTTAAGTATTTTAGGGGGTTTTAGTTATTCTGTGTTTGTTTTCCTAGATATTTTGTGGCCTATAGCTTTATAGACTGATTATGGAAGGAAGAAAGTGACTATCAATTTGAAATGTTTAATAGTACCGGTACTTCTTTCTGATTTATAGTGTAACTTCCTTCCAAAAATCGCTCTTTACAGAGACCCTTGCAGAAATGAGAACATTGGAGACCAGGGGGGTGTTTCGCAAAAATCCTAAGTCAAACTTAACTCTAAGTTGGACTTAAACATTATGGAGAGCCATTTGTAGCCTTAAAATGTAATATATTCAAAAGCAGAAATTCAAGTATTTAAAAATTGTCATAAAATCCACATCAAGAACATGAAATCTCCTTGATAATAGCAAATATGAATAATTTGAATCAACATTTAATGCCTTTTAAAATAAGTTTTACAAAATATTTTCAAAGATGCTAACTGCTTTCCATAATTGTTAGGTCCAACTTAAAGATAAGTTCAACTTAGGATCTTTGTGAAACATCCCCAGGTCAAACTAGCCAGCCCCGGGGGAGGGATCTATTGAGGTAGACAGAGGGAAAGAAGAGAATGAAATGTCATGATTATTTGAAATGATTTAATACTTTAAAACGTTTGATTTTGTTCCATCCTGTAAATTTCTTCCAAATCAGCTATTCATGGAGACCTCTGCCGGCATGAGAACATAGGAGACCGGGTCAAGGCAACTCCTGGGGAGGAGTCTTCGGAGGTAGACAGGGGAGACGAAGGGAAGGAAGCAGATGAGATGGAGCTGAAGGGAGAAGGAGACGGCAGCCAAGAAAAGATGGCTACTCTACAGAAGATAGAGGCCCTGCTTCTCAGTGAGTTTTTTGTTTGTTAAAGTGACTCTGTAACATTGCCTCAGATTCTGAAAACAAAATCCTGGATTTAGCTCATGCTGCAATCATAATTATAAACCTTTAGGTCAGTCAGGAATCCCATGACTTTTACAAGCCGATCGCTTGCCTGATTATTAAGATATTTATGATTGGAAATCAAAATTTCATTTTCTGTTTTCCGAACGTTTTTTTATAATACTACAGTCTATTGGGGAAAATGAATATGGTAAAACTGATTTTTAATTTTTTGAGGCACTTCATGATCATTTTGATGCCCAATTTTGTTAGGGCTTCAATATTACACCATATATCATAGACACTGGTAACACGTAGGACCATGCATCTCAGATTTAATATTGTTAAACAATGCCTTTAAAGGTTAATTTTGTTTTATTCTAACTGCGAAGAAAGCATATGACTCTATGTGAGCAGTCAGAACCTCAACAACTTTGATTACTATGAGAGGGACTAGGTAGTATAGAATTATTGTCTTACTCATTGACGCTAGTGCATTTTATATATATTTTGTAAATCTTTAGCCATGTAGATCTTTCATTTCTTTAATAGATATTATAGACTGCATTACAAAATGAGGTCCTGTTGTTAAAAAAAATATTTGTGCAATACTCTGATTCCTATTCAAAATAATAATTCATATACAATCAAGTGTTATATGTGTTAAATTATTCCCTTGTTTAATGTTGAGATAGCACATACTTAATTAAAGAAGATGAAAGGTTTCTGAGTAAATCAGTATTTCCTCATCTGACAAATCTAGTGATATTTGTATTGCTTATTGGAGAATAGCCTAAGTCACAATCCTTATAGATGAACATTTTATAGACTTCATGGCCCAAATTCACAAAGGAGGTTTAGATTTAACCCATGGTTTAAACCCTCATTTACATAACCCATGGTTTAAAATTAGCGCAAAATAAGCATGGGACAAGTCAGAGGTGCAATATTAGACGCGCGCAAGGCAAGGTACGCTTATTTTGCGCTAATTTTTAAACCATGGGTTATGTAAATGAAGGCTTAAACCATAGGTTAAATCTAAACCTCCTTTGTGAATTTTGGCCCATATGTTTTAAGTGTATTGAAAATACTGACATATTGCATATGTACTTTATACATTTATTTTCTTCCCCGTATCAGAGGGCAATGAGAATGCTCAGAAGATATTCCAGAGTGTGTTGCATCGTAAAGACCGAGCGGACTCGACTAGGAATGCTCTCAACGTTCTCAACAGATTCAAGTTTCTCTTCCATCTTCCCATCACAATTGAGAGGAACATCAAGAAGGTAGGAATCATTAACTCATGGACTCCTGAATTCTCTTATCCCCATAGACTTAATACAGAGACCACACGGTTCCAGTAGGCAAGGGGTTAAAGCCCCACTGCACTACTTATAGCTATTTGCGCCCTCTATATAGTAAACAATGCCTAATCGGTGCCTGTTGGTCTCCCATGATCCCCTTTTTATTATGTTAATTGAGAGCTGATTTGATGAGATAGCCACTTTTCAGTGACCTTGCAGGGAGGTCTAATCCACCCTGGCCAAACAAGTGCAGATGGCTTTAATAGAAAGATTGCAAGAGAGATCATCATGTGCTTTGTGAATGCGATTGATAAATTGACATAAATGGTTGTTATTTATCTAAAAGTATGTAAATTTTGTGCATGACCATTAAGCTTTCCATATTAAATAATAATGCTTAAAGAATGAAACATATGACAAATTTGTTCTTACGATTGCAGTTCAAGAAGATCATTACTTGGTGTTATGTCCTTTTCTTTATGAAATTCGAAGTTTCGTTTTACATTACTTCTTTGACAGAGCTTTACATGTTTATAAGTAAGCTCCCGGAGGCCTTTAGCTTAAGTCCTATCCACAGGGCTAGACAATGACATACACATAGTCCTGAACCCAGAACCCTTCTGGTTCCAAGACAATAGCTCCATTCAGCAAGCCATACCACCTCTTTATAACTCTTGCTAAGAAGACATACATGTTACATATACTTGTTTTGATTTTAGTGAGGAAGAATTATTCAGATTTGAAAGTATTTCCTTCTCAATACCATTCATTTCCTACATTTCATTTTGATATGTAACCGGTAAACCCTTTTGATGTAAAATATTTTTGTCTTTTAATGCAGGGAGACTATGAAGTTGTCATCAATGATTATGAGAGGGCTCGTCAACTATTCTCAAAAACACAAGTAACAACTTTCAAGAAAGGTTTGTATCTTACCATGAAAATTGTTTTGTAATTCAAATATATTCTTATGGAAACGTAAATTTTCATCATTGTGTTTGTAGTTCTGTTATGCATTTATTGCATTTTGAAATATTTGCTATCATTTCACTTTTCAAACGCTATGTAATATACATTTTATAAGAAAATCATTCAAAAGTCTATTCAGCTGAGACCCTTCTTCTCTTAGATAGACTGTTGATTATCTGCACCAGGCTCCACTTTTGTTAGAAGATTCCATTCTTGTACATGTATGTGTCACATCACATTTTGATATTCACATCTTTGGGTTTTACCAAGAGACTTTGAAAAGTTTGCCTTGGTTTAAGCTCTTGGAACAGACATCAGTGCTCAGTGCATTCAAGGAATGAATGCTACCAGCTACCCACTTACTACACCTGGGTTGAGAGTGCCAAATGTAGATTAATATTTAATGCCAAATCACTTTAGTATCATGCTGAGGTTTGAACCCATGACCTTCTCATACCCATTTAACTGTTGAATCCACTTGACTATGACACATGTATTATCTTTATTCAACCGTCTCCATCTGTCCTACAGTGTACGATGAAGTAGAGAACAAGATACGTGAACTGCAGGTCCAACTTCATGAGAAACTCATGGAACTACCAACACCTTTAGATGAACAAAAGAGGCTCATAAGGTATGATTGTATGTGGACTTCTCACTAGTGATCGGTATTTGTTGGTGACCAAAAGAAATGTGCTCAAATCTTATATTTCAAGAAAATTTCCCATGGCCTTCTAATGCACAGATTTCAGATTTCATGTGCATGAAACTTTGTTCACCTTTACCAATAGTCAAGATTCATGTCCCGAAACATTAGAATGATATAGTATCACATTAAGGAACATTTTCCTTTTGCAAAACTTTCGTCAGTGAAACTGTCTTGATATTAACAATTCATGAAAGTTTCATGTCATTAAAGTTTCATGTCATTAAAGTTTCTGACTTTGTTGTTGTCAGGTACCTAGTAGAGCTAGGTGGACCAGGAGACCCAGCATGGGAGTGTATCGTCAACGAACATAAATGGATCCAGGATATACTAGCAGGATGCAAGGATCAACATATCCAGATAGGTAGGCATGTCTATATCAGCTCTCTTACTCCGCACCCTTTCCTGCCCCCTTCCTTCCCCCTTCCTTCCCCTCCCCTTCCCCTCCCCTGCAAGGATCAACATATCCAGATAGGTAGTCATGTCTATATCAGTTCTCTTAATCCACACCCTTCCATGCCCCTACCCTTCCCACTTCCCTGCCCACTCCCTCCCCCTCCCCTCAAGGATATATCCAAGTAGGTAAACTTATCTATATCAGCCAACTCCCTTCCCTTTCTCATTATTCAGTTTGTTTCTTATGAAAGAAAACCTGTCTTTCCCTAACAGTATCTCATCAATTAAACAAAATTGGATCCATGATGATACATTATATGAAATTTCTTTTATCATATGATACAACATTTGTGATGAAAGAGGTTGGGATATTTGAACTACAACAATTTGTAATGAGTTCTGTCATTATTAATTTGCACAGGGCAGTAGGATCTCTTGATCAGAACAATAAATGGCCATCTATATTACAAAAGTTTGGTTTCCTTTTTACAGAAATATTCTGTGTATTCATTCTAATGATGTTTCACCAAGACTAAGACTATTATTATTGTAACATGCTATTAATATCACTGCAGGGGCGTTTGTCAATAGTTTGAATGTTTTTTTCTTCTCATCTTTCTGTTTCAGACCAAAAGGGATGTGAGGTCATTGAACCCCCAAGCCACGCCTCAAAGGTCAGAGGTCATCGAAGAAACTTCTCTGGTAAGATCATCTATTTCAGATAAAAATATATTCCTGCTTGACAGCTGGAGTTGTGCATGACTTCGTCTCTCTTGCATGTTGTTGCCATTTGATAAAGACAGTTTTGTTTATGACTGTGAGGATGAAGAAAGAGAGGCAGAGTATGAGTATGAGTGAGATGAGACAAATATGTTGCAGAGAGAGTGACACACACTTGCTTACGTACAAAATCCATGCACATATAGATGTTTGAGGAGAGAGAATTTTATATTAATATATAATGAAAGGTAAATTTATATAGCGCAGCTACTATATGGATATACTCCACTGCGCTTAATACACGGTATCATATTATCACCCTGGCTGTAGCTGGGCCGCCATGATAAGGTGCTTAAGCATTTCAAACAATTAAATTCCTGCCAGGTACGCATTTACATCACCTGGGTTGAGTGTGGCAAATGTAGATCAATGTCTAGCCAAAGGACATTAGTGCCGCGACGGGACTCGAACCCCGGACCTTGTGATCGACAGTCGGGTGACTTATCCACCCAACCATGACACCTCTACCTGTATATAGATTCATAATGCTTCTTATGATTTAACTTAACTTGCCTATAAACTATATCCTTGTATTTTTGTTTTTATTTAGGCTCTGGTATTCAAGTCAAATTTACATCCGATTCAAACAGTAAGTAAACTACACTGTATATTATGTGATTTAAACTATGACTCTGCTATTGAATAATTTTTAAAGGAATTCCTGGGAGTCTTTTTCAGAAAATATCCATGTAAATCTTTATGTAGAAAGAGAAAGATATACAATATTTGATGCAGACCATCTTCTGTAGTTTTGTGAATAAATTGCCTTTGGACCTATAATTGTACCAATTTCTTGCGGAACACAATGAATGAGGCAAAATGTTCCATGTAATTAAAAAAGTAGAATAAAAAGGAGAAAAAGTTAGTGAACAACAGCAACAAAAGGGGAGGAAAAGGACAATAATCATCAAAGTTTAGAAGACATATATGTAAATGGGGACAAAGGAGGATTCATATTTACTATTCTACAGTAATACTAATGTACTACTTCAGTATTTATGCATTCTTTTTTTCAGTGGATGGCAAGTTTTCACCCCCTCAGCAAGTGTTGTTCTTGGAAGAGCTAGCAGATAACCTTCTAACAACCTTCCCTAATCTCTGGAGGCTCGGCCAATCCTACTTCAATGCATCAGTTGTCTCTGAGGTACCAGCTAAACGTTCAAATGTAGAGATATATTTAAGGATGTCTGGATTCAAAATTGATTTTCTAAAATAATAATAAATTGGCTTTAACAAAATAGAGTAGAGCAATAGAGAAATCATGTTTATATGTTAAAAGCTCCTTTTTAAAAATGAAAAATTCAAGGGAATAAACTTCTAGGTGTGTAAACTTAATCTTATTTTTTCAACTATTGTCCATGTATTTTGATAGGTTGCATTTTCTTTTTCATGAGTAAATTTGCTCATCATTGGAATATTGCAATGACTTTATAATTCCACTTCAGAGCAGCTAAAGATGGAATATGTGATTAGTTGATTATCATGGTGTGCAGTTTAATTCTAGAGGATATATCGTAGTAATTATGAAGTGGACATATCACCTGTTTGGAACCAGAAGAGCATTAACTCTGTATACAGTGCGTCCCAGAAAAAACGAAACCGAGAAGTATCAATGTTTTATCATAACTTAATCACAACCATAATTAATGAATGATACATATTTGGAAAGCTTAGAGTCTCCTCTTTCAGTTGATGCTACTCAGATAATGCATATTTCACGCATGAGTGATTAAAAGCAATTTGAAGGAAGGAAACCAAAAAGACATTTGGCGGGCGGTATCTGAATTTCGAAGAAAAATTCACATATCTAGAAAGTTGAGTTTCTGCCCTTTCATATGACACCTCAATCAGGAAAAATGAGCGAGTAATAACAAAGTTCTGTTTGTTTAAAGTAGCCCTTACATTTTCATAATTTTAACAAACGAATTCGTTTTCACTGGGTGCCTGCCGTAGCAAAAAGCAGATTTGACAAAAGACTTAACTCCGTTTCGTTGACAATCAGCCATGCATAAAGACTCTCGTCTACGGCTGATTGTCAATGAAATGGAGTTAAGTCTTTTGTTAATTTCGTTTATTGATACGGCAGGCAGCCAGTGAAAACGAATTCGTTTAATAAAATTATGGAAATGCAAGCACTACTTCAAACAATCAAAACTTTGTCATTCCTCGCTCATTTTTCCTGATTGAGGTGTCATATGAAAGGGCAGAAACTCAACTTTCTAGAAATGTGAATTTTTCTTCGAAATTCAGATACCGCCCGCCAAATGTCTTTTTGGTTTCCTTCCTTCAAATTGCTTTTAATCACTCATGCGTGAAATATGCATTATCTGAGTAGCATCACATGAAAGAGGAGACTCTACGCTTTCCAAATATGTATCATTCATTAATTATGGTTGTGATTAAGTTATGATAGAACATCGATACTTCTCGGTTTCGTTTTTTCTGGGACGCACTATATAATGGTATAAGTTAACACCCTCCTTTCTCCAAGCAGATGTATTCAAATGTTGTTATATTTATTTGTTCATATAACAGGCCGGAGGGAAGTCTATGATTGTTGACTCAACAAAGGAAGCCTCATTCACTGTGAGTACAAACTGCTATACTCTCAACTTCAAAAGATTTCTCAACCAGACTTTTGTTTCGCAATGTAGGAAAATGTTTACTGCCAATTTATGTTGGAAAATATTGAATTTTATGTGTAAGGATGTGTGGAATGGATTGCATATTAATGGTTATTCAAATTTGAGGGTACAGATATTAAATTTCATAGAAGTGTGATTTTAAATGTTTTAAAATGCTCTTTAATATACCATATCTCTCATTTTATGTTTGCTTGTTGAATAGATTGTGAGATTTATAACTCCATGATGTTGTTTGAACGATAATTAATTAATGTCTTCTTGCATGTGAGTTTCTATAGATATTATTTCATTCCGTTCCTTGTCTGTGATGAATTCTCTTCACATTTCTATCCTTTTCAGGCCATGATGACAAAGATCACTACCTACTTTGCGGACCTTGTGAGGGCAGCATTCCTACCTGAGTCTCTTGAAAAGAAGAATGAGAAAGACAGAGCTAAGCTAGGAGAGTGGGGCGCCAGCAAGAATGAAGTAGGAGCTGGGGCTTGGCTCCCTCAATGTGTTCGATCCATCAGGTATGTTTCTGTTGTTGCTAATCTTGAGATTCAAGAAAGCAATATTTCATTGTGAAGCTTAATTCTTATTTTGATATACCTGAGAAATAAACATCACAACAGTTTTCCCATTTATGCACATGTGTATTTGTACTGGTTTTTAGCAAGTTTTGTGATTCGCTATATATTCCAAATAAGATTATAATTCACGAGGATTTCTATTTTCTATAAGATCAAACCATTGAGAATTGGTTTATACAGCTTTTTTTTAGATCCATTTTCAAATCATCTTTTCATTGCAAATTTGTTTATATTTATTCTTTGTCTTTCAACCCTACAGGTCTGTTCTAAGTACTTTGGTGAATCTTGAAGTACCAACCCCACTGCTTGAAGTCCTGCAGTCATTACTAGCTGATCTGAGGGTTCATTGTATGGTCACTCTCTTCAAGGAGGCTACTGAGGGTAAGAGCTATAGTTGCTCCCTTTCAAGGGGTCAGAATTGACCAATGTCCAGCATAAAATTAAATTAAAATTCTTCTGACATGATGCCCTCCTGTTAATAGGCAAACAAGTCTAATTTTTATGCAAATAATGATTTGAAAATAAACTGGTTCAGAGGCTTTTGAGGGAATTTATAAAAAGTGTTCAAAAGAAATGTGATTGTTAGCTTGTAAACCTGACATCTAGCTTTTTCCAAATCATAAAAAATCCTTCTTTCTTTTTTTGTTAATAAGTGTGTTTCTTGTAGGTAGGGGTTAGAAGAGCAAGTCAATTTGATTGACTTCTATGATATCTATGACCTCATGTTTTATGTAATCTCTCTCTTTCTTGCAGATATCAAAGCTCTTCATGGCCGTGAGACCTGGGTACTGCAAATGGATGACAATGGAGGTATCACAACCACGGTAGGTCATTTCATCGTCATCATCAACTTCAGGTGGCGCTGTAAAGTGCTGCTGTGGCCTTCACGAGAGCACGCCATGCAACTCTTTCACCTGCCATTTGTGTTGCACCTTTCATTCCTTATCCAGACACTTTCTTAATATCATCAGTCCAAGATATTGGTGGACGACCTCTACCCCGTTTTCCTTTGACTGCTCCTTGCAGTATTTGCTTCTCAATACCTTCAGATCTCCTAACAGGTCATTTCAAGTAAAAATAAAAACACCATCGAAAATAACGTAATTCATGCTTATTGCAGCAATGGTGATGTTTCTGGGGGCACTTCCCCCTCTCCAGATTTTCCAGAAAAGAAACTTTCTTTGAATGGAAAATCTTCCTTCACTGCTTTTCCTAGACCAAGCAATCTCAGTTACCGGTATGTAGACATTGTGGACACATAGCTTGACCAGAATGTTTTACATGCATTACCTCAAAACTGTATATGGGCTTTAGATGTGGTTTTTAATTAGCTAGTAATCTTTTAATGCATTGGGAACGAATTACATTGTGTATCACTAATTTAAGATTACATGAATTATATTGTTTTTTTAATGTGAAAATGTAACAAAGAGTATATACCAAACTTGAATGATGTTTATTTTTATTGTTATTAAATGTCACAACGCTTGTGGTATGAAGCTTCTTGTAAAATTTGCGGAAATGAGAAGTGCATTTATTAATATTTTTTGTGTTAAATTGAACAGTCAGTATTGAAATTGCAATCCGTTTAACTTATCTTACTCTTTTAGCCTACTCTATTTGAGAGTATAGTAGTCGACATATTACAGCATCTCAAGGAAGTGATCATCTGTACCAGCTCTACTGAAAAGAAGGTTTGTTCGTAATATTTCCTTACTCTTATCATTCTGACTTCTGAGTATCCTATGTAAGAAGTGTGACAGCTTAAAGATAAAGTTGATTTCCTGTTATGCGATTGTATTGTGAAAGAAATGTTGTAGAATTGATCAGAAAAGGTTGATCATCTAGCATATAAGTATTGGTGTGTTCTGCAAGGTTCTGGAATTTGGCCCAATCTTGGTAAATTATTTTTCACCCCTTCCCAGAACTCGACCTTCTCTTTAAGTCAAGTTACAACTTTTTGTTTTGAGGGGGGGGGGGGGGGGGTGGTAGAAATTGACAGTTAATAGAGGAGTTTAAGATCATAATTTGTTCTTTGACTTTCTATCATTAAAAGCTACACACAGACAAGGAATAGGATAGATGTTGTAAACTTTAAAAATCAACTTCAATCATATAGAGCATTTTAATTTTTTGCAAATTTATGAAATATGAATTAGAATTCAATTTGAAACACGCTTTACAAATACATGGATATGACATTTTGTTTTGATAATTAATTATTCTAATATTTTTGTTTTCTAAGTAGTGTTGCAGGAGTATTATACAGTGCGTCCCAGAAAAAACGAAACCGAGAAGTATCTATGTTTTATCATAACTTAAACACAACCATAATTAATGAATGATACATATTTGGAAAGCTTAGAGTCTCCTCTTTCAGTTGATGCTACTCACGTGATGCATATTTCACGCCTGGGTGAATAGAAGCAATTTGAAGGAAGGAAACCAAAAAGTAATTTGGCGGGCGGTATCTGAATTTCAAAGAAAAATTCATATTTCTAGAAAGTTCATTTTCTGCTCTTTCATATGATACCTCAATCAAGAAAAATGAGCCAGGAATAACAAAGTTCTGTTTGTTTAAAGTAGCCCTTACATTTTCATAATTTTAACAAACGAATTCGTTTTCACTGGGTGCCTGCCGTAGCAAAAAGCAGATTTGACAAAAGACTTAACTCTGTTTCGTTGACAATCAGCCATGCATGAAGACTCTCGTCTACGGCTGATTGTCAACGAAACGGAGTTAAGTCTTTTGTTAATTTCGTTTATTGATACGGCAGGCAGCCAGTGAAAACGAATTCGTTTAATAAAATTATGGAAATGCAAGCACTACTTTAAGCAAACAGAACTTTGTCATTCCTCGCTCATTTTTCGTGATTGAGGTGTCATATGAAAGGGCAGAAACTCAACTTTCTAGAAATGTGAATTTTTCTTCGAAATTCAGATACCGCCCGCCAAATGTCTTTTTGGTTTCCTTCCTTCAAATTGCTTTTAATCACTCATGCGTGAAATATGCATTATCTGAGTAGCATCACATGAAAGAAGAGACTCTAAGCTTTCCAAATATGTATCATTCATTAATTATAGTTATGATTAAGTTATGATAGAACATTGATACTTCTTGGTTTCGTTTTTTCTGGGACGCACTGTATAGTATAGCCTATCTTTTATATTATTATTATTATTTTAGTCTCTACTGTTATTTGTCTCTTTTCTAGATATTTGATAACAGGCATGTTGAAAGACAGACTGTGGAATTAGCTTCAGATTTGCTCATGGTAAGAGCTGTCATTAAACATCATTATTGAGCTTTGTAATTTGACTTAAAGCCCCACTGCACTACTTATAGCTACTTGCGCCCTCTATAGAGCAAACAATGCCTAATCGGTGACCATTGGTCCCCCATGGTCCCCTTTTTCTTATGTTAATTGAGAGCTGATTTGATGAGATAACCACATGTCACTGACTATGTGAAATGTGAAATGAATACTAATTAGTCCTATGCTTATTCCTCCCTGCCAGCATTTGAAGACAGAATTTATGTCTACTCTCAAGTGATCAAAGAATAAATTTCCATAATTCTCATGAATACTTTGTAAAGATTTATAGTGAAATGAATCCCAAATATATGAGTACATGTCTGTTTAATTGAAAAACATATCTTATGGCAATGGTATTTGATCTGACCAATCATTTGTTTGAATCATATTGTATTCTGTAGTTGCTCAAGGAATAGAGCACCTTCCATGATAAATAAGAAATAATCTAATACTGATAATATAATCGCCGGGTTATTCTAATCGTTTGAGAAGAAAATATGATTTCCTTTTTTCTTTTTTAATTGTTACAGGCATTTGCATCATGTCTTGAACAATTGGCTTTCATTGACGATGATGGAGATACACAGAAATTAAGGTAAATATTTTGATGGGAAATGTCTGTGCTTAATTAGGTGTTTCAGCTGCAACATAAATTTCTTTCTTACCGAGTGTACCTAATATGTTTAAGGTACATGTAATGTATATGTTCATGGAAAATTGTGTGACAAGAGAAACATACTTATTACTAGATAATTGATAACCATTTACCTGTTGACTACACTTTGCTCTTGATATAACACACATTATATTCCACATACTAAGAATCTTGCTCTACGATTGGTCAAAAGTAAATCAGGTGATGAAAGATAGTTCACCCATCATTGATGGGAAAAAAAAACTTCCCTAAAAAAAAAGGAGGCTTGAAAATGTATTTAAGTGGGAAAATAACGACTATTAGTCGTCAAATCGACTGAATTGCTACCAAGTCAGTAAGTAATAGTCTGATTTTCAGACCATTGTACTGAATGGTCGTACGTTTTGTGCTGCACAAAGATTCAATCAGTTTAATTTTGGCCATTACAAGAAGTGGGTTATTGATGTAGACAAATGCTCATGTGCCCTTTACAGCTCATTTTATGTATGTTATAACCAAAGAAGAAAAAAAGCCAGTCAGTTACTCAATAGTGTCTGACAGTGAAGTCTAGCAAGTAAACAGGTTTCCTTGCATCATTTGAATACTAGGACACTGCTAATGTCTAAATTTTACAGATAGGACATACATGACATATTCATAATTCCTGCAAAGTTCTACAGAATTTGATGTTGGCTGCAAAAGGGACATAATATCTTTAATAAAGAAAAAAAAAATTACAGTGAAAATAAGTGTGTATCGAATTATGTATTTGCATAAATTAGAGTTTACCTTAAAAGATGAACTCTTCTATATTGTTCGCTACCAGGTTATCTGAGGCCGCCATGAGAACCCCTGAATCTCTCTTCCAATCACCGGAAGATAGTATACCTTCCATGGTAAGAAACACCAGTCTGTCTGTTCTGTTTAGTGTCAAAGAGGGCAGCATTCAATGAAAATGAATGTGTATACTATGATAATAATAATAGTAATAGTGGGTTCTTGTATAGCACTCATTTCTGTCAGATTTGATACTCATTTCTGTCAGATTTGATACTCCTGGCGCTCCACAATAATTATAGTTCTTTAGTTGCGGACACGATGGTTAAAGTCAGATATGGTCCAGTGACTCCAGTTGATGTAACTTTCTTCCCCATAGAGCTATAAGACAATAAGATCAGTGGTTTCAATTCTACTATGATGTTTGTTTTAGTGGAAAAATTGCCGGTCTTTCCATGGTATTAATGTGTTACCTCAATCAGATCAGAACCACAAAAGAGGTTTTAACCAATCTTGGTTCAAGATTGTATAAGCGTAATGAGATAAACTGATAAGACTTGGGGTTCAAGAGGTCAAAGGGTGAGAGACCATAGGGTCATGCAAACAAAGACTTCAGAAGTATTTTGTTCTGATACTCAAAATGATCGTGGCAGCTTTACATGAATTTAGTGACCATATTAGTCATAGATTGTTTGTCAAGATGACTGGTGATGGATTGAGAATGGAAAATATACTGATGAATTATGCAACTTTTTTAAAATTATAGGAGCAGTGTCTGGTGATTGTACTGAGTAACTGCAGCCATGTCTCTCAACACGTCGTCCCAAATCTGATTGAACAGTTCAAGAGACTGGGCTATCCCAGCACACATGAAATAGAAAATGTAAGTAATTAGCGATAAACTGGAACAAAAATGGAAATAAAGATACAGAAGAATAGAAAACAAAAACAAATTCATATATGTTTATAATTCATTACAGTTTACATTAGAATGATATCAAGAACATCCCAAACATTTATTCAGAAAGTAAGTTTAAATGCTGATATGCTTTACATGTTCTATATTGGCAAATCTATGAACATTAAAACACACTTTAAGATATTGTATCCACTTAATGTTCCTGAGTTCTGCAGACAAATGATCAAGTCAAATTGTAAAAACTGTTTATATCCTTTGGATATGTTAGGTTTGATAGACCAGATTCAAAAAAACAAATATCTTTATAGAAAGGTAGTCTATATTCAAAAGTTTCCTTTCACACATACTTCAAAGAGAATCATAATTTCACAGTAAACAAAAATGTGTTTCTTATAGACAAGTGGTCTTTCTATGCAGGTGGATATTACAGCAGGTTTGAACCGAACAATTAGGCCTAGAAAAAAGAATGTTGTATTGCCCTTAAGGTGCCAAAACATGGGTCGGTCGGTCGGAAATCCTCTTTTTCTTTTTTTCCCTCTTTGGGCTGATATTTCTCAGTATTGAATGCTTTAATATTTTATTTTCTCTAAAAAACAGTAAAAAAAAAATCAAATTCAAAAGCCGACTGTAGATTTCAAGATTTCTGGGTCGGTCGCAAAGGACGATACAACATTTTTTTTTTAGGCCTTATGATAATAATTCTATTAAACAACTCTCTCTTTAGATATCCCAAGAAGCATACGCTGAGCTTGATGAGAAGATCTTTGAGGCATACTGTGAGCAGAAAATCGACCCTCTGGTCGGAGCCCTGGAAGTAGGAGTCTACGCAGGCAACTATGATTGGGGCGACTGTCCTGAACCTACAGGTATGTACTATCAAATTCTTCTGATTGTTCAGGCGACCTATAATATCAAGCAGAAAGCCACTGATATTTAAACAATGTTTTGTTCCATTTTATTTTCCACCGGGGGAGTTGGCGCATATACACTGCTGGCCCATACCAAGAGGTTCATAATGGGTTGAGACTCCTGATGACTGAAGGAAGAACAGGTGATGCTCCCCCTACTGGCACATGAGACAATAATCACTGTAGTTTTATTTAACTGGCTTACATTTAAAATAAGTTAAACTTTTACAATATTTGATCTTCATCTTCAGTAAATAAAATATTTTGTTTCCCTTTGACTTTATAAATGATACAATTTTCCCAACTTCGTGGCATGAATGTCATTTTAATTATGAGTTTGTCAAGTCATAATGGTCATTTATACTGCATAAAGCAAGACATTAGTATTGTAAACAATTATTGAACCTAAAGCTAACATGTACTCATAAAATCCTTTTTCATTCATCCAATTGGTTTTTATTGACTACAAAAATATTGTATGAGAAGGTAGACCGGAGACTGAAAATATCATGTTTAGAGTATACTTTGGATGATATAAATAAGTGTAAACACTTAAATCGAAATTGTGAGTACAAAATAAGTAAACCTATCAAAGAGAGTTTAAAAACTATGCATTGGTTCATGTATGGATCCAATCCACTCATTCTCCTTGTATGTGCAGGTGCAAGTCCCTATGTGAAGGAAGCATTGATGAATTCTGTTGCTATTCATGCTGAGATCAACGCCATCGCTCCGGCCTTCATGCTGCGTGTGATGGGGCGTGTCTTAGAAGCCGTAGCAGATGAGATGTCACGTATCATGAGCTGTGTGACTGGGGCATTCTGTAGCAGTGGTGCTGTTCAGGCAAGGCTTGATATCGGTATGCTGGAGGTGGCCATGTCGCCGTACAGGAATGCAGGAACAAGGTCAGTGTGGGGGAGCTGGTTTTGGAACTTCAAATGGTTTCATTATTATTGAAATAAAGCTCGACATGAAAAAGGCGCAATAGGTCAGTCGGTAGAGCAGTGGTCTCGCAATCCGGTGACCCGGGTTTGAAACTAAGGCGATGCCCTAGTGCCCTTTTGTAAGGCATGAATCCTCATTAACAGGTCCTTCCGAGAGGACCTAAAGCCGTCGGCCGTCTGGTTGCTAACTAACAAGCATTTATGCTTTCTAAGCAGTCAGGTAAAATAACTACCACTACACAATGGTCCAAGGGCAAAGCATCATCATCATCATCTTCATCATCATTTATTAAATGAGTAGTTACTGACTTCTGCACCATGATGACACTTTTTCCATCATTTCGCTATTGGAGCGTATGTTATTACAGTAAGTCGTTTACCCTAGGGGAGAGGGTGGATGCCCATTAGTTCCTTCATGAACTAACCATGCTTTGACAGGTTTTATTTATAATCCTGCATTAAAAATGCATTTCCCCCCTATATTTCTCTTGTCTTATTTTAAAGATTTGATGAATTATATTACAACATTGGAATACTTGCCCTCTCTGCTGTAATGTGATTTATTTCATTTCTTAAAGCTATTGTTATGTTCATAGAATTTAAATATACATTTTGAAATTTCCTTTGTGTCATCAAGATAAATATGAATTTGAACTTGTTTTCTTAAAAAATGATTTCTTTTTTAGATCAGAGTTTCTATATAAGAAATTCAATATCGAAAAATAAATTATGTTTTCCCACACTATTGGTGAGTTTCTTGTCACTGTTTTTCATTTATTTATTTTATTTATTTATTTATTTGTTGTCTTACAGTGCATCATTCAAGGAAGCTTTGTCTGTTGTGCCTCAACTGAAGACAGAGTTACACAAGAAGTGAGTATAATTTGTATTCATATGTAGCCTACCGGTATATCTTTTTATATATGTTTATTCATGATCACGAATTCCGTGAACACATAGTTTTTTATTCATTTCACTTTTACAATTTGTGCAGCCAAATCATATTAATTCATGGACAATATAGAAGAAATGAAGACTCAGTAAATCATATGAATATTAATGATCATGTAGTTAAGGGGGCTGTAGCATGGCAAATACTGGTTAACGCCATCTACAACTTCTTTTGGACAATTGCACGTAAACAAATGAACTTGATTAACTGGGTCAGTGCGCTAGTGTTCGCGAAACAGACCAGAGTTCTCCTCACGCTTCGGTTTTGCATATGTTGCACGCACATGAATACGTAGGCCTTCTGCAGTCCCGTCGTCCGTAGTAGTATTATACCGGATTGGCCCCGAGTCAGGCCACGGGAAAGACATGTAGTCTCATCATGCTACAGCCCCTTTAACATACTGAAGACCAGTTATGATATTTGTTCTTTTTTAATTCTTTTATGATAGAGGGAGAAAATAATCATTATTCATCTTTGCACAACAACTTTTGTTCTACCGTTTACTTGTTGCCATCTTTTAAGATATTTGTATATGTATAAAGAAAAAGAAATTGTTGACTTCTGGAACACATAACATGTATTTCAGGAGCGTCCCTTCCTTTGTTTATTTTCTACCAGACTCCTCCAAGAGCTGCAATCTAGCTTCCACCGTGACCTCCAATTCCTCTTGACCTGTTTTACTACGGACTCCTAGTTATCATGGAAACAAGATGTCCTCTAAAAACATGGACTAACGTTCAGTTCATACCGAGATCTATTCTAGCCATATTGGCAGGTCCAAAGTTGTAATGTGTCATAGGTTTAATACCAAGGTGGAAAATCGTAAATGAACATTGCAAATGTAATTCCTGTGTTCTTTGCTCTGATCCAAGTGTTAGTAGGGTTGTCACTTGATAGGGTAATTAGGTACCGGGAATACTAAAATCTTTGTTAGTATCGGTAATGTATGAGACAAACTACCTTTGACTTGCCTGTGTATGAATCACTTGTGTGTTAGACCAACCCATGAGAGAACCAAACAGCCATTAATTCTCCTTTGACCATCATTTTGATATCAAACAGTGGGCCCAACATCATATCTGGTTGCAAAAGTTATCTTTACAGCTTTAATATTAGCCATGCTGGATAGAAATTTAGCTTTTCCGGGCCTTTTTGTTTTTTTGCAATTTTATGTGGCAATTTATGATTTAAAGGTTAATTACCCCAAAACAATTTCATTGAAAATTAAGGTATGGCTTCAAAAGCATCATTCCAATAAGAATGAAAGAATATTGTTTGTTTTCTAAATTTCTATATACATTATTTTAGCATAAGACTTTTTCTAGCGAATGTCCTTTCTCTTCCACCCCCCCCCCCCCTTTTTTTTATTGGATGTACCGTATGCATGCATTGTTTAAAGTAGATTACTGTTTTGGTCAATTTGCAAATGGGTCTTACTTTGTTATTTATTTATGGTTAATCACAGATAAACTGTGTCACACAACATGACCGATCTGCTTCATTACGTGTATCTCTGAAATGCTGATTATTTCTCAATTATCATTCGCAAGGAAAGTTTCTATTTATGTGAGTGGATTTGACTAAATTAGAAAACATGTAAATTTTCACTATTAAAAAAAAACAATACAAGTTTTAGGAAAACATGCAATTTTTCCTGTATTCCATGACTTGACCAACATTTACCAGTAAGATAAACTCCTAGAACTCCTGATTTTCTCGCATATGGCTTTAAATTTCTCCAATATGGTATATTGGAATGTGCTTTGTATTATCTTGCATTAGAAATTTGTACCATATGTGATTAGTCAGGTGAAATGTATAGATATTCAGTTATCCAAGCAAAAAAGTGCAATATTACTTATTTTCTTGTCAGCTAAAGAAGTTTATTGAATAAATATATTATGTTGCCTATAGTCAAAGCAGTCTCCTTGAGTGATATTTTTGGATTTATGTTAAGGGTCAGGTACTGTAGCTATCTCTGGGGTATACTTGACCAGGTATTAACCCTATCTAGCCCGGGGGGAGGGGGGGGGGGGGCTTTAGAAGCCCCCCCTCAACATTTTTCGCAATAATTTTTTAACGCAAGAAAATCTTGCAATGAAATTTTGTGACTTTTTTCTTTCGAGTCTTGCGCATCTTTTGAAAGAAATTTTTCGAAAATCGGACCTACCATTACAAAGTCACGTGTCCTTTTGTCTTTGCATGTCAGCCCAAAAATCGCTCATTTTTGTGATTTGTGTACAAAACATATGGAAATCTCATTTTTCAAATAAAGAGATAAAACATTGGTTATTTGGTCTTGTTTATAGTTGGGGTCAAAATATTATAGTTGGAAATGAAATAAAACAACAAAAACAATGAAATACATAAGTTAAAAAAACAAGGAAATACATAAGAAATTATCAAAACAATAGATAACAAGGAATAACCCTGATTTTTCAATTTGTTGTGTTGTATTATTATTCCAAATGGTTTAACAAATATATGTAGTGAGAAAGAATGATTAAATATGAATAATGTCTGATTTATGGGCAAAAATGTGAATTTTATGACCTTATTTGCATAAATTACCATAAATATGCAAATGAGTGAATTTTTCAAAAAATTGAAATTACCATAGTATTCTATACACTTCACTTGACATGTATGCAAATTTTTGCGGTGATCGGTCATTTCACGGCCGAGATCATTGGGGGGGGGGGGGGGCCTAAGAAAATAGCCGGGCTAAATAGGGTTAAAGATGTTTAGATCTACTGAAACTTTTGAGTTGAAGAATAATGTATCTTCCAAGTAAATTCGAAAGATTAATATTAACCAAGTAATAATTTAAAGAAATATGATATGATATTTCCACTACTATGCTGGTGTTTTTCTTAGTCACCAAATTCTCTCAATTTGTCCGCATCTTACAGTTCTCCTCAAAAGAATTTATATATACAGTTACATCTGTAATTCTATATATATATACAAGGATTCTTACGTTTTACATGATCAACAAATGGAAATGTTAAAGGCAGTCTCTCAAAAGGATATTCAAAATGCTATTCATAACTATAATTCAAGATCAACTCAACTGTTTGGAGCCAGTATCAGAGTTAACACCCTTTTGGCTCCACACAGATAAAGTTTAGTGTGCGATATTGTGTCTGAAAATGACAAGGTGATAATGGATGAGAAAGAGAAAAATTCTTGTACTAAATAAAGAAAACACAACCACAAAAACTGAATTCCTTTTGCCTTCAAAGCTTTTATTCAAGAATTGTTAAATGAAGTCAATGTGAAATTCTGTTTTGATACGAGTACATTCAGACTGTACTTCCAAAAGACCAAAACATAAAGAAATCCACAAAATAATCACGTTCTTTGAGTCTCCATCCGTGTGTTCAAAACTTAAGACCATATAGCCTTCAAGACATATTAAAGAAGAAATAGAATCATAACATAGAAAATTCAATTTGATCAACAACAAAAAACCTTGATTTCTTTATACTGAAATTATACATGCTTAGGTAGACTTAGAGTCTGGAAATAGAAGTGAAGTAGCTCTTTTGGTAAATGGTTCATCATTTCCTGATTAGTTCACAACTTCGCAAGTTGAGAAACAATTTTTGGGTCTAATACACGAGGCATAGACTACATAGAAATTAAGAAATAAACACAAATTTGAAATTGCAGAGAAACTATATTACAAGCTTCGACAAAAGAGCATTTTTTTTGCAAAGCTGGACAACACGCGTATGATGTATGAGTTACAGGTCATTATAGTCTGTTGAGAAAAAAGCATTGAACTCCTTTAATCAGAGATTTAATCCCCTTTCGGCTGGCTTCCAGCAGTTGTCTGCTGGGACAGAATGCAACAGACTGCATCGATAAGGAGGCTTTTGTACAACGGAAGTAAATTCACAGTCAATACATTAAAATAATGGTAACCAAAAACATATGAACTAAAATCTTGATAAATGAGGAAAACAAGACTTGCAGTTTAAGATTCATAAAGCTCATATTGCTCTCACTCACATGTACTTTAGGAAATGGAAGGGCAATAAACCATATACATGTAATTGACTTAAAACAAAATAAAAGTAAATTAAATTTAAATTTGCTTTTATCAATCACACAGTTCACTAAGAATTACCCTCAAACATTTCGTATTCGTCATTTTCTACCGAGACAAAAATAATGCATCTGCACTGCCCCTTTAGTACGTAAGAAATTAAAATTCTAAATCATAGAAAAGAATTTTCTTCTTGTTGTACATACATAAAGACTATTTCAAGCTCAAGAAAACTTCAAAGCTACCAGCACTTCAAAATAAAAGCTAATTTTGAACCAATGTGACAAACATGTGCTTCATAAAAGAACACATACTCTTGACCATGGAAAATAAGGCACTTGAAAGTTTTCTTTAGCATGACACATTTTTTTCATACTTACACAAACAATTTGAGCAGTTGGAAGTTCAACAAGCACAATATGTTACATTAACATTAAACATTTGCAAAGTCTGTTAAAGTACAGCATAGATAAACATTTATAGTAAGCACATTTAGTTATGTACTAATGCAAGAGTAGGTTAGGAGAATTGTGCAGTCTGAAACAATGAGATATAATTTCAAAAATTACTTTTCCAACAATATTTTTTTAGACACCATCTTGTGTCCCAAGATGACGTATTTGTTGAATTCTGTTCGTACCTGTTTTGATTCAAAGATGAACAGAAAGAGGGAGAGATAAGAGTGATACTCTGTGTTTAACCAGGCTTTTCATACTTGCAATTCTAGCAGTTACATGTATCATGATGACAAGAATAAGTCATCTTTATGCATCTTGAAAATTAAGCAATCTGAAGAAAAAGACACAGATTTACACAGGACAAGATTTGGACTTCAGAACTGCACTCAAACATGGAGAAAAGAATAACAAATAATCTTACATACCATGAAGATATGCATGATTTTCAACTGCTATTCAAAGTATGCAATTATTCATTATTATTATTATATCATGACATGCCATACATGTAAATTAGATAACACCACCCCCACCCTCACCCCCACCTACCCCGACACAAGTACAGTGTACATATAAAATCTTTAATTTTATGCAGAGTTTTCCTCATCCATCCACACAAAATTGTATCTCAACTATACATGTAAATTTGCAACTCCTACATACATGTATATATGCAACATTTCTTTGATTTTTTCTGCCACTTCACTGAAGTGAATAAACAGATATGTGCTGTGAGAAGGAAAAGAGATACATAATGTATGTCCAACACTAGTACCATTCTCCACATATCCCAAATTTCATCTTAAAACAATAACAAGCTACATGTATAATGATAAATATAATGAAAAGCAGGCTATTCCAAGCATTGTCCTGGCCTCCGATTGAGTTAGTAAAGTCATATTTAAATCACCCCCATTCTTATTAATGGTCCTATTTCCAGTTACATTTTGCTGCCTCATTACAGTTGCTTCGATCCATATTGAAGCGCAAGTCTGATGTACTAAAACAATTAATTGTTAGTACCCAGTGATTCTAACAAGTTATCAGTCCTACTAGATCTTAAGGCAGACCACATAACAAGATATATTGAAATAAAGACTTTATTTTCTGTCCTTTATTTTCACAAGCGTATGGGACAGACAGGTCCGTACATACCTTTGGCTTGCCCAACAGCCACTACACTAGCAATTAGTAATATCAAGACTTTCTTTTTCAAAACAAAATTAATATAACATCTACAAAGCACAAATGCTTCCCAGAATTTAGGTTTCCTAGGTCCAGTGGATATTTAATCATACTGTAATGTTACTATTATACATACATGTATGTTGTGTTCATGAAATATACATACATGTATGTTGTGTTCATGAAATATACATACCACATGTAATGTATATTTATTGTTATTGCTTGCACATTCTTTGTACAGCTCTCTCCATAATAACTCCCTTTCGAAGGAAGAAAAAAAGAAAAGAAAAAAAAGCTATCCCTTAAATCAGGGCTAATCTATTCCTCACCAAAGCGATTTTATTTACCGGTAATGTGGCCCATACGACATGTCTTTTTTTCCCATATATTTCATCCCAAAATAAGGTATTTGTTGAAATGACTCACGATTCACGAATAATGTGTTCATAATCAATTTAGTCATATCACGAAATTTTTCATTCAAGGGTGAAATATATGAATAATTGAAATACGTAGCATGGGGCGCACTGCACAGAATCACCAATCAACCTTGCACATGATAAAATAAAGATTTCACACATTTTTATACAAACTATCAACATATCTCTAGGAGTTCAACTTTAACATCTATATGATTTACACTATGTACATAATTCATAGATCATCTAACACTTAATGTTCTCCCAAACTTTGCTTCTTATTACATTTATTTACTTCCTTTAAAAGTTTAAATAAAGTATCAAATCTCTATTATTTCACAGTTTAGTTACTGTTTATGAATTAAATTCTTAAGTTCTTTGGGAGAAAAGAAGAATAGTTAGGAGAAAAGAAGAATAGTTAGCAGAAAAATACAAATATCTATGATTATATTGGATCAATAAGTATTTTAGCTTTAAATATATTTGACTAAAATGTAGAAATTACATCTAATCAATGCTTGTACAATGTACAAAACATATATTAATATTTACAATTGATATTGTGTCTTAACACATAATATAAAGCTTTTTAGACAATATTACATCTGACCAAGAATATAGAGAAGGAAGAAAGGATACAAAAGTAATGGAGACATTTCAAATAAGGTTAATTTTCCCCTCATAATATTACATAATACTTGTAAACTTCACATATAAGAATAATGTGAGTTGCTTTGAATTTAGTGCGTAGAGGCATCACAAAAAGGATTCCACTAACTCGTACTCCTGCCTTCCAACTTACACAATGCACATTGTTCTGTGCAAGAGTACATGAACATGCTTTGAAAAGATTCTTACTGAACATACTTTCAAAATAATAGCATATTTTATATATCTTGATGAAATGGTGCTCTTACAAACAAATCTAACTAACATGGACTTCATATAGTCCCAATTATTCTCTTCAAGGGGGTTAAATTGACAGAACGAACACTCTTTGTTCCTTTCCAACAAATAATTTGAATTTGACAGTGTATAGGAGATAAAACCGAACTAAAACATTCATATTTCTGTCTTCAGCAATACAGCACTTTTCCACAGTATCCTCCTGGCACAGAGGGGGCACACCAAAGTACATCTGCAGCCACCTCCTTCTTGGACGATATGCTCTGGACATCACAGTTTGCTTCATATTCCAATATATTGCAAGGTGAAATTCAAACAACACTAGATAATCCTCATTCACTTGACGAATTGGTGAACAGAACTTTCAGGATAGAGGCGGATGGCACATCTACAAAACTATCGGCTCTGGGATGGACACGTCTTAATTAAGATACTACTTACTTAAAGCAGCATGTTGGCTTTGTAAAATGCTTCCTCATAATTCATCCAGATTGGATCGACTCTTCTCTGTGTGTAACCATCACAATGGATCAGCAGTCGACCATGTTGGTGAGGCAAAGCGGGCATCGGCTTTTCACACACTGTAATTTGCAGCTTCCCCTTACCAGTCAAAAATGCTGGCACCATCACTCAAGTAGTTCACACTTATCATCATCATCATCATCATCAATAGAACAGAATATTACTTGTTACAACGACGCTGACGTTTGAAACAGATTGCTCCACTCTCTCCTCGTTGCAATATACTGTAAGCATTCTGTGCAATGTTTTCAATCACATCAAAAAATAGTCTTTACTTTTGACATTTCAAGCAATTACAAAAGAATCAAAGAAGAAAAGGAAAATGCTTAGTTCATAATATTCCGCAGCTGACATTGCATGGTAGAGCAAGCGTTTAACATCCATGCCCTTAAGGATCATCATCATCCATACAAAACTTGTAAAATATCACCTCTCAAAAGGGGTTTCCACAGTATTCCATTCAAAAATTTGAAATCCGGTATGAACGCAAATCAACTTGACTTCACTTGTTGCTTCCAAGATCCATTGAGCACTCTCATGAAGCTGCAGGTTTTGTTAGCAAGTCTTTCCTACGGTAGAAGAGCAAGTAGGGTATACATGTTGTTAGAGGCTTGATGACCTGGCCTGCCTTCACGGGCTTGACGATACCGTCATCGCAACGCAACCAGGCACTGGTTCCAACGTGATACACATCCGTTATGTAATGACCCCCCGATGCCTCCTTCCCTGTGTGGTACACAACTGCAAGAGAAAACAGAAAGTGGAGTAATAACATAAAAATAAAAAGCCCTGCTCTTTAATCGCCAATATCACATCATGATATAATGTCCCTAGATGCGCTTCCGAAAAGCTTGGAAATTACAACCCCAGGTTCAGGTTCAGCTCCAGCACCGTTATCAGCACACAGTGCATTACATGATGATTATTATCAATATTCTTTGTACAGTATGGGATGGGAGCATAATAAACATTGCTACATATCCTCAATCATCTTTCAATCTATCCTTGTATTTTTCAAATGTATATAATTGGGTACCTAACTTGGATAGTATTGAAAGAGAAACACCCCTCACAAACTTGGCTGAGAGGAAGATTGTAATAATGTTTACCAGGAAACATACTAAACTTTATGTACAATGTAGTTCCACAGTTTGGCTCTCAATTTTGAATTTGATATGTGTCATGCAACAATACATTACTTATTCCTTATATAATACTGAAGAATCATAACTTTATCTACAACAATAACAAAAACAAAGTAATTCCTACAAAATAATTACTATGTGTCTTGTACTACAGAATTTCGATAATACTGAAAAGGCAGAACATATTGAAAAGACAAAAAGGATTTATTTCTTCAAAGTACTTTAAAACAAAGTTACCTGCAAACAGCTTGTAAGTTCTTTGAACTGGTCCAATTCGAGACTTGGTATTTGGAGAGATAAGGTCTGAAATAAAACAATGACAAGAAAATATTAAAGATAAACACAAATTAGGTACCAGATCTAAACAAATCAAATATTGTCCGTTAGGATCCAAAAGGACATAGACACATACAAACTTAAACAGCTTTAACACCTTTATGGCTCCATACAGATATTCCATAAAACAAACATTATTCATTGATTACAACAGTTACAACATTTATCATGTGACTACGCCAACATTATCATGTGACTGTGCCAACATTATCATGTGACTGTGCCAACATTATCATGTGACTGTGCAACATTATCATGTGACTGTGCCAACATTATCATGTGACTGTGCCAACATTATCATGTGACTGTGCCAACATTATCATGTGACTGTGCCAACATTATCATGTGACTGTGCCAACATTTTCATGTGACTGTGCCAACATTTTCATCAGAAATAAGACACAAGGAGACAAGTATTAACCATGGTTGCTTCTGTTCATTCTTTATTTTGATTAATACAAACTGCATCTCTTGATACAAACGGTATACCATTGATCAACCATCACAATTCATGAATACAGTGTAACTTCACGAAGCAAGACAAACTGTTGTTTGTCAAACGATATCACAATACTGTAAATCTTGGAGAAAGTTGCTTCCATGTAACTTACCCTTATTGATTTCTATCTCCATAGCATACTCAATTTTCTTCATGAGCTTCTGGCATCCTCCTGACTTATCATAGAGGAACCTCTTGAGATGCAGGATGAGGACCGGTGGAAGCTCTTCTAGAGTGATGCGACGGAACGCTTCAACCTGAAAACAGAGTGTTACAATGAAACAACCATCTTGGTTACAAGGGAAAAATTGTTTGCAAATTACAGACGAACCTGCTTTAATCACCACCTGTCTACAAAGACCACATTTTTTGTTGCCCTTAAAAATGGTTTTTCATTGAAATATGTTCTAAAGGAACCTGTACATAAAGACCACTTTTAAATTCTCCCTTGGTTGGTCTTTATAGACAGGTTTCACTGTATCAGAATTTACTAGTCATTTCCGATTTACCAATGTGGCAAGGTCTACTATTATCTACCACTGTGAGCTATATGCCAACACACCTTGAGAAGCTTGTATTGCTATCCAGTACTAATGATCATCATTTCTTCATTAAACTTTTAAATGCACAGTTAAAGAGAAGGTTGAGTTCTGGGAAGAGGTGAAAATAATTTGTGAGCGTTATCATTCTTATTATGCAAGTGTGGAAGAACATCATATAAGACATGTTCCCTGAAAAGCATGGCTCTTCAAATGCCTTCATATTCTAAATATGTTGTGTAACATCGTAAAACTCGGGGGTGGGATTTTTACGCCACGTGTTCGTGTAGTCTCATATACATCTTTCTGGCTACAGTGTTTGTAACTTTACCAAGACTTGGCCAAATTTCTTATAATTTTGATGATTCCAGAACCTTGCAATACACACAAATTCTTATATGCTAGAAGATCAACCTTTTCTGTTCGATTCCACACCGTTTCTTTCTCAATGTAATCGCATGACCAGAACTCAACTTCATCTTTAACCCTTTGAGAGCGAGCCCGCGCACAGCGATTGTTTCCACTGTGACGGAGTGATTTCGGTTACATCGCCAGTAATTGGAAATTTGGCGGTGCTTTCTACTTTCATTGCTCATTGCGCCTCATTCAGTCATTTTCGTGATTTTTAGTAAATGTAAAAATGAAAGATCGTACTTTTTCCTTTCTAAAAATGTAAGTTTTGTTTATCATTACAAAAAATAAAGTCTATTATTTTTGAGGGGAATTGCCGTCTTATTTTGCTGAAGCTTCACGTCTTTCCTTTTCAATGCACTCACAATACAAATTGCGTAAGCACCGCCGCACGCGCAGATCGGTCGATACCTCCATTCATTTCCCCATTGTCAATGATTGTCGTCTGCTAAAGCTCGGCCGATTATCAACCGAGCCATAAATAATAGGCCTAAGCCTTCGTTTTAAATGGGTTTTCGACACATTTTGTAACTATATTCTGACCAACATTATGCCATGATCTACACTAAATGCCCTTTTTTTATGTGCAAATCAAATATAGGACTATTTGGGAAATGAATTTTGAGATGAACATCGTTTTATTCTCGAAAACGAAAATAATATTTACTTTGAATGCTTTTGACTTCATTTCTCATAATTTGAGATATTTATTTTGTTTTAGTTTTTGCCTCCCGCTTAATTTTGTTTATTTTTTCTCTATCTATACATCTCTTAGAACCCTTTGTTGATATGAGGTTGCTGTATCAATAAAATATTTATTGAATTTTTGTACGCATATTTGATTTGTTTTGTTTGTAATGGAAAGAGCTAAATGAATGACAGAGATTACAACAAAATCATAATTCATCACAATCTCTCTCTCTCTCTCTCTCTTTCTATCTATTTATCTATCTATCTCTGTCTGTCTGTCTGTCTCTCTGTCTCCCTCCTCCCCCTCCCTCTCTGAATACGTCAGGAATTTTGTGAAATTGGAATTGTGTTTCAGTGTGTTTTATTTCCGCATCGCGTTGTTGTTGTGTGTTTTTTGTTAAAGGATGTGGCTAATAAGGAGTTAATCACCGTAGTCTTGGTAGTCTTTTATTTATTCGAAAATAAATGATATTGAAAATATAGTAATTCATTATATGTTATGAAACAATAAAGAAAGAAGTGCAAACAACGTGAGAATTCAATTTTTTAATCTTCGTCTCCATCTGTGTTCTCGTTCAACATATCGTGTCAATAAAACTTTGATAATCCTCGTTTCATGATTAGTTATGTAGATGGCATGTACATGTAAACCGGTACATGAAATGATGATGATGATGCTTACAATATTGTAATACAATAGTAATGATAATAAAAATGGTAGCATCTTTGCCCAGGAAAAGTCTCATATTCGTGGCTATACCGCTGGAGTTGCTCAAGACAAAATTGCTATTTCGTGGGGAGAGAGAGGAAGAGTAAGGGTCGTTTTTCAGAACATAACATTTAAACATTTCATATGCCCGCTCAAACCAAGACCGGCTTTCGGTTGATCAAGATATTTTACTCAAACCTGCTCTAAAATGGTTACATGCCCTCGTAAAGTTATATAAGTTAGAGTGGTTGTTTTTATTGTCATGTAGATTGACCAATTGACCTACGTTTAGGCTTACATCCTCTTCTTTCAAAACGGTAAACTTCCAGAGTAGTTACTTCTTTACAATCTTTTGTTCCTCTTGGGTAGGGGATAAGCCTTTCATAAAAGAGGTCCATACATGAATGATTCGCTAAATTGGTCAAGTTTATAAAATGAACAGCGTATTGTCATGTACATACCCTACAACGATAAGGCTTAGATTAGTAAATGATGAAAAAAAATGCCACACCGGTAGGGTAGATGAATATAAATAAGTAATCAGGGTCAAAATCGAACTGATAATATGACCCGTAATACGAATATCTGAAATGCGGAAGGGTGCATACGGTAGTAGCGTCAAGCAAGACTCCTGGCAAGAATATAGAACGGACGCGCGCGTACGCGTCTGTCTCCAGCTGTACGGGTATTTCAAGCCTTTTTTCAATCCGAACACTAACTTATAGTAAAGTTGAAATGAAATCACTTTTTCTCGATTTTTTTCTACGTAACTATATTATTTTTTTAATAGATGAGATGAATGAATATATCTTAATAATAATTCAAAGAACTTTAGCACATAATAGCTAATAATAAGCTGGAAAACTTTGTCAACATATTAGGGATATATCTCGGCTTCTGTAGAAGCCCGTCGTCACAGACTTAACAACTCGCTCGGCTTCTGTAGAAGCCCGTCGTCTCCAAAGTGTTAACAACTAAATCATTCATGCCCCAGTAAATTTGATGTTTTTGGCATTTTCATAACTCAAGAACAAAAATTGGATTGATTGAATGAGGGCCTTTGTTGAATACTTTTAGATGCAAGCTTTAATATGTCACATTCTCAACTAGATGGAACTTCAACTGCGCGCAGTCGAAATGATGCCTCCGTCATAGAGCAATTTTACAAACCAAAACAGAAGAAATTTTTCAAATTCAAGTTCAATTGTAATCCATTAACAGGTTCTCAGAATATCGTGATTACAAGCAATTTCTCATATACATATATGACCCTTTGATCTTTGACCTCATGACCCTAAAATCTACTCAGTTCATTCGCTCTGCAAGATGTCCCGAGTTAAATAGTAATCCCTCTGTCAGTTCTAATGAGAATGCGTTCACAAGCTATTTTTGCATACATAATGAGCCCATGACCTTTGACCTATGACCTCATGACCCAAGAATCTACTCAGTTCTTTGGCTCTGCAAGATACATACATGATCTAAGTTTGGCAGGAATCCATCAATCTGTTCTAATGATAATGCGATCACAAGCTATTTTTGAATACATAATGAGCCGCATGACCTTTGACCTTGACCTCATGACCCCAAAATCTAATCAGTTCAACGGCTCTGCAAGTAACAAATATGACCTAAGTTTGGCAGGAATCCATCAATCGGTTCTTCAGATAACGCGATCACGAGCTGTTTTTGCATACATAATGAGCCCTGTGACCTTTGACCTTTGACCTCGTGACCCCAAAATCTAATCAGTTCATCGGCTCTGTAAGATACATACATGACCAAAGTTTGGCAGGAATCCATCAATCGGTTCTTCAGATAACGCGATCACGAGCTGTTTTTGCATACATAATGAGCCCTGTGACCTTTGACCTTTGACCTCGTGACCCCAAAATCTAATCAGTTCATCGGCTCTGCAAGATACATACATGACCAAAGTCTGGCAGGAATCCATCAATCGGTTCTTCAGATAACGCGATCACGAGAACGGGACGTACGGACAGACGTACGGACGTACGGACGGACGTACGGACGGACGTACGGACGGACGGACAACCCGAAAACATAATGCCTCCGGCTACTACGTAACGGAGGCATAAAAATATCAATGGAGATAAATCAATTTTTCACATACTTCAAAACTACAAAAACTTGGTTAAGGGTATGAATAATTTAGTTGTTAACTGTATCTTGTACATCATTAATTCTAAAAACTTTCTCCCCTGATATACATATGACCACAAATTTGTGTCAACTTCGGCAACCCTCTCTCTACAAATAAATTTAGGGTTTCAGAGGGGTACAACAAACCTCTTCATCAAGGGAATGTTTCTTGAATGAAAACAAAAAATGTTTAAAGCATTTCTGACTTTCTGTTACTTACTTCTTTCTTGGTCTTGTTTGACATGAAGCCATGAACAGACTCTCTGTTTCCAAGGTTATCCAAGGCATGCTGAACAGACCAGATGTCCTGAGACTGGGATTAATAGCAGAAACGGAAAAGAAATACAAAGAGGTAACAAAATCCGATCAGGAAATCATCTTTTTCCACATCATCACATTTCCCATACACTTTTGGTGTTCTCCTGGATATCTAATGAGAGACGAGTATTGAGACTAAAAGATCTGCAAACTCGGTATGTCACATTTTATAAGAGATGTTAAGAAAATATTTCTTGTTATTTTTTCAAAATCACAAAATCAAATGTAAAAGTTGTAAAAATAGTTAATTGTTGAATTGTTCATCAATCAAATACCCTAAGAGGAATAGCAAGGTGTTTACTATTGCTACGGTCACAAAGCTTTGTACGAATCTCCGTTTTTCCATTGTCTTCCCAAATTTCCATAGTCTGAAAATCGTTCGTACGGCGTTCGTAGCAGTTCGTAATGGCATTTGTGACCGAGGCTTAAAGTGATTGTGTGATGTGCAACCAGAATTTCATAGGAACAGTGCAATGTGAGGAAGCACACACATGCTTACCTGAATGTCTAGCTGGAGTGAGAAGAACGGCTGAAGAGTGGCAGACTCCTTAGACCCATGCTGGTGAAGAGCAGACCTCATGATGCCTCCAAAGATCTTAGACAGCGGGGAACTCGAGAACTGAGCCTGTAAAGAGGAATCATATCAAAGATAGGACATCATTGAGTGGCGTGAAGAGCTACTTATAAAGGGATAGATAGAAACTCAAATGTTGCTTCAAGTTAGATGGGATACAATATTCTCATGGACTTGTACGTGTCTTTCAAAATGTAGTAAATAGTTTTATTCCAGGATTGGCCTGTTCGGTTACAAAAGATCCTGTAAAACATGATCTTTCTAAGTCTTCTATACTGAAGTTCATCCAAGGAAGAGGAAGGAAGAGGGATTTTTTTTTTGACAATATACAATAAAATACTCTACTATCCATGAGAGATATCACACTTATACTTAAACCAGAAAGAGCTCCTACAAACAGAAAATTTTGTTTTATTTTGATAAAGTACTGACCTTCCTTGTGATACTGGTCTTGTTACGTGGTCCAACTTGCTCCCATTCATCATCATCATCGCTACCTTCCTCCGGATGACCATTACCTACATCACCGTTAGCAACAGCTACTGATGATGATGCTGGACCATTCTGCTTGGAGTCTGCTCAAAGACAAATACAACATTATTAAAAGTGAGCGGAAAACATTCCTCTCCAATTTATCATCACTATAAAACCTGACACTGACTTCAGGATAACAACCTGATATCCGCTGAAGATATTGTCTTTTTAGAGGCAGAAGGGTCTTAACTCAGAATTTAAATACATGACGTAACACCCTTCTGGCTCCAAACAGACAATATGTCAGGATCATCATGATAAGTCAGAATTATTGAAGATATGTCAGAACTATTGAAGTAATGTCAGAATAAGAAACGTCAGAATTACTGAAGGAACAAAACAATGATAAGACAATAGGATAAGATGATGAGCAAAGCCTAAGGACTGGAGATAGAATCAAAAGCGTAAGGGTAGAGATAACATAACTAGTATATAGACAGGATCTTTCTAAGCCAATATTTTCTCTACTCTGATGTTAGTCACATCACCAAGCAATTCAAGACCAATAACCCAAAGTACCTCTTGAACAATCTTCAGAACTCAAACATCTCCAAATTCATCAGGATTTTTTATTCTTCATTCTGCTATAAAAATCTTCATATTAGTTGGTGCATTGTGAAAGGAAGTTTACTCTGCATATACAGCAGACCATATGGTCTGTTGAGAGGATACATTAAACACAGTAACGTTTTTATGGCTCTAAAGGACAGTTTGTTCTTGATCAAGGATTCTTGATACTACATTCTACACACTTCAGTTAAAACGGGAGAAGAGACGCAAGGGTTACAGTGATTTAGTTTCTTTTTTGCACTCCCAGGAACATATGACACTAAATACTTAGTAATACTTTATTGGCTTACCATTAGCTTGGACATCCTCTCCGTTATAAAGCTGGATGAGAGAAGTCATCTCATCATGAAGACCATTCAGCAAACACGATAGGAATTCTTCTGCATCTTCCTGTCGGCCATGCTGCTCAAACACAAACAAACAAAACACTGCATTATTGAAGGCATTGGAATCAAAACTGATAGATGCAATATTATATAGAACATAATATGGTGTGTGTTTCATGACAATTTTTGATTAAAAAGGGCAGATGCATATCTGATCGACTCAT
The DNA here is from genome assembly GCA_035222895.1 of Strongylocentrotus droebachiensis. Classification (NCBI taxonomy): domain Eukaryota; kingdom Metazoa; phylum Echinodermata; class Echinoidea; order Camarodonta; family Strongylocentrotidae; genus Strongylocentrotus; species Strongylocentrotus droebachiensis. Next base: position 184,636 of record JAVYIG010003284.1, read on the forward strand.
TTCTTTCTGCACTCTATATACACTTGTGTTTGCTAACAATATTAAGATCACGCTATTGACATCTTCAAAAGTTAAAACTATCTATAAATTTTAGACAATATGAGCAGTAGACAAGCACATTTTAGACATTCATAGCAGGTAAGTCTCATATGAATAATCACAGCAACAAGTTCTAGCACTAATTACTGATGGCCTAAAAAGAGTTATTTCAATATGTTTTGTAAATCTTGCTATATGACCCATCTTCCACCTAACCAAAACTGATTGACCCAGCTTGACCTGACCCGACCTGACCTGACTTGACCTTGGGTATAAGTGTCTTACCTTGACAGAGAGGGAAGTGTTGGCCACAGAGAGCATCTGATAGATGACGGTTGGCTCAAAGCACGTACCAGTACGGATGTCGAGAGGCGAGCGTTTGGAAAGGCCCTTCATCTCCTGGAACTCCTTCAGAAATTTATACCTGTTCAAATCAAGCACATGAACATCAGACAAGGAACTATTGACTCGTCCTAATCACAGTTACTATTAATATGTAATGATGGCAGGATCGTCATTGCTATTAATACTGACATGTGAATCTATAAAATGGGTGTTTTGTAAGTGTCTATAGTATAAGAAATAGCTTGATTTATATCAATTCTTTTTTAAAACAACACAAAATATCACAAGTAATTGAAGTAACTACATCATTTTGCCATTTATTTACTCTTCCTCCTCCTCCTCCTCCTCCTCATCATCATTACCATCATCATGGTCATCACATTCATCACATTATCATCATCCATCAACATTTAACCCCAAACCATACTCATCCCTAACACCATCCTTATCACAACCAAAATCATCATCATTATTCAATCATCTTTGATTCAAAGATCAATAGCATTTTCCATAACAACTGTAAGACCATTTTGGAAGATATTTTCGGTATGGATTACTCACATGGCATCAAGCATGGGTGTTGAGCTTGACTTGCGTACTCCATTGTTGAGAGGCATATTCCTCATAATGTGGTAGAAAGGTGGGCAAGATAGCAACGCTTGAAGAATCTAGTTTCGATCTGTCAAAGAAATTACTACAACTTTGTAAAGCTCCATAATACATCACATACAAAAGGTTAGAAAATTTGGTTTTGCTTCTGAAAACAAAACAAGTGCGTACCTACAAGTCTACTTTAATCAACAGCTTGCAATTAGATGTAGAATAACACCCAAGGTTGACATAATGTAATATCCAATAACGGGAATGTAAACAAATGATCAATTTACATAATGTGTAATGACCTTACATGGCAACTACAGCAAAAAGAAAAATTATTTCCCAAGTAATGTTTGTCAAATCTTCAACAGTCCAACACTGATATTGATACAGAGCCAGAACTAAGAAGAATAATGAAAACAAGTACCGAGTGTACTGCTGTAACAGCATACAACTAAACCACCCTATGAAATATCAGTTTATTAACGTTCACAACTGCAGAAAAGGTGCCCCTGAACACATGATCACTAGATGCCAAACAGCTTTCATAGTTACATGTTTATATTAAAGCGGGACTGCACTACTTGTATCTACTTGCGCCCTCTATATAGCCAACAATGCCTAAGTGGTACCTGTTGGTCCCCCATGATTTCCTTTTTCTTATGTTAATTAATAGCTGATTTGATGAGATAACCAACTGCCAGTGACCTTCCAAGGAGGTCTAATTCCTCCAGGCCAAACTACATGTAGTGCAGATAGGTTTTAAAAGAGGATACACTGTTGATGTAGCACCAGTTGGCGGTATTGATGAGACCCCGTGGCTGCAGGTTCATAGGATGGTGTGATGGCAGCACCTTACTCAAGTGTTCTGACAAAACAAAGACAGACAAAAGGAAAAATCATCAAGAATACCAGTTATCAATCAATATACAATGCGAAGGAGAATCAAGCCTAGAATTTGGGATTATCATCCATGTACAACTAATTACAACAAACAAACAAAAAACAGGTTGAAATTAAGAGTCAATACAGAATTTCAATTCCTTGTTGAAGCAAACGAACAGACATGATTACCTTGATGGAACAATGCAAAAGACTAACATGAAGGTAGATTTTGATGTTGAATAGAAGGTATGTGTTTGCTCAAAATTTGATAGACATCTTTGCCTTTCAGTGAGAGAGATAGAAATAAATTAATACATATGATACGGTGAAAACTGAAAAGAAAAGAAGTGAATGCCTTATGCAAACCGCATGTCATTTCACTTGCATACAGCCATACATTAGCCATGCCACAACATACATTGAGAGGGACCTGGCAGAGGCCATTGACATGGCTCTCAAATTTACTGGACATTTGGAATCAGTAGTGTGAAAACCTGAAATGAGGAACACATACACTTAACTCTGGATTGGCTTAAAACATAGTGAAACTCTCAAACTGATTCCCAAGTAGAAAAGTTTTGGAAAATGCTGCTTACCTCCTAATCTTTTTGCATGTGGATCTTTATCGGTTGTGACCAAAGAGACGGAACCGTCATCGAGCTCCTCTCCAGGTAACGGGTCAGAAGACACACTGATAGCCACATAGGGTGCACTGGATGTCTGTCCTGGTTGACCTGATGAGCCTCCCTTGAAGAGACTCGCCCAGGACTTGGCTGCTGGAGGAGCAGCAGAGGGCGCTGCAGCTGCCCGCTTCGGGCCTCCGAACCCTTCTGCCGTGGCAGCAGGAAAGCTCTCATCAAAAGAATCGCCACTCTGCACATTCGGGGACGTGCTCTCGCTGGGTGAAATGTGTATGATGGGTACAGGGGGCACACTGGAAGCAATGCTATTCCCTTGCTCAGTATTGGCATGAGCATCATTCACATGGCCGTCACCTATATTCACCGTCTCCACAGCAGGCATTATAACAGTACCACTCGATGGCACTGCTTCTTCATGGCTATCTGATTTGATTTGTTGATCAGACACATCAGACACATCAGCTGTTCTTGGAGACACATAATCAGTGCTTTGATATACTGATTCCATATTATATGAACTAGTTCTCCCTGTGCTCTTCTCATCTGCATTATATTCATAGCTAGGAGTAGGGGCTGCGGCTGCTTCAGACTGGTATTCATGCTGCTCAGCGGACCCAGAGGGGGGCATGTACTCTCCGGTCCCGCCATACTTAGAGTCCTCTCTCACGCTTCCATTCTCAGCGCCGCTATCGTTATCCACGCTACCCTGCACACGCTCCCAGTAGCTCTTGTAGTACTCTGGATCGCGACGCTTCTTGTTACGTCTCTTCTTCGAACTGTCATCCTGCTGCGAATCGTTCCCACCAAACTCAGCAGAGCTTTGGTCAAGGGGACCGGTGGCTACATTCCCGGACGACTGGTTGACCCATTGCTGGGAGTGGACTTCTGTGTATTCCCTGGTCACTTGACCTCCTTTAGAGGACTTGTTTGCCAAGCCATAGTAAGAGTTTTGAGGACTCTCGGAGGAAAGCACTGATGTTGCCGCCACATTGTTACCAACAACCTGAGTACTCTGTAGTGTCGATTGTTTCAGGAAAGCTTGCTGGCTTAGGGTACAGTTAGCACTCCCAACATTCCCTGCAGCTTAAAAAGAGAGAAAGAAATTAGGATGATCATCATCATATTACAATTACTAATGAGTCGTAACAAACTTTTTGCTTGAAAAAAAAAGATCATGTTGACAAGATAACTAACTACACAAGTTCTCAAACATACACTCTGAATGCCTAGAAATTAAGTTTATGAAATGTAAAAATGCAATTAAACATATTTATATTTCCTTGTATCACTCAATAGTGGTATAATTTATTCCACTTTGTTTTTAGTGCCATGGAGTATTTCTTCATCCACCTTGCAGTATAAGAACTTTCAACTAATAAAATTTCGATGAGAAATATCATGTCCATGTTTTTCAAATTCCTTGTTTCAACCAATGGAAATGTGATTTTTAAATACCTTCAGAATCCCAGTAAAAATAAATTCTTCCAGAAGTCACATAATTTATTATGACATAAAGTATATATGTACAGGAAGTTTTTACTTTCCATGATAAAATTCATTATCCTGACAAAACCTTACAAAATAGTTTACCGGTAAACTAGAGCTTGGGTGAAAGTCACACCCACAGATATATTTAGAGTAGAAGTTATGATAAGGCTGTGCACAACAGTGTAATGAGGTAACCGAGTACACTCCCAGGCTCACAAGCGAATACTCGAATATTCGGACGCAATGTTATGTCATGTTATGTTATGATATAGCTGACAATATTAGTTTCAATGAAAGTAATTCTCTTTAGATCCTTACCACTTGGCACAGTGCTCCTAGCAAGGCTCTTGTCATCCCAGGGAAACTGTGTGAGAGAAAGAAAGTTATATTTATAACAGGGTTGGAATCACGACTCATCAAAATGAGTGATTTTTGTCATCAAAACATAAAAACTATTATTCATTCATTCAGCCTGTATATCTCTAGAAACCTAAGACTTGGTGATACAAATGATAGGTCTTTAGGCCTATAGGTTTCTGTTCTGATGTTCATTTTCCCCCCTTGTTTTCTTGTCTTTAGACGGTTCAAAACATTAAACGCCGGTTTTGTATCAGCTTCTTTTCTCCATATGCAGACAGATATCGTGGTGAGTATTGAAGAATATCTCACTTGTTCAAAGTTTCCTGGTTTATTGCACATGTGTGACAAAAAAAGAAAGAAGATGATTAAATTCATCAACATCTTAATAAAAGCAGACCTTTAGCCAGGAAGGTATCTGGGTATTCAAAAGATGCCCATTTCATGTGACAGATGCTCTTTACTCTTTTATAGTTTTAATCCACATCATTTAATGGCAGCCTTTTTGACTCCCACTTTTCAAATGCTGGCTTAAAGCCCTTTTTGCAATAACCAATTGTGAAATATTGACGATTTCAGGCACCAATTCTCAAAACCAGAGGTAAGATATAACGCAACATTTGTCACAGATTTACCTCAACATCAGAGCTTTGCAGGGGGTCCTGGAAGATGGCTCGATATTCCTCCGAGCAGAGAGCACTGAAGTCTCCAAATGTTACGTCCTGTCAGCAAATAAATGATGAAAATGTATGTTAACTGTCTCATAGAAGTTTATACAATGCTTATCTCAGGTTTTAGGATTGGAATTTTTTTTTAGAGAAACTAGCCAAGTTATTAATTTTGGGTTATCATGCAGTAGATCTAGACAAGTTGTAAAGGACAAACTAACAAAACATGTTAAAAATTTGTATCCACTTGAGAAGTATAACTTATACATGTAGATCTATAGACTATAACTATAAGATTAAGAAAACATGTTATGCTTATGAGTTCGGACTACAAACTCAATTTCATTATCTTTCTCTGTACATATTCTGACAAAATCACTTAGGCCATGTAAAATTGATTTCATGTTGATCGTCCCCGCCCGCTTCCTTTTTGGGGGCCGCCTCCTATTTTTTGTTATTTGTTATTTTTGTTATTTTTGTTATTTTTTGAATTTTTTTTGAATTTTTGTTTAATTTTTTTTTTTTTGAAAGAAAAAAAAACATGAAAAACACTGCTAAAATGAAAAAAAAAAAAAAATGTCGGCGGCCATCTTGAAAAAAAATAGCCTCGACTGTCAGGGAAAATGTACCGAGCGGCCATTTTGAGCGGCCATTTTGAAATATCAAATATCAAATAACATGGTACACCCTCCTCCTCTTTTTCAAAAAATCTGGACGATCAACATGTAATCAATTTTACATGGCCTTAGCACAATCATTTTCTTGTCGTTTTCAACATTTAGTGGAAGTCCAAGTATCATTTGATTTTATGTAGATCCTAGACCTATTTTCCACATGACCAGAACATAAGGTAACCTGTAACTTGGCACAAATACAGTAATTGTACAAATGTAATGATGTAAAATATGTGATATTTTGTAAGATTTGCATAAAATGAAAACGGTTTTCTTCAGTAAGATATTTTGGAACAATTGCAGAATACCCTACCACGGTTTTACAGAATTAGAACTAGGCCTAACAGTCTGACGAATATTAGAAATATAGAACTAGAAGCCAAGAGTCCAACGACCATCGACCAACAGTCTGACAAATATTAGAAATTGAAACCAACGACCATCGACCAAATACTATTGAATGGAAGAGTCCAACGACCATCGACCAACAGTCTGACAAATATTAGAAAAAGAGACCAATGACCATCGACCAAATAGTGAGGCATATTTGTTTAAAAGAGCCAACGACCAACGACCATCGACCATGGACTCACAAATATTAAAAAAGAAGCCAACGACCAACGACCATCGACCAAAGACTCACAAGTAGTAAAAAAGAAGCCAACGACCATCGACCAAGGACTAACAAATATTAAAAAAGAAGCCAACGACCAACGACCATCGACCACCCACCAATACTAGTCTAGTCTGAGCATAAAACTAATTTTTTCTTTTGTATTTTTAGCACGAGACATTCCACTATTATAAGCACAAAACTATTATTTTTCTTTTGTAGTTTTAGAACGAGACATCACTTGTTGATTAAAAAAGCACAAAACTATTATTTTTCTTTTGTATTTTTAGAACGAGACATTACTTGTTGATTTAAATATCTAATAGGGTCTTTGAAAGCAGACTAGCAGTGTAAAAGAGGGCACAGGGTACAAACAAATACGTGTGTGGGACTATGAGCGGGCTGGACATTTTTGTGTTACTGAAATGGGCTTAGAATTCAAGTAATTCATCTATTAAATGACTATAACAGACAATAAACAAGACAAAGGTAAGGACAAGAATCAGTGCTTATCAATTTAACAGACATTTTGCATGAAATACCATCAGGAAAGCCATCTAGATTTGTCACAAATTAGCGACAAACACATCAAACTCAGCGCTGCAATGGCGCACAAAACGGCGTAGAATTCAACTTTTCATCCACCAAATGAATTCAAACACTTGCATTATACAATCTTCAATACCTGTATCACCGTTATCGCAAATAATAAAATCACAATCTATATCTACGGCTAATATACGAAGACTAACAATATGGTAGGGTATTCTGCAATTAAGCCGATATTTTATAGAAAATTAATGCTGACAAATGGACTTTTTACCATAATGCATAAATGTTTAGAAAAAGTCAAAGTAAATTTAACATGAGCATAATGAAAAGTGAAACATGTCAAAATACATTCACAGATTTCCCCTCTTCCAATTCCACTCATATTGAATTTGTAATAAACATTAAAAAATAGGCCTAAGATTTTTACGTAATTCTAAACTAAAGTCTGAGAAAAGAAAGAAACAAACAAACAAAGGCAAAGTCTGATGTAGATCTTTGAATCATAACATATTGTAGAATTGTATAGGGTCTACTACTGCTTCAAAGAAAGAGAATAAACTGGAACAAGCATTGACAAGTCAAGTGTGTGGCCCGTGTGATTTCTCTATCACGTCTGTAGCAGAAGAACATGGAAAGAAGATCAGAAGAAAAATCATGAATGATGAAACACAAAAACTGCCAGAATATGCTATAAAGCCTATAGATCTACAACTAAGTTAGGAGCTGGTGTATTCAATACAAGGGACATCAATAAACTTTCAACTGAAGTTCACCATGATTAAGAATAAGAGAGACTTGCAGCAGGGAAATTAGAGCTGCAACTGAAAAGTGCAAACCGATGCAATGCCATTCCATTGGCATTGCCATTGGCATTGTCATTGCACACATTCACACTGCACTGTGCACAATCGGCACAGGCACAGAGACAGCTGCAGAAAAGGGAAGCAAAGTCGTATTTCTGAACGATGAATCAAATATATCTGTATTAACAAAATATTCAACATGAATGATTTACATTTAAACTCATTGAAAAAGTTTAGAATAAGAATTTACCTCGGCAGATGCAGCCATTCTCTCTGATTTCTACAGTCATGCTTCACACATACAAGTCGCCATTTTGTTAGCTCGTCCTCTATTTGCGCATGTGCAGAAATACGTATTGAGAGAAAATATTCACGGTGAGGAGGCATATAAATATAATGGTAGGCCTATTGTTTTATATATCTTCAAAAAGATATACAACATGTTTATACGATATAAATAAAAATGCAATAGTACCTGTATGGTATCGCAAAAGGCAACAACTCAGTGACATTCTTTGATAGCTTTCTTCTTTCTCATTTAAAAATGCAGTTACTAAAGAACTTTTTTCCAAAATGTAATCGTCCACCCTCCACCACCTCCAGTCAAAACTCTTCTTCGGAGTATTTAGGAGGAAAAGAATCCAAGATCCCCCTTTTAAGAGAGATAGATCGTGGAGACGACTTTATTTTTTACTTCATTCTTTTATAAAATAATTATAATGATGAGGGAGATGATGACGATTGACGATCCTACTACTACTTTTTCAAGTATTCCTAAATTGCCCCTTTTTTTTACATAGGAAAAGTGCCCCTTTTTTAATTATAGGTGCCCATTCCACAATCGTATAAGTGCCCCGACCTTAGTTTGATAAGTGCCCCCCCCTTCACCAATGATAATTGCCCCAATTCAAATATGAGAGGTGCCCCTTTATCTTTAACAAGTGCCCTTTTCTTTGTGATAAATGCCTTTTTCTTTATATAAGAGCCTCTTCCCCTTCTCATAAATGCCCCCTCCTCACACCTCTGATTAATGCCTCTATTAAAATCTGATAGGTGCCCCTTTTCCCTCGACAAGTGCCCATTTCATTTTGTAGTAAGTGCCCCTATTCATCTCAGGTGAGTAACCATTTTCAGGTACAAGAAGTGCCCCATTGTCTCTTATAATTGCCTGTCTTCAAATCTGAGAGGTGCCCCTTATATTTTGACAAGGGCCTCTTTTATTTTAAATGCCCCTGTTTCATTCTTATAAGTGCCCCCTGTTAAATCTTCGGTGAGTGCCCTTATTCAAATATTGAGAGGTGCCCCCTTTAACTTTGTAATAAGTGCCACTTTCCTTCGATAGTTGCCGATTTTCCTTTGTAATAAATAAGTGCCTATCAAGTGCGAGAATTAAGTGCCCTATTTTTACTATGACACGTGCTCCTTTTCTTTTCTAATTTAGTGTTATTTTTCCCTTTGGATAAGTGCTCTCTTTCCTTTCACCATAAAAATGTGCTCCTAATTAAAGCTACTAAGAGTAAATTTTTAAATGCTCGCTTGCACCTAAAGTTCTCAGGCACGTAACCCCCCCCCCCCCCGCGGGGGAGGGGGGGGGAGACGGGGTGCACGTGCCCCCGAAAATTTTCCAAGATCGGTTGAACTTTTTTAGACCCCTCCCCAGGACGTCGAGCAATTACATGTATGTGCCCCCCCCCCCCCCAAACATCAACCTTTGAGCTCTGGCTATACGGCCCTGCATATAATTATGTTTTGTCTCCTCTTTGTCAGATGAAATTTGACAACTACTACTATACTATCTACTGCTACTATAATATATACTGCTACCATATACTAGTAGTAGTAGTACTACTACTACTTCTATACTGCTACTACTACTACTACTACTACTATACTTATACTACTACAACTTCTACATAGATCTATATCACCTGCTACTATACTACTACTACTATACCACCCCTAGCTACTACTATACTATCTACTGCTTCTATACTATCTACTGCTACTACACTACCAGTATACTCATAGGCGCCGGAAGTGGGGGGGCAAAACGCATTTTTGCCCCCCCAAAACCCCCCCCCCCTCCAAAAAAAAAAGAAAAAGCAGTAAAGGAGTAAACATGGTTTGTATTTTTAACCCAAAAGAACATAACAATAATAAAAACCTGAATTAAATCACATATACAATATTATTCAAAGAAAAGGAAAGTTCACAGGAATTAAATTTCATAAACATTGCGCATGCCACCTATACGGTATTTATCAACGGAGGTCTTTATAATAGCGATACGCGCATATCGTGGACATATTGTGCGAAAATGGGAAAGCGTGTCTGTTTTTTTGTTATAGAGGTGAGAAGACATGAGCCCCTGAACGCTGGCATACTGATGAGGGGGTGTATTTCTTATTCGATACCAGTGATTTGCAAATGTTGCTGTTATGACATGATTTTTCGGTATGTTTTTGTAGGTCATACCTTTTTATGCATTTTTTGGAAAATAAGAAATTCCCTAATGCGCAGTCGGGCTAAAAATACGCTTATTTAGAAACCTTTATATCATGGTCTGCAAAGTGGCTAGGCTCGAGCCCCCCCCCCTCACATTTTGAAAAAGTATATTAAAGAGAAAAAAAAAAGAAAGACGGATAGAAAAAATAAGTGACCTGCCAATGTCACAAATAAGGTAAAAATGATCATCTGACCGTAATTAAATACCTAAAAACCCGGAGCTTCCGGGGGTTATGCCCCTGGACCCCACCAAGGGCCCTAAGGCGGGCCCCTGGATGCTCATCTGACCGTATTTAAATACCTAAAACCCCCGAGCTTCCAGGGGCTCTGGACCCCACCAAGGGCTCTAAGGCGGGCCCCTGGGTGCTCATCTGACCGTAATTAAATACCTTAAAAAACCTGAGCTTCGGGGGACTCTTCCCCCTGGACCCCACCAAGGGCCCCAAGACGGGCCCCTGGATGCTCGTCTGACCGTAATTAAATACCTAAATCCCCTGAGCTTCCGAGGGCTCTGCCCCCTGGACCCCACTAAAGGCCCTAAGGCGGGCCCCTGGATGCTCATCTGACCGTAGTTAAATATTAAAACATCTGACCTTCTGGGGGCTTCCCCCCCCCCCTTCTTGAACTCGTCAATGGCTTAAAGAGGGCCTCTGGATGCTCATCTAACCGTAATGAAATACCTAAAATCTCTGAGCTTCCGGGGGCTCTGCCCCCTGGACCCCACTAAAGGCCCTAAGGCGGGCCCCTGGATGCTCATCTGACTGTAATTGAATACCTGAAACCCCTGAGATTCCGGGGGCTCTGCCCCCTGGACCCCACCAAGGGCCCTAAGGCGGCCCCTGGATGCTCATCTGACCGTAGTTAAATATTAAAACCTCAGAGCTTATGGGGGCTCCCCCCCCCCTGGAACATGTCAATGGCTTAAAGAGGGCACCGCGATGCTCATCTAACCGTAATTAAATACCTAAAGGGGCTCAGCCCCTTGACCCCCTGCTGAGGCTCACGCCCTGGACCCCACGCCAATTTACGCCTTTCTTGATCGTTAATACTCCACTTTGAAAAATGTAACGTGTATAGATGGTAAGGTGGTGATGCAGATTTTTCGTCTGCCCCCCCCCCCCCTTCCGAACGTTTTTTCTCATTACGTCACTGCCCCTGGAAGGTGAGCCCCCTGGAATGTTTGTTCCCCCCCCCCCAATCCCAAACTGCTTCCGGCGCGCCTGAGTATACTACATCCACTACTACTACTACTACTACTACTACTACTACTACACTTCTACTACTACTACTATACTACCATACTACTACTAGTAATACTTCTACTATACCGCTTCTACAACAACTATACTACTACTTCTACTACTACTACTACTACTACTACTACTACTACTACTACTACTATTACTACTTCTACTACTACTACTACTACTACTACTACTACTACTTCTACTGGTACTACTACAGTACTACCACCACGATGATGATGATGATTATGACAATGATAATGATAGATTTTTTTTTTTTTAAACACAAACGGATTCCTACGTGATTTGTCTACACTGGATCGAGATCAGCGAGCTCGCCGTCACAAGAGAGGTGTCTCTCTCTATATTATAGAGTGGGATATAGAGAGATGGGGAGAGGGAGCGAGATGGGGAGAGAGGGATAGAGGGGAGAGGGAGGGAGAGAAAGAGAGAGAGAGAGAGAGAGGGGGGATTTTTTTTTTTTTTGGGGGGGGAGGGGCGGGTAGGGAGCAGACACCAAGATGTCTAGATGTTTATCGTATCAGTGCACAAATAGAGGTCACTGATTACTGATCTAGTAAACGATACAATAGTAATGGAACCTTTGACCCTGTTGGCAAACAGAGAAACCTATACACATGAACAATATTTGCAATGGGAGAAATGGGATTTGTAATAATCTTTTCACCATGCATTGCACTAAAATATAGGTCAAGCATCGATCAGTATACTAGCTTGGTGTATAAGGAGATTCTTCACTAGAGCCTCCTGGAGCAATCTGTACTGTTTACTACGGTGAGGTGGCGCGATCAGCATGGGTTAGAGTAACAGGAAATAGTGACTAGATCGCTTTTAAACTTATTATAATTTATCGGGGAATAGTGTGCGGGATATTGTGACGAGATCCTATTTTTTACTCGTTGTTCTTCATTGTTGTGAACATGACGTCTGCAACTGCTTATCAAACCGAAGCCAGTATTTTCTCCCAGTCCGAATGGAAGTCGAACCACAGAGTGAGACAAGCTCGTTTATGTCAAGAAACTGGATTAGTGCTTATCAACTGGAAGTTCGGCGATGACGATGCCAGTCAGAATGCGAAGAGAAGGAAGACGACAGAGAGATCGACATCGGATGACACAGGGAAGGCTTTGTCGACGTCGTATCCGTATATCTGGCTGCGGGACTTCTGTCACTGTGAGCAGTGTTTTGACGAGGCTTCGGTGACCAAAAAAGTGAGTACATTGATAATTGTTCAGGGGTCATCTTTTATAGATAATGTATAATAATACACCGGTGTCTGTTCATGAGCGTATAGTTAATATTAGTAGAATGTTTTGAAAAAAATATCTATTTTTTAAAACTGAATTAATTTCTATCTAAGTTCTATCTAAGGGCCCTCTGATAATACAATAACATCATACAATAGAATGAAAATGTTTGGGTTGAAATTGTACTTATATTATGTCTCATTTTCTTGTGTTTTTTGGCTGTAGAGTGTAGACAAATAGTATACTAGCCAAGGTATAGGCAGGTCGACTTCTGCTGTCTCCAACAGTGGCTTTAGCAGATTCAAAACAGGATGTGTACAAGGCAAATTGCATTTTTCACAGCAGCGGAATTGGGAAGTTCATTAGTCTTCATCAGAAAGGTTTATAAAGGAGCTTAAAAGCAGTCTTCAATATCTGTTTGATAATCTCTAGAGGGATGTTGTGTAATTGCCCAACCAACGTTTGAAATTGGCCATAGAATTGTTTTTGCTATAAATGTTTATAGTTTGGTCACTTTGGTGTATGCTTCCGCAGGATAGCTTGCTGACGATACAACTTTAGACTTTGTACCTTTGAGATGAAAAGGCATTTTAAAAATAAATGTTAAATACATTTCAAACAACCTCCTGGTACTCCCCTGCAATCATATATTGTGATAAGCCCAATGTTACGTAAGTTTCGTGACTAAACAAAATGTACACAGTAACTGTTGTCCGTAAAGACGGTTAAAGTTAATTTCTTCGCAGAACTTTATTGATCAATCTCTATGACCGATGACTCTACAGATTTATCAATGAAGTTCCGATAAAATATAGAAATTATCGATCAAGAACAAATATTTTTCTCACAATCACTTCATGAAAAGAGGTTTAGAAAAACGTTATAACTTTATAAGTAGCAGTGTACATCGTAGATAAATTCCACACCATGAGAACTCAGTCACGAAGGTAACACCTTTTTGTATTAAACCATGGACCTACCACTTTTATTTGTAGTAGGTCCATGATTAGACTAGCTACCTGCGATTTTGTTTATAAAATGAAGTTAAATTATTAGACATATTAGGAACGAAACCCTTCCACCGGCATACCCAAAGCGGTCGCCATGGATAAATAGACATATTTTAAAAATATATTTTCTCGGCTATTTCTATACAGACGAACTTACAAGACCTTGACCTTGAAACCGCAATCACACAAATCTCCGTCGACGATGATGGTAAACATATAAGGATAACATGGAGCGACGATCACGAGAGCGTCTACCCATCCTCCTGGCTCTGGTGCAACCGTTTCCATGACACCGCTCCGGATCCCATAATGGATCTCCCGCCAGAATTTTGGCGCGCGGATGAAATACGAGATCGTCTGCGCGAGTTTCAGTTTGACGAACTGATGACGTCAAATCAAGTGCTTTATGATTGGATGAAAGAAATCAAAGTGCTCGGACTCACGCTGATCAAGAATGCTCCTCGGAATGAAGAAGCCTTAAGTCAGCTAGGGAAGAGGGTTGGATACCTCAAAGATACAAATTTCGGGTACTTGATGTTGAAACAAAGAAAAAATTATAACCAACTACTTTTGTAATTCTTTCAGAAGACTTGATACATCATTGATTACATAATATGATATTGCTTTATTTCCAAAGAGGTATATGGTGTATAAATATCTTCCAAAATGTGAGACGAAGTATATAAATAATGTTTCAGAGATCGATGATAAAAAGTGGATGTTTGAAATAATTACTTTACACAAAAGTTTTGAAGTTTATCAAAATGCCTTCATGTTATTGCGTCAACAGTGACCAGTAAACGGATAATAATTACCAGGTACCTGCTCATTATTATGATTATTATACCCATTGTATGCCTTTTCACAGACAGGTCAGTTCAGTGTATGCTCCAACAAACCCCAAGAACCCCATCTACACTGCGGGAAATCTCTTCTTTCATACCGACCTCACATATTACCAACAACAACCAGGGGTGAGTAGTCTTAACTAAGTGCAAGGAGGACATCTATTACTTTCCTCCTCAGATAAATATCCCTATTCGTTCTTTCTTCCTCTTTCTTCTTTGCAAGTGGCGTCGGTAAAAAAAATTGATGGGGGGGGGGGGAGGGGGTCGTCAGCCACATTTTGTGACATGTCAGCCGAAAATTTCTGATAGGAAAAACAATTCCTCATTTTATATTTTCATAGTCAACAAGGGTAGAAAATGTTCGGGAGTTTTTAAAATTTGCTGAAAACTTGTTCCAGTTTCTTTGTTCTATTTCAACTGTTAACGTCCCACATAACATTAATACACTGACGCTCCTAAAATATTGTCTAGTTTAGTATATTTGATGAAGGTGACAAAAAATAATAAACAGTTCTGTTCGCTTCTAATTCTCGAACGAAAAATTACGGAGGATTATCTTGAATTAGCTTTGTTGACGAACAAGTTCCAACTCCCACTTCCGTGTCTCTTTCAGATCGAATTACTGCATTGCATCAAGCAGTTTGAAGGTGCTGGTGGTGACAGTACTCTAGTCGATGGTTTCAGTGTAGCCAAACAACTCAAGGAGATTGACCCGGAAGCATTTGAAGCCCTGTCATCCGAAGATGTGGAGTTCTACCAGACAGGATTGATGGGTCCAGGAAGGTACTTCCAGATGGCCAGGAATAAAATCATTCGGTAAGGCTTGGTTCTTATGTAATAGTCCCCCCCTCCCCACCGCCCCTAATGAAAAATGATGCTTTGTTATAGGAAAAAATGTCTGATTGCCCTGAACAAAACTTACTTTTACTCTGTAATCTCGTGTAAAATATGTAGGAAACACTGTTTCTTGTTTTTTTGTTTTTTTTCTTCTTAAATATCGCCCTTCGATTTAGAAGTAGCCACAAGTCACTCATCACGTTTATCGTCAACATCACATCTGCATCATCGCCAGCACCATCATTCTCACCATAACAATCACCACCATCATTATTTTACATCATTATCATCACCATCATTATTACCATCGTAATAATCGTCATCATCTACGTCATCGTTACCACTATCATCATCATCATCATCACCACCACTTTCATCATCATCAGCATCATTATCATCATCATCACCACCACTATCATCATCACCACCACTATCATGATCATCACCACCACTATCATCATCACCACCACTATCATCATCACCACCACTATCATGATCATCACCACCACTATCATCATCATCACCACCACTATCATCATCACCACCACTATCATGATCATCACCACCACTATCATCATCACCACCACTATCATGATCATCACCACCACTATCATCATCACCACCACTATCATGATCATCACCACCACTATCATCATCACCACCACTATCATGATCATCACCACCACTATCATCATCACCACCACTATCATGATCATCACCACCACTTTCATCATCACCACCACTATCATCATCACCACCACTATCATGATCATCACCACCACTATCATCATCACCACCACTATCATCATCACCACCACTATCATCATCACCACCACTATCATGATCATCACCACCACTATCATGATCATCACCACCACTATCATGATCATCACCACCACTATCATCATCACCACCACTATCATCATCATCACCACCACTATCATCATCACCACCACTATCATCATCATCACCACCACTATCATCATCATCACCACCACTTTCATCATCATCAGCATCATTATCATCATCATCACCACCACTATCATCATCATCACCACCACTTTCATCATCATCAGCATCATTATCATCATCATCACCACCACTATCATCACCACCACTATCATCATCATTATCACCACTATAACCATCATCATCATTATCACCACTATCATCATCATCATCATCATCATTATTATCAACTTCATCATCATCATCACCATCACCATTGTCATCATTATCAACGTCATTATTATCATTTATTTCATCATCATCATCATCATCATCTTTTTCTTCTTCTTCATAAGACCTCTGCGACTCTCTAGCTTCCTGTATAAGATCAATATTCAGAAAGTTCTCCTTTTTGACTTGGTCTATAGCTCACTCATTTGCAATCTACTTTTATCACCCACGACACATTCAGTTGTCCACCACTGGAATAATGCTAACAAACAACGAAATCTACAAATCCAATTATTTTGAATGAAAAAGAAAGTTTATGTTTTATTTGGTACTGGTGTTGTCTGCTTTGAGGATTACAGATTACAATCACAAGAAATTTGTTATTTTTTATATAATTGTTTTGAACTATTTCTGTGCCTATCGTCTCGCTGTTTGCTGAAGTAGTTATTTACCCTTTTTGTTTATTTTGTTTCTCGTTTAACACGATTGAAAAGACTTTCGAAAAATGAACTTAGGGCAATTTCATTAGCCTTGTCTATCACCTATTGAAATATACGAACATTAAAAAAGACGTGTTACGTATAAATCAGAATATGATTTCTAAATGGGACAGTCATTAGGGTTTTGAGATGGCCCTGTAGTTGATTTCTTGAAAGTCTTTCCGATAGTGATGATTGTTTGTTCTGTTTTATTTTACTCTAGAAAAGAAAGGTATCCGTCGTCTTTTTTTAATTTGGATCGAGTAATGTTTGTCTCGCCGTTAAGTCTGTCGCCGCCCACTTCGACGGATTTTTCGTCTGCAAAAGATAGATAGATAGATAGATAGTTTATTGGTTTCCACGAAATCTCATTTTACAAAGAGTGTAACAGAGCCCCTCTAAAGTGTTGGGAGCCCCAATTTCGCCAAAAATTTGATGGCAAAATTTCAGTTAAATTGTATCATAATGTAAAAGAGGATATCATTTAATACACACTTCTGTAAAGACCCCCCCCCCCTCCAAAAAACAAAAAAAATGTGTTCGAAGAAAAATATTAATAATTTGGGTTTTCTGTTGTACGCAGAAAGCCTTGTATTCTTTCATCAATATTTGACTTCAAACACATTTGTTCAGCAGAAATGTGTCTTAAATTCCATCCTCTTTCAAAAGATGATAAAATTAAAGTGAAAATTTGCCATCACATTTTTGGGGCTCCCAACACCGTCTTTAGAGGGGCTTTAAAAGGAAATTCTGCTTGCCGTAAACATTTGTTTGCCGACTTGTCGGCAATTTAGTTCTATATCACATTCCCAAATGCATTAACATTTTATTTATTTTTGATTTGTTTTGATTTTTAGTTAAGGAGTATATACATATTTACAGTGGAAAAACTGCTTGCTTATTGTACAAGGCAGTTTAGTCTCGCTTTCTACCAATTATTAACCACTTCCTCATTTTCGCTGCCAATTTTTGTGGCATCAGTCTAAAATGAGTTTTGAGGTAGGCAAGAGAGCTAGCTTTGTCAGCTGTCTCTAAGGAATGCCAATCGCTGCCCACTTTGAGGGCTGCTTCGTCTGAAGACGCGGCAGAAAAGTCATGGATGACTTGTGCAATTTCTGCCGCGTGATCAGACGCTGGTCCAAGATTAAGACGCTGACATCTTATGGCCATTCGCTGTGCCCGTCTTTGCCTCTGAGCTGACATTTCAGTGTTTTTGTCAGCTGGAACAGAAGCAATGTTGGACGGGACACGTTGGGCCATGTCGAGAGCCGTATTGATTTCAGCTCCGTGGTCGACTACCGATCCGAGAGCAAGTCGTTGACGGCGACCGTTCATACGACTTGCTCGGCGACGTCTCTGACCTGACATTTCAATGTCTGTTGGAGTCGTGATAGTCATCTTGATGTTAAAGATGTACATGTAAATTGAAAAAAAGCAGAATATTAAAATATTGGTAATCACGCAATCTAATAAATATAAATAAAAAATGAAACTATTTGGATTTTTATAGCAATCATCTATTATGTTTCTAACAAGAAATCACATGTCGTTTTAACTAAATTGCTGAGGTATTCGTTTCATTTTACATTGAAGGTAATTTTTAGACACGTGTGTTGGTCTTAGCTTATCCTTTGATTATTTATTCTAATTTTATTTAGATATCACTGTAGTATTGTCAGTTACTAAACTGCTTTCAAGAAGGCTCTGCAGATTTCCATTTGGTAGGCCTGCTTACCCAAGATGTTTTAAGGTTAATATAAAATATTTGTTGTGGGTTATAA
>JAVYIG010003285.1:0-203446 GCA_035222895.1 Strongylocentrotus droebachiensis
TGATGTAGCAAATAGGGCTGATTGTTCTATATTGCTCACAATCCACGACTCCCGGTTTCTCTGGATTCTCTGGAAAATGGATCGGCCCAATTCATCTGGAAATGTTCCGTCATCATATATTTTGTTGATAATTTCTGTTAATCTATCAACACCATATTCCTATAATGCTTTAAACATTTCAGTGACCACACCATCTGGTCCAGCTGCTTTGTTCTTCTTCATCTTTGACATCTTTGGCTTCCCCACTATCTTCAAAAGTTCGTCAATGTATTGCGTCCACCTACTCATTGTGTCCTTCGTTTCAAACAGGATTGACCCATCTTTTCCTTTGATACAGCCAGGGTTTGAACAACTAGACTTTTTATCTGAAATTTCATTTATTCTTTGGTAAACATTACTATTCTTATCGAATTGATTTTCAATTTCTGAACATTGTTCGTTTAGCCAGCTCTCTTTTGCCTCATTGCACTTTTGCCTAATTTGTTTGTCTAGGTCCCTATATTTCTTGTATTGTCTATTTCCAATTTTCTGTCTATCTTTCATCATTAAAAAAATCTCCTCTGTCATCAATTTGTTCCTTCTTTTTCTCTCTTTTGTCGGCACATACTCTTCCGCTGTTTCTACCAGAATATTTATCATCGTCTCCCACGTGTTTTCTTCACCTTCATCTAAGAGCAACTCAAACCTATTCTTTACTTGTACAGTAAATTCTTGACGTATGTCCGGTTTACTCAACTGTTTAAAATCCGATATTTTCACAACTTTTGGTCTCTTGAGTTTCTTTAATTTACACTGAAGTGTACATATCCCCGGCACATGATCACTCACGCAGTCAGCCCCTGGATATGTTTTTGATTGTTTCACTGCCCCTTTTAAATCTACTATTTATGACAATATAGTCTATCTGGTCGCCAGGACTCTTCCAAGTGTATACTCGTCTAGGGTGTTCTTTGAACCAAGTATTAGTGATGCCCATGTTCTCCCCCTCACACCACTGAACCCAAAAATCTCCTCGTTCATTCCTTTCACCGATTACATGCGGACCTACTGCTTTGCCTCTGTACCATGACCGACTTTAGCGTTCAGGTCTTCCACTGAGATTTAGCTTTATCTAAGGAATCGTAAAAGGTGTCAATAACTTCGTCAGCACTATCTGCCGTTGGTGCATAAATCACTATGATTGAGATGTTAAAAGGGTGTCCCTGTAATTTCACTAGGAGTACCCTATCCCTTATACACCAGTGTCCCACACACTTTTTGAGATATCTGGGTACATCAGTAACCCCACACCTCTTTCATGCTTTTCACCTCCTGCATAAATCAATCTGTACTCATCTATCACAAACTCGCCGTTATTCAGCCATCTTGTTTCATTTAGTCCCAATATGTTGGCATTTAGTCTCATCATCTCTTGTTTAACATTTGCCAGCTTGCCGCTCTGATACAGTGTTCTCACTTTCCATGTTCCAACTCTAATGGTATTCCTATTGCGAACAGTAGCTGGCTGACGGTCGGGGCCCACCTGTCGCCCACGGGAAACCCTACCGGGCGAGGTGCTTGTCCCTTGAGGTAGACGAGCCCCCTTCACGCCTTTGTCTTTTCCTTTAGAGTTGTGGTTCATCATGATTGTTCTTGAATGATAGTGAAGTGGATTTCCGTTGCCTTCTTCACCGCAGTATGTAGCCCTATCTGGGATCATCCAGCACTCCAGGCATTATCAGAGGTTCACCGTTGTCCTAAAAGGATCTTCCGCCGAAACACTCCTACTGCATCGCTGCTGCCCAATGCAGAGGCGGCCTAAACTCGCCTTCCCAATTCAACGTCTTAGGAGATATGCGAGTTTGTATTGGTCCTGCTGGTGCCACCCAGTACCACCACCAGCCCCCTGATGGTGAATTATCCCCTTTTAGTCGCCTTTTACGACACGCAGAGGATACGTGGGGGGTATTCTTGACAGGCCCACCCCAACCTTAACATCACCTTAACAACAACATGTGCTTAATTTAACAAGGCTCACGTTAAAAGGTTTGAAGACTTAAAATATTAAAACAATGGAACATCCCTGCAGACCGACAGTCCACACGATTGACAATAGGGACTTTTAGATTGAGTAGACGAGAACACGACGTACGCCGACTGATCATGCGTGTCAACGTACGCAACTGCCCACGTTGACTACAATTAGAAATCGTTTAGATTGCTCTCGACGATATACATGCATGCAGGAAGTAACACTATGAATTACATGACAGACAAAGAAAGAGGACAAAATATACAGTTCCTCATTCTACCCTCAAGAGAATTCGTCAACCTTGATTTTCCTAAATCTAGTACGGTACTAGTATATGCCGCGTGCGCATAAAATATACAGTTCCTCAGGTAGACAAAAGAACATCCCTTCCCTGCTATTATGTAAAAATGTGTAGAACAAGTGTCACATGCATATTCACCTGTTCTGCACATTTTTACATAATAGCAGTGAAGGGATGCAATAGGCCATTTTCGTAATGTAACCAAATTTAATGCATAGGTCTTTGTGAAGTGCCTCAATACAAACTATTTCATTCACCTGATAAGAATAATAGTATTTCAATAGACAGAATCCTAACTGCATACATTAGTTGTTGCCACGTTGGACACACATTATGGCTTGACCTACCTAGCAACATTTAATATATGTTGAATATCTGCTTTGAGTCGGTTTTGTATGACCTCAAGTGTAATGTATTGCAGTATGTGTGAGATTTATTTGATATATTACTTTATTTATATTGGACAATAAACACATTTCTTTTTGTCATGCATTAACCCACAGCTTTGGGATGACTCTCTATGAACTTCTGACAGGTATTCACCCATACTCCGGTGAGTTTTTGCTTCATGTTTTATTCACATTACTTAGATTTTTTTTTTTTTTAACCTGACTGATAAAAAAGCGCATGTATGATTGTAAGTAAGCGACCCGGTGCCTTACCAAAGAGCACTAGTCAAGTGAATCCACATTGTTGAGAACCTGGGTCCTCCCAGTTATGAAAAAAAAACTGCTCTACCACTAAGCCGAATCACATTCATAAATTCGCGTAAATATATTTTTAACTAGATAAGAAATCAGCTTATGAATACACAATTATGTTACAAAGAGGCTAAAGCCTCAATATGATAATGCTCATGAATTGTGTTTGATTGCACTAACATTTGACTAAGTTTTACTCATCATAGTAGTACTTTTCAATAAATAGATTCCCTGTATCATAATTTATCAATATTGCTATATTTCAGACAGAGGATTTGACATGGTGAGGATCCTGAAATTAAATAACCAACATCCCCGTCTGGAACCTGTTCCAGTAAACACTCCTAAACCTCTGATCAAAGTTATGACAGATTCATGGAGCTATGAAGCGAATGATCGTCCAGATTTCATAGGTTTGTTCATACTTGATTGACCTTAAAGGCAGTGTATTCTACTGATACTACTTCATATTTACGTTTACTGCCATCTGCTGCTCGTTGTCCCGTTGCGTCGATAGCCATGTCCCACAATGCATAACCAACTGCATGACACGCGCATGATGAAGCTTGGGTACAGACAGTGGCGAATCCAGAGAGGGGGGCGGGTCCGGGCCCCTTCCCCTAGCAAAAAAAACCAGGTAAAAACACCCTTAACAAAAAAAAGCCCCCTGTTGAAAATAGCGCTGTTCCCCCCCCCCCCTTCAGCCAAAAAAATAAATAAAAATAAATCACGGGCCAAAAAAAAAATTGTGCTCCTAATCCCCCCTCCACCCCCCCCCCCCCCCCCCTCCCCCCCCCCCCCTTCCTCCACTGAGCGAAAAATCGGCCGGCACGAGTTTTACATTTTCAGGGGCAATCGGCCGACGAGATTTTCAAATTTTCACAACGAAGTGGGCCCCTTTTTTGGCCCCCTCTCTTGCTGACGGCTGGACCCGCCCGTTCGTACACGACTGGAAATTGCTTTATGTACGCCGTCCCCGAAAGATTGCGCAATTGAAAATACATTACAGTAGTGGTAGCGATGTCAGTGAAATACTCTGCCTTTATATCACATTCTTGAACTATCCTGAAAAGTAGAATCGTGTAATTAATACTACCAAGTTCTTCTATTTTTTATTTTAAATTAGACATTGCCATGACTGTTGTAGGATACAGTGATTTGTCATTTTTGTATAATGAAATATATTAGAGTATAGCAATCTTGAGACGAAATTCCATGAACAGAACGGAAAAAGGTGTCTTTTTTTTTAAATAGTGCCTTATTATTTAAAAAAAGACATGGAATTTCGTCTCAAGATTCTGTTATTTCATCTTAGAGGGAGGAATATTGACAGTGATCAGATTGTGGAAAAGTTGATATTACCTTTAAAATCTCAGATAAGGACTTCCAAATCGAATGTCCACCTGTAGATAGTTGCATGAGAGTGATTAGGTTAACTCATTAAAGATGTTTTTATCTGGGGGTAATTTTTCTTGAGGATAATTGTCCTAGTAGGTCATTCTCCATGTTGAACGTATCCTGAGGGGTATCATACCCTAGGAAAAAGATTTCCATGTTGTATATGTCCAAAATGTGTGTTTTCCAGGGGCAGTTGTCTTGATCATATAAAATACTTCCATTACAGTTGAGCTTGAATTGCCCATTTTCTCTCAATTAAAGGGTTTGTCTCGTAAAAATGAAAAGGCTTTAATTAAGTCTAGGCAAAAATTGATGTGCTTTATTTCTTACCATTCAAAGATTTGTTGTTGTTTTTGTTTTTTTAATCAGAAATTAAAGATAGGGTCAAGAAACTTGATATTAAACCAACTCATCAATCACTTGGAATCTATTTAGGAGAGGTAAGTCTGTTTGTTATTTTGTCACTATTTGTTTAAAATATATCTGTATGTGAAGCAAAGTAATATTAATTGTCTTATGTAATGTGTCACAGTTGATACTGGATACATGTAAATGTAAGTGAAAAACAACATACATTGAGAAAGAAGGAAATAGGCATATTATTTCCACTGAACATCAACGATTCTTTGTGTAAATAGTAGGCCTGTTAACGAACCTTTCCAGCTTTATTTTGATTTTCTCTATCTCCATGTGCATTTGTAACATGTGCAAATATTGCGTTATCTAGTAGCTTGTGCAAATACAATAATGTTTTCATTAAAAAAATTGTATCACACATAGTTTTTTACATTTTGGAGATGTAGCTACAGTCTTATCATTCATTAGATTTTTTTAAATTTTATCTCAAAATTTCAATTATACAGCGAAGGTCTTCCAGGAAAAAAGGTAATACAGACGATGAATCTGTGAGACGAGGTATGTATGATCACACCCCTGTCGAGCAGAGTGACGACAATACAGATATTACCTATCACTGAAACAGGACCTTAAAGTGGACCTTAAACATTTTGAATAAAAGTTGGAGGTGCCTACGGTATATCAACCGTGACCCTCATCAATGAGTTCAACACAAGATATAGCATATGTTTCAATATTTCAGTCAGTGAAATACATGATTTCCCATACATTTCCTTAATGCCCCCAAATGATGTCATATCGGTTGACTTGACAAGTATCATTACTGAAACACACTTCCAAATGTCTTTAGACAAAAATATATTTCTCACTATAGTTCCTTGCTCTTAAATTATTTATTTTACATTTGGGTCCATTGAAATAGATTTTGGGTACCTGAGACATAGTTGGCCATCAAAACCTCATACCGAAAATGTATCCTGAAATGTTGGTACCGGAATACAGAGAGTTACTGTGCTCCCATTACCATAGTCAAGTGTTTCAATCAGACCTCTTGACGGTCGTGAGTAGCAGACTCTTTGGGCCCTCTTGGAGCAACGGGTTCATGTGGTCTGTTTCATTGTACTGTTCGTAGTAGGTTTTCTACACCAAGCGAACATTTTCCGCCGAAACATTTGATCTGAAATGCATTAAAACAATGATGGGACCCTATAATATTACGATTTCGCACTGTAACTACACTTGCCTCTATATATCTCCAGCTCACTAAGTAGTTGCATCTTAGATGGAATAAATCTAATTGAAAGGAAGCAGCGGACTGCATCTGAGGACGGGAATAAAAGCATTGAGAAATGAGAGAAAAATAACAATTTAGATACTCTTTGTTAGTACAGTATATCTTGAAATGCAAGTTCATTACCTGACACTAAGATGTGTTTTAATCTGTCTTTTAGTGTTCAAAACAAAAAAAGACCCACGTCAGTTTTAAAGGGAAGTACAAACTTAACAGACAACTACTCTAAGGGAAAGCAGAAGAAGAAAACAGAGTAGACAGGTGGAAGAATGAACGAAATCGGACAAAACGTATGACAGTTATAAGTTTTTGAAAGTTCTAATCACTTTAGGTACATGTATGGGCACTTCAAATTGGCTGAATCAGTAATGCCACTGTGCGGTAGTAGCGGACTTCATTCCGATTTACTTCAACACACAAACTGACTAAAAATGTTTTGTTTTGCTTTCAAAATGTATGACTCAGGGAGGTCTTTTCTGTTTAGAGGGCATATTATTTTAATATGCTATGCTATAATATATTGACTAGTGCCGCAAGTTAGAAGGCAGGTAGGGGAAAACAACAAAATGATGAAATTTTTGTACACAATAAATTGGAGAGTTGTCCAAAACTAAATCACAATCCACTGATCGAATTGCCGATTTTAGATTCGCCTAGATTTAGTGATGTTGTATTTCAAACATTTACAACTCCCCTGTTATTGGCCTGATTTATTTTATACTAGCGCCATTCTGTTTCTCTTATATTCCTCCTTTAATACAAATAAACTTATTTCAAGGGTTTGATTGCCTTTAACGAAAAATGCACCAACATATTACACTTAGCACAAAGTACCGTTCTTCATTTATCCGGGTAGTTTAGGCTTTGTAGTCTTCACATGATACCTTTCCAATACTAGAAGCCAGTTTGACAGAATTCTCTGAATTCTAAAACCACATAATGATTGTTATGTTTCAAAGAAACAACTCTCCCCTCTACCTCACACACACACACACACACACACACATCACTCTCTCTATGTATGTTTCTTACAACGTGGTGTGTGTGCTCTCACCTCAGCATTCTCGTGGGGTTTTATGTGCGCTTCACATACCCCTTGTGAGGCATTTTTACTTTGTGGGGTATTTTTTCAGGACCCCACAGAGTAAAGTCTTTCAAATGACTGTATATTCGGTGTCCTATGCCCTGCGGGGCATTAGAAGTGGTACCCCATAAATGACATTTTGTGAGCGTGTGCTAAAACTTGCACACTTTTTTATGGTAACATCGTAAGCACACCGCCGGGTTGTTATCGCCAGGTTGTACATACCCCACTAGTAGGGGACCACAAGGTATATCTGGAACGCACAGAAATACCCCACAATCAGGTGCCCCACAAAGGCCCTGATGTGAGAATGTGTGTGTGTGTATGTGTAAGTGTGTATTGGGTTTGTACAGACGTGTTAGGCATGGTTAGGCTTATCTCAAGACACAATTCGGAGCTTTTGCTGGAAACAGTAGATCTCTTTGCAAGACTCGTTAACTCAAATTAATGTTTCACCCTTAATCAGTCAACAGCAAAATAAGCTTAAATTCAAATCAGTATAATGCATATGACATGCTAACACGTCGTCTTTATTCCCTGTAAAACAACGATTTGACGGAAACAAACCATTATTGATACTTCCTTACTTTAAATAAAATTGTTATTCCCAATTTAGCTTGCCTAGTTTCTCGACTAGCAGAGTTCCCCCTCTTCAAATAAGAAAGGATAGAATACGAATTTGAGTCAAAGGTAGCACCTAACTCTCAATAGTTAGGGAGCTAGTCTTAAAATGTTTTTTAAATGTCTTGAAACTGAAACCTATCAACTTTAATCGAACACATTTTGAATTTGAAGGGGGTTACGACGACTAGATTTGAGGCAACAGGATTACCTAAGTATTCAAAATCCGATTGTAGGTGCCATGAATCAGTAACAACTACTGACGTAGGCCTACACACAAGCTGTCCAGTATTCCCAAATTTGAATTATTCAAATAGGATTACCAGGTAAATATTTGCTATGAATGATGAGGCGGCACAATGCCTGTTAAGTGGTAGAGCAGTAGCCTGGAGTGTAAAACCAAGTCAATGCGAAAGTGCCTTGGGCATTAACTACATTACCAAGTCCATCGGAAAGGACGAAAGGTAAAGACCAGTTTTGGAAACGCCCCTCTCTCAAAAAAATGAAATGGAAGCTCTCATTACCAATCATGTGAAAGAATATGACCAGATCTGGTCTTTATCTCATGTTTCTCATGTTGCTTGCAAGCATACGCAAGCTTTCTTATCAGTCAAGTAAAACGAAAAAAACTAAGCTAGAAACACCTTGAAAACCACAGACATATTATAACCCTTGTTTTAGGAAAACGTATAATTAATTGTTATGTAGACAAAACGTACGAGCTAAAGTCCTTTTACGTGTTATTTACGATCATTTTTGTGCGGTTATTTTCATAATAATTCATGAAATGATATGAACAATATTACATTTCCCTGATATTCATTTGATGTTGATAATTTCATACAGAGAGAAGTATGAATTAAAAAAATATATGTTTCAGCATGACAATCTTATGAACAAACATGTTACAAAAAACATTTGAAATAAATTGTTGCACAGAATCATTTTCAGCAGTCATTTAGTATTTCATCTTAATTATCTATTATATTTTAATAGAACAATTTTTTTTTCTTCATACCATCGGAATACAGTGGAAATGTATTAATGCAAAAAATATCGGTTTCCATCTAAATGTTACGTTATCGCAGCATTCACCATGATACATGACACATAATTACTACGCAGTATTTCATGCCTGAAAGACTTTATTTCCAATGGTTTCATGTGATCTACCAGATCAATTTACCTGTCGAAGACATTGCGCTTTCCACATGTTTAAAAGCCAAGTCTCAAGATCATTGACCTTACCTTATCCTATATAGCGTTCCATTGGTTCATAGGCAAATAAATCTGAGCTCATTATTAGCCAGTGGCGTAGTCGGCTAGATAGGATAAATCAAGGGAGGACCCCCCCCCCCTAAACAAAAACAAAAAAAAAAACAAAAAAACAAGGGCCCATCTTATAAAGAGTAACGATCGATTCAAATCCATCGCAACTTGATATTAATCGAAACTATGTACTAAGGAGATATGAGTATTTATTACACGTGTGCGATTGACTTGTTTGATGGACTTACGATCAATCCGGATCAATCGTAAATCTTTACGAGGCAAAGCCAAGGTCATCCACCATGTTTATTTCAGAGGGCTTTGCTTGGAAGATGTAGTGTAACTTCAAAATACATAAATACAATACATCAGTCACACGAACAAGACCGACACTAGACCGATAACAACTCCCCCCCCCCCTAAAAAAAGGACATCGCAATACCCAAACGGCCAAAAATCGGTCAGTTTTGAGTCGCTGTAGAGTCGGTTTCTGCGGTGCGAATAAGGTGAAAGCTGAAAAGTGAAATATTAATATAAAAAGAAAAGTTGTCCTTGCTTTACTTATGTTTTGTGTGTGTATAGTTTAGAACGGTTTTGCTCCGTTTCTGTGGCAGGCCAAATCTGTGTCGTTATTCTGACGTTTTTTGTTGTGTTTGCTTGAACTTACTTAATATAACCATAAGTTTTGAAGAAAAATATATTTTAGTCGAGATGTACATTAAAACAGTTGAAGGATTTGCATGACAACACATCATATTTGTATCTATCTGGTAATTTTTAACTTGCTATTAAGACATGATTGCACATCAAATTGTTCATTATATTCATGTACATATAATTTAAATTACTCTGGAGTCAACATTTGTTATATCACTATTTGATATATGATAAAATAGTCTACTATGATATATGATGATTTACTTCCACAGATGATGAATATAGTAAAGCTCTTGCGGATGAAGTAGCAAAGAGGCTGCTCGTGACCCTCCCACAGGTAAATGTTATATCCATACATGTATCGTTTTTACGATTTGAGGAAAACCAGTGAGAGAGAAAGAAATGGCTATCGTATTGTTAATCCAAATAACAATCTCTATAAAAGTAAATGTAGTAGTGAGTTATGATTATGATGGAGAAGTGAAATTCAGTCAGAACATTTGTTTAACTTAAACTCATGATGATCAGCCAAACAAAGAAATGAGATCGACAATTACACCCAATGAATTTGATAGCAATCTACCTAAGTAGTAAGTAACACATAGTTATATGGGCTATCTGCGACTACAATGCACTACATGCACTACGGTATATCGAGGTCGCTGTTTCCTTTGCATATGCATTTCATTCATGATAATGTATTTTGATTATTTTCATTAGTGTAAGACAAGTTTAGTTTTAACTCGGTATAATCCATTGAAGTATGAATAAACACTAGTACATGTGTTAGCTGTTTGCATATAGAATGTCAAGTACATAGTCAATCATGCAATGACACCATAAATTGCTCTAGACCAATCTACAATGACAGTGTAAAAGAAAAAAGAGTGAAATCATCTCATCAACCACTTAAAAAAAAAAACTTCTAGTTGCTAATTGTGATGCAGGCATGCAGCTAGTGCAAGCTCCTCGATGAAAATCTTAATACTGTTTTATGTTGTGTACAGGATCAAGAAAGTTCGGAACCACACGGCGATACTATTCGCAGTGGAGGCCTAAATTCCGAAGAAGCAGGTTCGTGTATATGTTTGTTCTGTTTTGTGTTAGCTTTAATTTGGTTGTGGTGTTGTCCTTGCTTTTCTCATGTTTTTTTTTTTTTTTTTTGTGGCAGGCCAAATGTGTGTCTTTATCCTGACGTATGATGGTGTTATTTTTTATCTTCATTATTAAAGATGATACTGATAATAATGAGGGAAACGATGACCAACTGACATATCTCAAACATGACTCGGGGAGCAATCGGGATGATATTTCCTTCGGTGGTCTTTCGGCACCGCCTGAGATCCTCGCTCGGGGGCCGAGAGCACGGCAAGCGTATGTCGAAGCAGCTCAAGCTGGCACGAAGAAAGTGTTCCGAACTCGCCTGATGCTTGTTGGACAAGAACGTGTTGGAAAGACAAGTCTAAAGAAAACTCTTACAGGACAAAGGTAATATCTTTATTACCCCTTTATCTCTTTTCAAAAATCTTTCTCTCTCTCTCTAAACCGTATTGTTCCTTGAGTATCTGCCTCTGTATTGTGTGTTTCCTCCATTCACTTGAAGAAAAAAAATAGATGATGCTTGTTGGACAAGAACGTGTTGGAAAGACAAGTCTAAAGAAAACTCTTACAGGACAACTTTATTACCAGTCATGTTGACTTAAACATTTCTGTTTGGATACATGAAATCTTTGTCATCAGGATAGAGACCATCGGTATTATCAACACTTGTTGGCTGGCTGCACCACACATCTGTTTTTGTTCTTTTGTTTTGTTTTTTGTTTTATATATTATGTAACAAAATGTATTATGTAAAGGGAACCTTAATTACAAGCATAATGCTTCCAAAGTTTCCTCCTCATTACTGCAGATTATTGTTAGCATCATTTGTATTTAATGACTTGCCATTAAATCGTTTTTATTACTGTTGTATCAATCGAATATTATGTACATGTTTTGATATAGTGCAGCGGCTTAGCAAGAAAATTGTGTACTTTTTGAGAAAAGCATGACATTTCTAGCATAGTTTGCTTTCACCATAAGATTTATTTTCAGATGTGGAGGGAAGTCAGATTTGACCTCTGATGACCCTGAGAGGTCAAATCCAAAATGGCCGCCAGTCCGCATGGTCTAACTGTACAAACACGCTTAACTTTTGAACCAAATAGTCCAGAAAAACGTTTAAGGTGTCATTTCCGACTAATTTGGGGATGCCAATTCATTTGGTAATACTTTTAAGATCGCCTGAACTCAGGGTGGTGCATTTAGGTCAAGGTCAAGGTCAAAATTGACTAAAAATAGCAAGTTTTGAATGGTTACAAAAGGTTAAATCTCATTTATTTGTCATTTGTTCTCAAATTTCTTTAGGAATGGTTCCCCTGCATACTCCTCCACCTTAATCCTTTTCAGGTAGTTTATTTCACAGTTTGAATTGACCTCTGATGACCCTGAGAGGTCAAATCCAAAATGGCCGCCAGTCCACATGGGCTAATGTACAAACTCGGTAACTTTTTAACCAAAATAGTCCAGAAAAACGTTTAAGGTGTAATTTCCAACTTAATTGAGGATGCCAATTCATTTAGTAATACTTTTGAGATCGCCAGAACTCAGGGTGGTGCATTTAGGTCAAGGTCAAGGTCAAAATTGACTAAAAATAGCAAGTTTTGAATGGTTACAAAAGGTTAAATCCCCATTATTTGTCATTTGTTCTCCCCTATGTTCTCAAATTTATTAAGGAATGGTTCCCCTGCAGAGTCCTCCACCTCAATCCTTTTCAGTTAGTTTATTTCACAGTTTGATGTGACCTCTGATGACCCTGAGAGGTCAAATCCAAAATGGTCGCCAGTCCGCATGGTCTAATTTACAAACGTGGTAACTTTTGAACCAAATAGTCTAGAAAAACGTTTAAGGTGTCATTTCCAACTAACTTGGGGATGCCAATTCATTACGTAATACTTTGAGATCGCCAAAACTCAGGGATTTGCAATAAGGTCAAGTTCAAGTTCATATTACGCCAAAAAAGTGATGTTTTCTTTTTAAAATTAAACTTTGCCTCTATTATGACACTTAAGGGGTCATTATTTTAAAAATTAATATAAAGACCTGTGTACCACAACTTTGACTATCCAGGGCCAAATTTTATAGAACTGCTTATCGGCTGGTTCTGTGCTTACGGATGAGTTTCTACTTCAAAGCACTGCTAACCGTAAGCACACGAAAATGCATTAACCTTACGCTGCTTATTGGACGAAAATGAATTTTGTAACAATGCAAATACATTGTGAACGCACAAGGTGGACGCCTTGTTTTGTTGCTAACCAAATTTGTCTGCTACATTTAAAGCACGAAAATTTGCTTACCGGTAAGCAGCTTTATGAAATTTGGCCCAGAAGACCAAAAAAGCTATTCCAAATACGACCTAAAACCTGTTCATTAACACAGCTATAGATATCCACATGAATTTAGCACTGTCCACAACTTATGAATATCCTAATGGTAACGATCAAAATCTAACAGTCTCCAGAACAAGATTACAGTTCAGTGCATCCTTTCTTGCAGCAACAGTGGATTATTCATGGCACAATTTTGATGCTTCCGGGAGAGTGGTCCAAAGAGGCTGCCACCCAGTTGTTTCGTTTGTCCAGCCCAAGTCAGATGGCTCTGGCATCTCTGGATTCTTGGCCAATATCTGGTTCCAACAGTTAGCCTGGTAGCAAGTGCACTTGATGTGCTTCTTGAGTGTTGCCTGGGTTGGAGGAAAGTTCTCCAGGTTTCTAGACTTATGTGCGAAGAGCTGTTTCCTGGCATCATTCACTACCATGCTCTCACTGGTTCGGTCGTATCAGCACCACAAATCGCTCTGGCAGTAACATTGCTCCTTCACTAACCTCCCTAGGCATGCACAGGAGTTCACTGAGGGAATCATTCACCTCTGGGAAAGACTTCTAAGTTTTTCCTCTGAATGCAAAAACAGTGTGACACCCGGTGAACGCATGAATTGGGAGAGTCATACATTGTGTCGGACTCATGGTGGCAACCA
Organism: Strongylocentrotus droebachiensis; assembly: GCA_035222895.1. Lineage (NCBI taxonomy): Eukaryota > Metazoa > Echinodermata > Echinoidea > Camarodonta > Strongylocentrotidae > Strongylocentrotus > Strongylocentrotus droebachiensis. The sequence goes on from JAVYIG010003285.1 coordinate 13,769, forward strand.
TCATGATTTTGTGAAAAGCTATGTACCGAAAGCTTGATCTGACACCAAAAGCGATCCACAGCATCAGGAGCTGTATTGCTGAATGAAGCCACGGCCAGTTCAACCGCATCAGTACCAACAGTACGTATGGTTACCCTTTTACACCCATGGGGCATGGCCTGCCAAGTGTGACTCAGCAGGAGAGCAGAGTACTCCACTTCCATCTGTTGCATATTATACAGTTCCTTGCCCTATGGTAGAAGAAGATGAACGGCTTCGCATGACATGAAATCAAACAATTCGGTTTTGTTCTCATTGACTCGAAGGAAGACCTTCCAGCTTTCTGGCAGCACAGTAGAAGGAGCCACCCTTTTCCTGGTGCCCTTTCTCCTTTCCTGCCTTATTGAGGCTTTAAGGCTAGTAGGTAAGTATACACCCTAGCCAAGGTCGATGCGGATGCTTTTCTCGAGTTGAGCAAAGATGTATGGGGCAAACACTCCTCCATACTCTTGAAATGTTCTTGATGTTCCAGGATTAAGCATTTGAACCACAGCTTCGCCATCAATAATTATTGCTTAGGCCACAGGTGCACTATTGTTTTCGAGCAGATTTGATTCCAGGCAGCGAAGTAGATCTGCTTTAACTCCAACCGCATTTTCATCCAGTTATCAAAGCTGGCGGGGCTGCCTGGTTTTCATGAGAGAGGAAATTGTCCATATCTCCATCCCTTGTCTGACACGAGATGTACATCCTCAAAAAGAGACCACAGTCACTCTTAAGTGCTGCAAGCCTTCTGTTTTAACATAACCTTCGCCGGCTGTCGACTAAAAAATGGCAACTTGTTCGTATGAAGTGTTTGTGTGACAGGTGTCGTACACTGCTCTAGCCTTTCTGTCACAAACTTTGTGTACTGCTCCTCACCTAGGGTCTCAATCCTTCTCCCCGTTTCAGCCAATTGGGTGTCTATGATATGTCGCTTGTGCCAATGACTAGAAGGTCTTGACTTTGTTCTAGAAATGGATTCCCCATCTCTTTCAGTACTGTCAGAAGTTCCCATCCCTCAAGAATGCTGCCTGCACTCTAGGTTGCTGGTCATGGTGATGTTGTCTAGTGTTAGCAGAACCGTTATTTTGCTTTATGGCCTGTTCCTTAAACTCTGTAGTGATCCTTTAATTTACTTAGAACCACATAAAACACAAAGTAACTTAAGGAACATCTTACTAGTATTATTGAGCAGTAATGGAAAGAAGCAGTTTTCCTGATTTGAATTGAGGTTTTCGCCGTATACTGCCTAGCTGCCCCCTGATAATGCTATGCATATGGTCAGTTACAAGACAAATAATGGTTTGGTGCTATAATTAGTGAAATAAACTAACTGATAGGGATTACGATGGAGACTATGCAGGGGAACCACTCCTAAAGAAATTTGAGAACATAGGGGGACAAATAAATGGGAACACTTTTTGTAAACATTCAAAACTTGCTATTTGTTTGTCAATGTTGACCTTGACCTTGACATAAATGCAAAGCCCTGATTTATGGCGATCTCAAAAGTATTACCAAATGAATTGGCATCCCTAAGTTAGTTGAAAATGACACCTTAAACGTTTTTCTGGACTATTTGGTTCAAGAGTTAAGCGTGTTTGTACAGTTATTAGACCATGCGGCGGACTGGCGGCCATCTTTTATTTGACCTCTCAGGGTCATCAGAGGTCAAAACAAAATGCGAAATAAACTAACTGAAAAAGATGAAGGTGGGGGAATATGAAGGGGGACCATGATTCCTAAAGAAATTTGAGAACACAGGGGAGAACAAATGACAAATAAATGAGATTTAACCTTTTGTAACCATTCAAAACTTGCTATTTCTAGTCAATTTTGACCTTGACCTTGACCTAAATACAAAACCCTGAGTTCAGGCGATCTCAAAAGTATTACCAAATGAATTGGCATCCCCAAATTAGTCGGAAATGACACCTTAAACGTTTTTCTGGACTATTTGGTTCAAAAGTTAAGCGTGTTTGTACAGTAATTTTTTTGTTAGACCATGCGGACTGGCGGCCATTTTGGATTTGACCTCTCAGGGTCATCAGAGGTCAAATCTGACTTCCCTCCACATCTGAAAATTAATCTTATGGTCTAAACTAACTATGCTAGAAGTTTCATGCTTTTCTCAAAAAGTGCACAATTTTCATTATATTGGGAGCTTATCCGCTCTACTAATACCTTGTATATGCCTTACTTTGTAAATTATTTTCATATGCAGTTAATGTGGAAATAAAACCTTTAAAAAAAGGGTAAGGGAGCAAAATGATTTTGATTTGGTTTATTTTGACTTCTCGATAATAAAAATAGTTCCCTTTGTGATTACTTTTCCTTTTTTAAATCGCATTTATCTCTTATTTTCTCTTTTGTTGGTTATATAATCATTTCTAATCAGTAAAAATGTACATGTTTTATACACTGTGGCCGTTTGTGATCAAATTTGTGAATGTGCAAATTATGTCTACAATAGTATGATAATTATGATCTGTATACCATGTCCACAATGTTTATAATCTTGCTGTGATGTCTATATTCATATTACTTGATGAGCTCTAGAAGAAGAAGTGAGATGACTCATCAAAACAACGTGCACAATAATTAACTGTTGGAATCTTAATGAAAAACTGTTCCTGCTTCAAGTTGTTATTGAAAGGAATTAAATGTATTAAACATCGTTGACATATGTATCGATTACTTTACGATGCCACGTTCAATGCCCACACTTTGCCACTTTTTCAACAATTAAAGCTTCTAAATGTTTATGATATACATAATGTTAATAATGCTATATTTATGTGTTCTAAGGGATTATTGCCAAGGTCCATGTCATGTAAATTGAATTTTAATTATGAAATACATTCTTATGAAACCCGTAATGCTGGTAATTTTCATTTTCCTAAAATCCGTACAAATGTTTTAAAAAATACAGTTTTTTTCAAAGAGCCAGTTTTGTGGAAAAATATCCCATTTAATATTTAAAAAAACTCTACTTCACTGAATATTTTTAAACGAATGTATCAATCCCATCTTTTATTATTGTATTCAATCTCAAAATAAATGACGTTACATTTCAGTTAATGCACTTTTTAATGTATTCCCCCTCCCCTTCCCTTCTTCCTTTTTTGTTTTCTTCTTTTGTATTGGTGTTTAGATTCTCTCGGCTTTCCTTTTCCTTTTTTCTTTTCTCAACAATACAGTGAATACTTTTTAAGGGGGTGACGTTCATAAGGCTAATTGCCCTTTTTGTTAACCCCACATTCCCATAAAATTTTGTTTGCTCCTTCCCTTTGTATTTTTCTTGTAATCGATATTTTATCTGTATACCATGATTGTATGTTTTGATGTTTTTATGTAGAATGAAATAAATGAAATGAAATGAAATCAATATATTTGTTTTAACGAGACAAAAATGAGAAAATAAAGAATAAGAACTTGTAAACATTTCAATCATTTGAAAAATTTGGAATCTTTTATTTCAACACTCGGACTTGATATTACATAGTGTTTGTTTATTGGAGGATATCAGCTTATATTGTAAAGACGTCATAATGTATTTTTGTTTCTGTTTTCAAGGAAATAAAAATTCACTTTAAAAATAAAACTTCTGAAAGTATACAGGGTAATGATTTTTTTTCCTATATGATTTACATGTGTCTCTTTTAAGGGGCTATCTGATCGTTATAGCAAGTTGCTTTGAAGAAAAGCAGAATAACTAGACAAACAGATCGGTGAACGTTTGAACCAAATCTGTTAATCATTGTTTTGAGAGTCGTAATGTCGTATGGTGTCGTGTACGGCAACTTCACCATTGTGGTACAAAATATATGTGATATAATTTGCCAATATGCAATCCGATTCAATTAGATAATGGTTTTAATATTAGACAACACGTTCTACGACAATAAGCCGTGTATACACATAATTTAAAAAAAATCAATATGCGGGGGTCTATAAACAGTAATAAACATTGGTAGAATCTTATCCAATGTAGATAATAGTGTTGCTCGATACAGACGAAATATATTATCAAAGTTAAAGATATAAAGGTGCAAATAATCATAAGCATTATCATAAAAAAATAAAGCACATACTTGAAAACAGATCAGAATAGTATAGATGTACATGGTTACTGGATATGGATATGGATATGATCTCTCTCCTTTTCTCTTTGATTCTTCTTTACTTGGAGTACAACCCTTTGGGACAAGGTGCTATGGATAGAACTGAAATTCAAGATATTTTCATGTGGCAATATATGGGAGAGCTCTTCATCCCCGATTACGTCACAAATAAGTTCAAAATTGAATTCACATTTTTGACAATTTGAGATTTACGTCATTTTAACTTCGAAACATTTATAATTCATCATTTCTTTATCGGCTTTTGTTAATTGTACTCGGATTTGTCTGATTTTACCCAATTCAGATTTGATACAAATGAGGCAAAGACGGACGGTGTGGAAACAACAAACGCATGTGAAATTTGCATCGAGGTTGCACAGGCTAACGAGAAAATGTGGTCAATTCACAAAAAAGGACATGAGAATGAAGATACAAAAGGTAAGTACAACTTTAACAGAGATTTGTCTTTACAATAAGAAAAATGACATTCTCTGCATAAGTATTTCTTGAATATGAATTGTAAAATGTTGGTGCCACATGAGGACGGAAAATACTTTAAAAAAAAAAATCTAAACTTAAAGCGTATCTTTACATTTGTATATCTTAATGTTACAATTTCTTAGCACAAAGTGGCTGTGGTTTATAAAAGTATTTTATTATTATTGTAAATCACTTGTAACTCACTCGATCCAGGATTATTCAGTCTTTAGACTGTTGTTCCTATCCATGGTTTCGTTTGGTTGGCGTTGTCATCATATTTATCTGGGGTATCTTTCCACCATTTCTCAAGTCCAGATTTAAAACGATTCATAGTGGTACTCTCCACAACATCGCCTGGAAGACCATTCCACACATTAATTATTCTCTGGCTGAATGAGTTTTTCCTTAATGTCTTCCAGCATTTTAGCTTGTAAAGCTTAAGTGAGTGACCACGGGTGCGACTGCACTTTGTTCTGCTGAAGAAATGTTCTTCTTGACGTTTATCGAACTGGTGCATTATTCTGAACACTTGAATCATGTCAGATCGTTTCCGTCTGAACTGTAGAGTGGGGATTTTCAGTGCTTTAAGTCTCTCTGAGTAGTTTAAGTGTCTCACACTTTTGACAAGTTTTGTAGCCCTCCTCTGCACATTTTCCAACTCAACCTTGTCCTTATTCAAAAGATGGTTCCATACTGTTGAGCAGTACTCTAACTTAGGTCGTACCAGGGTTTTAACTTTTCATCAAGGTGATGAAAGTTTCTCTTGAGGAGCCCAAGGATAGAATTGGCCTTGGCTGTAATTTTTCCGACATACAGGCTGAATTTCAAGGATGGGTCAAAGGTGACTCCCATGCCTTTTTCCTCAGTTACGTTTTTTTTATCATGGAGTTTGTCTCTGTGTTGATGGAATATCTTGCTCTTTGATTTTTGTGTCCATAGTGGATAACCTTGCACTTGGATTCGTTGAATTATTGTCATTTTCATTGTCATTATTATCATTATAATTATTATTGCTATGATTATCATTATTATTATTGTTGTTGTTATTATTGTCATTGTTATTGTCGTTATTGTAATAATTATTGTTATCATTGTTATCATTATCATTATTATTAGTATTATTATTATTATCATTATTATTATGATTATTATCATTAATATTGTCTGAAACGTTTCCTGACGAGCAATCACTACGTTTGCGATAAGAAGTGAACTTAATGGTCCTTATGATGTCCTAGTAATATCATTGTTTTTTTGTACTGCTATGTAAACGTCAAATTATCGAACTGATTGATGGAACAACTTTTTCTTTTTTCTATACAATAATATTTTTTGTTGTGTTAATCAATTTATTTCACAAGCTTCTTTTCCCTTCAGAGTTTGTATGCCTCCGCCCACCAAAGGTCGTGATGTAGGGGTTGTCCGTCCGTCTGTACTTCCGTCCGCTTTCTTAACTTCCTATAAAGGCACGATAGCACATCAAATTAATCATTACAATCATAGAATTTCAATTATTATGAAGTCAAACAATCTAATATAACTTTGTAATAAATGATACAATAGTATAATATTATATATGCTGATTTACTTTCAAAGAGGATGAATACAAAAAAGCTCTTGCGGATGAAATAGCAAAGAGGCTGACCGTGACCCCACCACAGGTAATTATCATCTCTATACAGGTATTGTTTTTCTGATTTGAGGTAAACCAGTAAGATAGAATGAAATGGCTAGTGTACTTGTTATTAATCCAAGTGAAAATCTATGTTAAAGTAAATGTAGTAGTATGTTATAATTATGATGGAGAAGTGAATTCAGCCCAAAGAACAAAATATTATATTTATGATGATCATTTAAACAAATCATTTCTGAAATGTGCCCACTGAATCTGATAGCAATTAACCTGTATAGTAAGTAAATCATGATAATTATATGGGCTGAGTCTACAATGCACTGCAGTATATTGAGGTCGCTGTTTCTTTCGCATATGCATTTCATTCATGATAATATACTTTGATTATTTGTATCAGTGTAACACAAGGTTTCATTTAATTCCTTATTAGCCATTGAAATATTCACATAATCTAGCACATGTATTAGCTGTACTGTTTGCATCTAGTCTGCCAAGTACTTAGTCAATCATGAAATCAAACAAAAAATTGCTCTAGACCAGTCTAGAATGACAATAAATCGTGAAATCATCTCATCAACCACTTAAACGAAGTAGTTCTAGTTGCTAATTGTGATGCGGCTAGTGCAAGTTGCATGATGACAATCCTGATACTGATTTATTTTGAGTACAGGATCAAGAAAGTCTTGAACCACACAGCAGAGGCCTGCATCCTGAAGAAGCAGGTTTGTGTATATTTTTTTCGTTAGCTTTAATTTGTTTGTGTTTGTTTGTTTTCTTAACTCTAGATCAATCTTTATATCATCGTCCGGAAGATATAAAGTATAATATAATTTGATGACAAATATGTATTTACTTGTTAAAACTCATTTTAAATTGTAATCACAGAAACACCATCACCATATTCACAAAATTCATAACTCGGTTCACAATTTAAACTACTATCCATTATGGGATCATAGATATAAGTTTTACACAAACTTGTATTGATTCCGCCACATTCACATTGTATGTCTTTCAACTAAGTCGTGTAAATTTTTACTGTTATCTTCTTAATTTGCATGTATTTGATGCTTGTTTACTTATTGTACTTTTACTTTCGTATATAACTGTGTTTCTGTGTTTTTAATTCAAAAGTGGAAATAAATCAATTCATTTCAAAACTATCTGACTTATTAAATGTTAGTTACATGAAATATTATCATATCACTATTGATAATGATAATAACAGTCATATATTTTGTAGGCCTATATATGGTAGAATGATAATGCACATACTCCACTCCCTGATGAGTATTCTGGTCAAGCCTTATTAGTTGACTTATTAGTTGTGAGTTTGATAAAATATTGTCATGATAATACTGATTACGATAATAATACTCACATTTGTAGGCCTGTTGATAGTAGAATGATAGTGCGCATGCTCCGACTCCTGGGGACTATTCCGGCCAGGCACCATTTTACTGCTTTCTCAACTTTCACCTTGAATGTATTTATCCTCAGTGCCTGATCGTGAGCTGCAGTGATAAGACCTTCTGTTTCTTTCTTCATGTCTCCTTTCTTCATCCAGTCCCATGACTGATAATCATTGAGCTGCTCTGTCTGGCGCGTCAACTGACCATGTAGAGGCTTAGCCTTCCAATTCTTAAGACTTCCTTGATACGTCCATGTAATATGTATCATATTTCAGTACAGCAAGATATTTGTAGCCATCTTGTTCCACTTATTTCATCTTGCGTCGATCAGGCAAGGTGATTCCCTCATTTTTCTCATCCTTACCTCTCTTTAGGATGAGAATACAACACTTCTTGGGTCAAAACGTCATTCCAATGTCATCACTAAACACATGGACTGTGTTTACAAGTTGAACCACCCCTCCTTCATCCTTCCCGTATAGCTTTAGGTCATCATGCACGTGGATAGATCATGCATGCCATGGTATAGATCCTATAACAACATGGAATAAAGAAGTGGAAAATTCTTGGATAAAACAAAAGCATTGTAGAAAATCTTTTAAATATTATCCCACTTAAAGATAGACGGTTCATGAATATCAAGAGATTGAGAGTCTCAGACTCCTTGCCTATGCGAAATTGTCCTTTGGATCATTGTAGGACTATCGACGTAGGTACCAAGCAGATGACAAATAGCAGTGGTGACAAGCTGTACCCCTTGAAAAAAAATCCTCGCCATCTCATCTTTTAAGCTTTCTTCTTCAGCTAGCCATTCTGCCTCTTGGTTGTGTTCAGCTGGATTGTCCTATATACCACTTCAGAAGTCACAGCTTTCATGGGGATTTAGCGTTATGTCATTGTTATCAGTAACTCCGTCCAGCTCATGATACAACCTCTTTGGGTCATACTGGAACATAAGGTTTTGTCTATATTGGCTTATTCTCTGCTCGTATCTTCTCAGTTTTGCAGCTTTCGGTGTCACCCGCTGCTTCATCTCCCCATTGACTGCCTTTCGTCCCTTCCTTTTCACATTGTACTTGTTCTCGATATGAGCTAGCCCCTTTATTCTATTTCCCTGGATATTCTCATTCCCCTCTAACTTGCTTAATCCTTTTCTTAGTTGGTCTATGTTTCCTAGGATTCTCCTTTTCTTAGTTGGTCTATGTTTCCTAGGATTCTTCTTTTCCAAAATGGCCCTTTTCTCCACTTGAAGTTATCTTGTTGTGGGAGGCAACCACCGCTGCTGCTCATATAAACCTATTGGACTTGGTGATATCAGTTGTCTCAATATGCCCCATGACTTCATTCACTTCCATAGCAGCCTCATGCAGCCTCTTCCTGTCAACCTGCTTTAGTGATCATAGCTGGTGCTTCTCAATTTTCTCTAGAAATTTTGTAATGCCTTGCAGGAGGTCATTTTGCCTCTCCATCAGCCCTTCAGTATCTTGGAAGTGGATTTCATGACCGTCATTGCCCTGCCTTTCCATCTTAGGTGCAACGTCATCTTGAATCATCTGTACGGCATCAGTGCCATGATAACCTTAGGATGCCTCTTCTGCAGAAGGATCATCCCCGTCATTTCTCCCTCCCACAATGCCATCTATCTCCTCTCTCTTAACTTTACATTTCTGAGAGCCACTACGTGGTTCTAATTGCCCGAGCCTGGTCTGCCAAGTTCTGCCAAGTTGTGCTCTTGTATCCTGAACATTACTCTCTCCTGCCAGCTATACATTCTTCTCCTATATCCCTTGTCCCTGATTTACTCTCGAAGTAACACTCCATTACCACTCTGTAAAGGTTTGGTTCCATTGTCTTCGGTCAGTCACTGGATGACGTCAGCGAGTCGCCTGTCCGTGCACACCTACACTGCCTGACGAGAGCCTGTCACGATCAAACCAATGCATGCCATGTTCAGTCTCATTCGCGTCGTTGTCTTCATTTTTATTTCTGTTTATTTTGTGTTAATGTTATTATTATTATTAGCATCATCATCATCATTATCATTATTACTGTCTTAAACGCTTCCTGACATAGCATTCGCTAAGTTGTAGTTTTCACAGTGGTAATATACATTTAAGAAGTGACCTGCATTGTCCTGAGGGTCATAGCAATATTACTGTTTTTGTAATGCTCTGTAAATGTCAAATTAGCGAATTGGTTAATAACCTGCAAAGTATTGTGAAAAAACTTTCAAATTTTCTGAACAATCAGACATTTTAGTTAAATGTCAATTTCTTTCACATGCTTTTGTTTGCCTTCAGAGTTTTTATTCTTATCAAAGATAGCATGTTGTTAGAATTCACGAAAACGTATCCTATTCAGCCATACATTTTGAAGAAAATAATATTTCAGTCAAAATGTGTATTAGACAACACATCATTTTTCTAGGTATCTGGTAATTTTAAACTTGCTACAAAGGCGGGATTGCACATCATATTAATCATTAAAATAATAGAATTTAAATTTCTCTGGAGTCATACAATCTTAAATAACAATGTAATATATGATACAATAGTAGAATATGATATATGATGATTTACTTTCACAGAGGACGAAGACATAAAAGATCTTGCGGATGAAAGAGCAAAGAGGCTGGCCGTGACCCCACCACAGGTAATTATCATCTCCATACAGGTAATGTTTTTTCTGATTTGAGATAAACCAGTGAGAAAGAACGAAAAGGAAATCTTACTTGTTAATCTAAATTATAATCTCTATGAAAGTAAATGTAGTAGTGAGTTATGATTATTAAGGAGATGTTAAATTCTGCAAGAAGAACAAAATGTATATTTACGATGACCTTCCAAACAAATAAATGATGTCGGAAATTTGGTAAATGAATTTGAAAGATTATACCTAAGTAGTAAGTAAGAAATGATAATTTCACAATGATAAATAATAATGTGATGTCTGGGACTTCAATGCACAACAGCAGCGTTTTTCAACCGGGGTGCCGGGGCACCCCGGGATGCCTTGAGAGAAATTAATTTAACATCTATTTTTGGATCCACGATGAAATGAACATCAATTCCGTGATAAAATATTATTAGAAACCGCTATGTATTTTAATGAAGAAATACCGTTTTAAAGACATTAAAGAGTCTTTTCCCCTCACATGCTTCACTCGTCCGCAACATTTTGAAAAAGTAGGATTTTAGGCAGTGAAGTGCCTGAATAGCTACATAATAAGTCAACGAGGTGCCAGAATATCTCTTTTGACAGCGAGGTGACCGAATATGTCTTGCATGATTGAATCGAAGTTGCATTTTTATCACACTTGTTCGATTCACTCGCCAAGAACATTTAGAAACAGGATGATTCTGGACAAAATTCCTGAATATCTTTATATTCATGCATCGAGGTGACTAAATATATGACTTGGGATTCATGTATTGGGCAGCGAGGTTCTTGCATACATAATACCATATCTTATTAAGTGTTTTTCGTTTATACAAACTAACAATTGTACAACTCTAAAAATGTTATTGATTAAGCTTGCTCGCTTCGCTTGCTCCCCAAATTAACAAACAAAATCTGTCCACAAGTGTGTACATGGCACTTGATGTGTATCAGAGTGATGGAACATGAATGTTGTAATTAATTTGGGATTAAGGCGACGCGAAACTTTTTCTTCTTCAAAAGGATGCCTAGTCTGTAAAAAAGAAAGAGGTTAAAAACGCTACACTACAGTATGTCGGGGTTGCTGTTTCCTTTCCATATGCATTTCGTTCATGATATTAAATGTTGATACACAAGTCTAACAGCAACAAAATATGTAAACTTTTTTTAGAAAGCGGATTGTTATTATCATGCTGTTTTGAACTTTAATTTCATAACTGCAACACAAGTTTACATTTAACTCGGTATTAGCCATTAAAGCATTCATAAACCCTCGTACATGTATTAGCTGTTTGCATCTGGAATGTCAAGGTCTTATTCAGTCATGCAATGACATAATACATTACTTAACACCAGTCCAGAATGAAAGTGTAAAGTCATAAAGAGTGGAATCAATTCATCTAGTTGCTAGTTGTGATCCGGTTAGTGCAAGCGGCTCGATGACAATCTTAATACTGTTTTTGTGTGTGTACAGGATGAAGAAAGTTTAGAACCACACAGCGATACTACTCTCGGCAGAGGCTTGAATCCTGTAGAAGCAGGTTTGTGTATTTTATTTTATTTTAATGGTTATTTCTAGTTTGTTTATGTTTGTGTTTGTTTCTTAGCACTCGGTCTATCCTTAATTCATCATCCATAATATATTAAGTACCGATATCTATAAAAGTCGATACAAATAATTGTTTACTTGTTAAAACTAATTTTAAAGACCGTCAATACCACTGGGCCAGAGGAGATTAGACCACACAACGAGGTCACTGACAGGTGGCTATCTCATTAACTCAGCTCTCAACTAACATAAGAAAAAGAGGATCATGGGGGACCAACATGCACCGATTGGGGAAGTTTTCTATATAGAGGGAGCAAGTAGCTACGAGTAGGACAGTGGGGCTTTAAAATGTTATCAACAAAATGTTGTTATAACCCACTGATCAATTTAAACTGCAATCAATTTTGACTTATTAATTTTGAGTTAGATGAAATATTGTCATGAAAATACTGATTACGATAGTAATAACCACATTTGTAGGCTTGTAGATAGTAGAATGATAGTGCGCATGCTCCGACTCCTGGGGACTATTTCGGCCAGGCACCATTTTACAAACACACACATGTATGCCAATCCAACCACATTTATGTTCGCATCCTCCTTGATACGTATTTAACACCTGGGAGGGGAGTGGCAATTGTAGATTGATTATGAATGTAAACATCGTACACATATATATGTTTCTTCTTTATTGCAGAAGAATTTTTCTTGGATAAAAATGTGGAGGCACCCAAGGCTAAAGAGGAGGATGACAATATGCCAAATCCAATAGCAAGTCTGGTGGAGAAATTGCTTAAGGAACAGGTTCACCTAAAGGTAAACTTCATTTTTTAACGGTCTTAATATGAGGGATAATATTTAAAATATTTTCTACAATGCCTTTGTTTTATCCTAAATTTTCCACTTCTTTATTCCATGTTGTTATAGGATGTATACCATGGCATGTATAATCTGTCCACGTGCTACCACAGGAGACCCAGAAATAACAAAATTGTTTACATAGAATAATTACAAATTGTAGTAACCCTTAGCATAATGTGATGAGTCTGTTTCTTCAAAAGTGCAGCGAACCGTATTTTTGCGCACTAAAAAAAGAGAAGAATTTACCAGGTTCACTAGACGTCTGAAAAATGAGTGTTGTGTATCAGGACCTTATTTGTTAACTTTAACAAAAACATTTCTACAGAGCTGCGACAGCGAGGGTGAATTGCCGTTTGGTCTACAAAAAGTTCGTGTACTACCCAATACGTCTACTCTATTCCCACATGGTCTACACGCAGTCCGTCTACAGTCCAAATAGTCTAATAATCAGTTCGTCTATTTATCATTTGGTCTCATGACCACTTAGGCTAATAACTATTTGGTCTTATCTCCATTAGGTCTTATGTCCAATAAGTCTACTATCCATCTGGTTTATTGTTCATTTGGTCAAATAACCAGTTAGTCTAATCCCCAGTTTATCTAATGCCTATTTCGTCTACTACCCAGAAAATATAATAACTACTTGATAATAATAATAATAATATATCACATTTATAACGACTGGAAATTAGACTAGAAGAACAATAGACCAAATGGGAAGTAGACTAATTGGAGATTAGATAAAATGAAAATTAGACCAAATGACTATTAGCATAAATGGTCATTAGACGAAATGATAAATAGACAAAATGATTATTACTATGATACCATGTGGATAGTAAACGGGCTGGGTGTAGAACATATGGGAATGAACCAATAGGGGAGTAGACAAACTGGTTGTTGATCAAACGGCTATAAACCACAGCGAGCATATACATAAATATCCAACTCTGACATTGGGTATGATAATCTGATAAAGTTAATGGTATCATTGGATTATGGTGTATTTCCACAGGTGTGTATAATTGCAGATAATCCATTAGACCCCGAAAGATGGATAGAAATGGGAGGTAACAGTATTGAAAAATCAAAAAAAACATACATATAGATATTATATCTTTACAAAATGAACAAATCTTTGTTCATTATTTTAATAAACAGTTGTGAAATAAGATTTCACATCTGTTCGGCATTATTTCCATTTACAAAACAATCGAGATGTAATTCTCAACCCTTTATACATGTTATCACACCTCCATTTGAAATTATTTTAGCGAAATAATAGTTTTAAAAAAAAACTCTCACCCGGGCACATACCAAATAATGAACAAAGATTCGTTCATTTTGTAAAGAGATTCTGTTTTGTTATGCTTAATACCAGCTGATCTCAATCTTGTTTGGTGTCAGGAGTGGGGTGAACAAATCTATGTCAGATCCTGAGACACATGAGAGTGAGAAAGATCTATCAAGGGAATACAAAAGTTGCCTTTAATGGAACAGGTTTCCATGGAGAGAAAAAAAACCTAGTAAGGGAACCAAAAACATTTGTTTTCACACTTGCAGCTCCGTCAGAAGAATATTGGGCACTATATATTCTTGTCTGCTGCATTCGAGTAAATATTATATGGGATACAAAAAATATAATATTTGCTTACCGGATGTTTTGCTCATACTCTGCTAAAATATGATGCTACATTAGGTGACATACAAGATTTCTTCATGATACAAGTTAGGAAAAGGTTGTTTTGTGATTGTCTTGAGGATCAGTACTGAAGTTCCCATTATTTGTTTGAAAAATTTTAAAATTCTTTTAAATTCAATTCAATTTTATTGTACAAATTAAATAAATGGAAATGTTAGATAGGATTTTTGTTACAAGCAGTACAGTCATATATACATAACAACAAGTGTAAAAATCATGGGCATTAGTGAATAGTGATGCATGTAAATATAGACATTAAAATGAAATTACACATAGCATGATTATTTTATCACATATTAATTATGGCATGTTGGCATGGAGCAAATCATCCCAAACTCAAATCCACAGGCTTTTTGTTGTGCAGAAGCGGGTTAATATAATAATTTGTAAAGCGAATTATCGTGCACATACAAATCTACTTTATTATGAAAACGGTATTCTAAAACTAGAAGATCTATATTCAATGCAACTTGGAATGCTCATGTTTATCATTCACTCTGGGGACCTCCCTCCTGCCCTTGCTCAAATCTTTAGAAGAAATAACCAAATTCACACCTATAATACTAGACAGGCTTCTGCTCTCCATTTACCATATGCAAGGACAACATTCACTCTGAATACTCTAATGTCCACTGGCCCCAGGTTCTGGAATTCACTTGATACTACTATAACAAATGCTTCAAGTATCTCAGTTTTTAAACGTAGACTTAAGTCATATTTACTTCACAAGTATGTCGATGACACATGAATGTGTTATCAAGCTTTATTTTGTATGTACTGTAGCATATTTAACTCTACTCTCGATCTATTTTTTTGTTATTTCTTGACTTTGACATAATCCCCTTTATCCCTTTTCTTTTTTCTTCTTCTTTCTCATCTGTACATATACCATATATTCGTACTTGTCGTTCTTGACCTCTGCACTCAGAGAGCAATAACTCATTAATGTCTCGATTTGGTGTCAGCTTGGGTTTGTCCATATTAGATCGCCCTCCCATGGGTGGGTTGATTTTTGCTCATATGATACATTTTTTCGGTGTGATGGGGATGTGCGCATCTTCAGGTATACTTGTTGTAGTCATCCATACTGTGGTCGATGCATTGTTGTGTAGTTGTTCTCTGAGAGTATTTTGTAAATAGTTTTATATATTCCATATTTGTTGTTGTATTCATGAATCAGTTATCTTTGTCACATCATATGAGGGGGCCTTAACTTAACAAGCTGTGCTTCAACCAAGGTCTCCTCGTCTTTCTCTATTCTACATTGTACTGTTATGATTGTACTCTATTATATTTTGTCACATGTGTTTTTCTGAAAGACAAATAAACTTGATACTTGATGATTAATAATATTGATAACAAAATAAAAGGGTGAGAGACATGCACAACATTTGAAATAATTAAGAGAGAGTAAAAGAAGACAGAGGGTGATAGAGGAATAATAATAATAATAATAATACTTATCAACGATGTCTCTAAGCGCTTTACAGATATATGACTACCCCGGTCATCGGATTCAGGCTTGCCCGCACAAAAAGATGCACATTCTCCACTTCATGAGGAGCATTCCAGCCAGGCGTCACAATGCTGAGCAGACTACATTAACTTTCCTATCCTACCTAATGTTGACTAATGTTGACTAATGTTGACTAATGTTGACTAATTTGCCAAGTTCTTTCATAAAATTTCAGCTAGTCTTCGACTGTAATAAACCTTGAGTAAAAACAATAGTGGAAAAGGACAAACATCTATAATTTACTGTACATTTCATGTAAGAAACGTATTGGAAGAAAAAAATATCTATACAAGTACTACATATTACACACATTATTTGTTTGCATAGTAAACGTTACAGTGAATACATCTGTGAAAATTCGTTCTCGTAAATGTGCTAAATCGATTGTTACACCTTTCCATGTTTTAGTTATAATATAATATTATCATTTAGACGCAATTGTTTCATGCTTGTTCTATCATAGTCGTTTTTGACCTGAGATGAAGGAAAATAAATCTGTTAAATCAAAACTGCTGGGGAGATAGAAAGAAAAGGGAATGAGTCTGAAAAAGGGCAAGCTATATAGGGATAAAGAGAGCGAGAGCTGATGCGAAGTAAAGAACAGAGAAGTAGGGATGGATGTGGGAAGAACAGAGACTATCATGAAACGATAAAAAGCTCATATAGATGTATATTCATTTTCTTCATTCCTCAGGAGAGAGGAACAGACAGTACTGATAGCGGTAGAGGAGAAGGGGTTTCACTAAGTATATGGGACTTTGCCGGACACAATATATACTACACAACCCATCAGGTAATAGAGTCTTATTTTCAGTTTGAGACTATTAGATTGCTTGTAAATTCTACCTTAGTGCCTTCAAAACAAATTTCTAAGATGTTGTGTAATGAGAGAAACGGGCCAGTAAAACACCAATCGGAAACTCTGCAACATATCCCCTCCCATTTGCCTTGTACGTCAAAACTTTATATTTTCCCTTGACAACATTTTCAATCAAACATTAACCGTAAATATAATAATTGCATATATTTTTAAACAACCCCTGTATGAAACAAATCTACTCTGTCACCAATAACTAAGAAATGAGGGTTTATGAAATTTTCTAAAACTTTCACTATTTTGTTTCTCTCATTTTTCTGCTTTCATTAAAACCAAGCTCATATCAGGGTGTACTTCCCATTTAGTGTGTGGTCCAGTCATATGTGCAAAGTCATGTCCAAGGTCTAAATTACTACTTCTCTTATTTATATGATGTTCCTATGTAGGAGAACAGACTTGACATTAATTTATAATCGCTGACTTCTTGCTATCTAATAAAGTGGAGAAAAGTGATGTAGACAGCAATACCCCTGGAACTATAACTGTTTGTTTTCTTGTTTAACATAATCCAGTTCACCCGCCGTTCTCATGGAGTTATCTAGGAATCGATAATATGTACTCAGGTAGTTTGTTAATCATTATGCATTGTAGCATACATACTCCAAAATTGATAATGGCTATAAATATGGAGCCAGATGATCTACATCAGTCAGTTATATCCAAAGAACTTAATATATTTTTGGAAATTAATGCTTTGTCTTGGGGTTGAATAAAGATATTGAAACTTAGAGACATTTTGCCTTTATGCTGAATTATACTCTTTATTTCAATATATTTTTGTTTGTTCGTTTGGTAATTTGGTTTGCCGCTAAGAAAGCATAGGTATGCTTGTAAGTAAGAAACCAGTGGACCGACGACTTAACGTTCTCTCCGAGGGACTTGATAGTGAAGTTTAATGCCTTACCAAAGGGTGCTAGCGCATCGACTGGTTTTCTAACATGAGACCTCTCGGTTACCACATCACTGCTCTACCACTGAGCCATCACGCCTTCGTCTACCCCTCCGCCTACACCTCCGTATATAAACAGTACATGAGGCCCCTTTAGTCTAGAAGTGATAGAGCATAGGAAACGGCATAGCATGGTAGTTATTCAATCCTTGTGCATCATTTGCATTCCCTTCTCCTGTAGGTGTTTCTGACATGGCGAGCCATTTATTTGATAGTCTTTGATCTCAGTAGAAGTTTGGATTCTGTCGTTCCTCCTGAATCCAGAGACGAGTATTATGAAATGGTATTTCTTTATTTCATTTTATACACATAGTAAATAAAATGATAGAAAGTGTTGTGTGGTCTTTGCCCAACATTACTTTTATGCCAAATTTTAATTTGTAAAGTTTTTACATATTTTCATTATTCATTATCCTTGCGTAAAATGAATTTTGACAGTAAACATGATATTGTAGCTCTTGTTCATTCGACTCCTTTTAAATAAAGGTTCAACTACCTATTTCCTTCTTGATTAATACATGTGTAAATTGTGGGTAAAATTAGATTAGTGATATATTATGCTTTTTCTTTCTTTTCAGAGCATAGTGTGACATTAAATGATTTGAATTTCAATTTCTTTGAAAGTCCATCTCTGCTAATGGTGCCCTAAAAGGTTATCCTGCCAATCACTTTAGCATGTCTCTAAAGCTATCAACTTTTAAGGAAACAAATAACAATCATAATAGCTGGTAATGTTTTACTAATTAAAAGTCACTGCTATTTCTCTTGATGATTAATTTAATTTCTCCTCATGTCATCTTTTCATAAATCTCATTTCCCCCATCCTGTAATGATTTCTATTTCTGTTAGTATAGCAATATTCATTTTTTGTATACAGTAATTATGAAGTTTTTATAAAGGATGTCACACTGCAAGCTTACTTTATGTTGCAATCCTTCTTCACGATTAATTAATGTAAAAATACCATGTAAGTAAACAATTGTGATAATGTATTAATGATATGATTAGATTAGCATGCTGTTTTTTTTATTTTGGATGATAATGAAGATAAATAAATTAATCCGTCAAATAAAGAAATAAATAAAAAATATATGTTACATGTCAGGAGTTGGATATATGATTCCTGTTAGAATAACTACAAAGCAGGGTAAATCGGTGTATTTTTATCATTAGCCTTTATATCATACATACTTATTTACAATTTAAACGCAGGTTAAAGGAGGTGCCAAATCAGAACTGACATGTCTAGAGTTCATCAATTTCTGGTTGTGTTCCATCTTCGCCCATGCTATGGCGCCCTCCTCAGTCATAAATAAGAATACGTCTAACACCGCCCAGAAATCTCCACCAATATTTATTGTTGGTACGCATCGAGAAAGCGTGAAAGGAGATGCAAAAGAGAAAAAGGAAAAGGTAATGGTTTATGATATACGTGTATGTTGATGATAAATTATAATTATGTTTACCCCGGGAATCCCCATCAGCATCAGCTGTTCTTCCGGATGGCTTGCAATTGCAGTTTACCTCATATGTACACTGTACATGTAATCTCTCTTTCTCCCTCCCTCCTCTTGGGTGAGTGTGTGTTTGTGTGTGTGTGTGTGTTGGATGTGTCCGCTTGTGATTATTATTAATGTTTTACTTATAATTTGTTAATTTTGTAAAAGGGGCACCAGTCCACAAGATCTTGATCTTTTTTGGTTGCCCCTAACGATATGTTAATTTTGTACATGTATATGATTATGTCAATATGTTTATTGTATTGTACTATTTTCTTTTTATATCGTTGAATAAAGATGAATTGTTATTGCCCCTGAAGTTTACACAAGGGTGGAAAGTGGCAAATGTGGATTAATCTTTTGCCAAAGGACGTTAGTGCCGTGCTGGGATTCGAACCCTCTACCCCTGTATTGTAAGTCAAGTAAATGCCTCACTACGCTGCGACACCTCCACCTCCATGATGTGTTTTGAACAAAGAGTGAGAACGAACAAACAGTAACATGAAAGATACGCTTAATACTCAACTTCCACCATCAAGACCGACACCAGAACGACAAGATCGAACCAAAAGTACCATACCCTGAGTTAGACTGAAAGTTTCAGTCTCTGATATCGACGGTTGTTCCGCTGAGACAACGATCTGGCTCCACTGACAGCCTCTATACGGAGACTGAAGTACGTCGTATGGGTAGTGAAGGGAGGGAATGGGTCGGTTCGGCCAGACCGAGATGAATGCTACGAGTTTTGTACACATTTTACGTCTTCATATATCCACTTTGGCTGCAATATTACACTCCCTGTTATTGTAAAATTAGCAAAAACTTCAATATATACTTTGACTTGTGTCTTGTGATATCTTGTTCATCTAGCTCCTAAAGGCTAAACTAATTTTTAATTTGAGAAAGATTTGTCTTCAACAGAATTCATTGTCAGTTTGACAAAAGTATTACAAATGTACACATTGAAACAATTATTTACTACATCTGAATACAATTTTCAGCCATACGTGCATCCTGGTTGTAATCAGTACGTATATTTTTTTACACACCCCCATTCATTCATCAATAAGATAGAGAAAAAAAGATAATGAAATAAGATTGAAAAATGAGTTACAGAGTTGCCCATTTGTGTTGCATTGATTACTTTGTTTACTCTCTTCTTTTTTTGGACAGATTTTGTTAAATTGTTCACTGATCTCTTTCTCTTTTTTTTTCATTTGTATTAAAGGGAATGTAGCATGGCAAATACTGGTTAACGCCATTTACGTCTCCTTTTGGACAACTGCACGTAAACGAATGGACTTGACTAATGGTAGTCGGCGACTTCATAGCGAGTTTTCGCAACCGGCGACGCGGCCTTCTACAACACTTATCTTGCCAGGGGGTCTTACTCAGAGCGAAAATTTCCGCATAACGTCCACACCTCCGACGGTATTCAGCCGTATTAACGTCGGGAGTCGAGCTAGTACAGAGTGGCGAGCTCATTTAAATACCCCGTAGTCAGCACTTGCGTCGCCGTGCGAAAAGTTCTCCTCACGCTTCGGTGTCGCGTATGTTGCCCGCACGTGAATGCTGCGGTCGCGTCGTCCGTAGTCGTATTTTACCCGATTAGTCCCGAGTCAGGACACGGGGAAAGACACATAGTCTCGTCATGCTACACTCCCTTTAAAACCAATGAGATATCATGGTGAAATATAATTGTATCATGCTATTTAATATCGGTATTCTTTTTGTTTGCATATATTAGCATGTTCTAATCTAAAGAGAGGTATGCATGCATGTCAAGATTATGACTAAGATGTGTATGTTCTATTTATTTCACTCTGTTTGTCTTCTAGATTGGCTCTGCCTTTGATAAAATCCGTAAATCTATCAAGAAGAAGCCGTTTGAATGCCATGTAGTCCCCAAGTATTATGCCATTGAGAACAGCTTAGAGGAAAAAGATGAAGAGGTACCTCACCAATACATAATCTTCAACTATTACGATTTATAGTAACCCTGTAACATAAGAGTACTACTGATTGTTTATGTTGTTTGTGTTTTAAATATTGTCCCCAATTTGTACATTTTGGCATATATTAAGATACTCTTTCAAACACAATGAGCTGATATACCCATCTGATCATATCTGACATATTACAATTATAATGAAACTGCTCACTCTAAGACGTGACGTTCATTTCTTATGACATAAAATCTCAATCTTTTGTGATAGTAATCCTTAAATAATTCTTCTTTCATAGATCATGATAATTCCCAAAACAATTTCAATGTCATCCTATGTCCCAAGAAGTTATTCAGGAAATTAATATTTCCTTTATTTTAGTCTACTGCGCATGAAAACATTATAATATTTAGGTAGTACATATTGACATTGATATTCATCCTTTGCATGTGCTTGATGAAAATCAATTATAGGTATTTACTACCTACAATCAACTGGTATTGTTGTTAACACAAGCTTCATGCTTTCCTCGCCTCTGGTAATAATACCACTGCAAAAATATGTTTCTTTATATGCCTTGTGGAAGGCAAATATTTCTTCTTTCATTTCCCAATGTCGATTCTTCTGCACATTTATGGGCTTATCTGTGCAGTTATTCCCCCTCTTACCCTAAAATGATATTTGTGTGCAACAACATTAATATTCCTGAACATGCTCAATTGAATTTCTCGTTGAATATTTAATTACATTGCCTTATATATTTTGATTTTGATTATCTACATCTTTGATACATTGTTCTGAATCTGTTTTCACTACTGCTGTGCGATGTTAGCATTGCTATTTTGTGGTATTGCTTTGGTATTTTGATATTTGTAATATGATGTAAATATCTGATTACTTTGTAAAACAGATAATATCAGCCTTCAGCTGCATGCTATGTTACGTTGTTGAGTTGTTTAAATTAATAAACCAACCAATACTTTCGTTTGTAGCTGGTCGCGTTGAGGAGACATATTGAGAAAGTAGCGATGGAAGAGCCTTACATGGGAGAAGAGATTCCACTTAGATGGCTCTTATTTGAGGGAGCTCTAGCTGCAGATAAAATCAATTACATGTCATTAGATCAGGTAAGACTGCGACGTTTATTCTTGCAATTTTAGCATAACTTCTTGTGTAGTGGAAGAACATGAGAGAGAAATTGTATATACATGCAGTTCATATTTGAACTTCCAGTTTTAAGAGCCAAATTGGGTTTTATTCCTTTGAACCCATTATTTTTTCTTCAAATTTACTAATTTTATGTACTGACTGTTCTAACAAGTTTATTTTTATGTATTTTATTTAAGTTTAGCCTTATTTTCTTTCTTTATAGTTTCGTACATTCTCCAGGTATTGTTTGGAATATGTAATGCTATATTATGAACATACATAGATGATACCTTTCAAATGTGTAAATGGCCCAGTTCATGACTGTCTTTAATAAGATGTCGTGCCTTTGAACATATTGGCACAAGATCCAGGGTACATGTTGCCCTCTGTAAAAATATTGCTTATGAATATTCATATTCTGTATATGACTTGTGTAAATTGAATGTGATGCTACGTTATGATATGTATTTATTTGATAGATACTATTTTTGATCTTTTTTTACCAATCAAATGATGATTTTGAAGCCGTTTTATTTGTTTTCTCCCAGGCCAAGGAACTGACGCAGCCAGTCGGGATTGAATCAGAACGTGAACTTCTCACGATGCTGACCTTCTACCACGACCTGGGCAACGTGGTCTACTACGGAGGCATTGAAGACCAGCAGTCTCTCCTACGAGACATGGTGATCCTGAATCCTCAGTGGCTAATTGATGTCTTCAAGCAGGTCATAACCATCCAGAATCCTGCAGAGAGGGTGAGAAACCTCTTCCACCTTTACAATCTCATTTATGTATGCTGTGGCAAGCTGCAACAGTTCTTTTTTATAGAAATGAATGGGAAGTGGGTATTAAAAAAGTAGATGCGTACCTCATCGTAGGAGATGTGGCCAATTGCTGTCTTGCGGGTTATGCAAATGTCAGATAAGGACTTTTCAATATGGGGAAAAGACAGAGCATTAACAATAAAGGCTAATCCCGGTGATTGACAACACCTGATATGGGTAAACACCGGAAAGGTGTGAAATTCCCCATGAGAGCCCTCTTCTATGTGTCTTTAATTCCAGGACGGGATTGTGAGTGATGCCTGGACCACTCTTGAGGAAGATGGCATCTTAGAGGATAGGTTGATTCAGCATATGTGGCAAGGTTTCTTGGAGCAGAAGGAAGCCTTAGTCACGATCATGGCCAAATTTGATCTCATCTGTGAGGCTCCTGTAGAACAACCCCAGCAAAAGCGATATGATGGACTAGATGCTCAGGTAAAGATCGGCCCCCAAATGATATATCTGCTTCACTTTGGATTCCATGATTTGTTTTCTCCATATATTTTCCGTTACAAAAATTGTTTTGTGCTGTGAAATGTAGGGATTAAGTACAGTTTTGAAAGCTTTTACAATGGTACTAAACAGCCTCTTTCTGAAAGTTGGAATCAATATTACCCAATAGGTCGACGATGTTGTGAAACTTGCCACAATTGAAATGGGATGAGTAAAATGAAATGATGAGTGAATTATGAATTCCCCTTGTTTTGTTTGGCTAAGACTACACTCTTTTTGTTGGTGTATATATGTTTAAAGTGTTTGAATATGTTTGTATATTTTAGGTATCAAATGAAACAGAGAAGGTGGTAAAGAAGCGCTATTATGTTCCTTCCAGGCTAACGTCCCATTGCTCCCCAAAAGAGATTGCACAGATCAAATCATCCACAAACTTTTATGTGGACTTCAGGGGGTTCTTAACAGGTGAGGGTAAATTCATCATCTGTTTACAGCCAGAAGGGTGTTAATTCGTGTAATGTATCGTAAAGTTACTAACCTACTTGGTTCAAGAGACTATGACAATAAGATTGCAACAAGGTTTGTATGAAGTCAAACCTGTGGAAGTGGTCACCTCTCTATAAATGCCACCTGTCTAGAAAGAACATGCATTTTGTCTCCCTTGAGAAAGAAATATGTGTCCTGAAAGACCACCTGTCTACAGCGGCCACTTGCTTTATTTTCCTTTAGTGGACTCAATAAACAAGTTTGACTGCCCTGTATAGAATCTTGCCAAGGATGACCCATGCAAAAAACGTAAACAAGAAGTTTACTATGTCCAACTCAGGTATTGATTTGAATTTGTTTATGATTGGCTTCAACCTTGTGTAGAAAGATGCTAAGGTACAGACTATGTATGATATTTTTCAAGTTTCAGATTAGTCTACAATATTCTTCTTATTTGTTTTAATAATATAGATAAATTCAATTAATTTAAGAGTGCACATATCCACCACCGGCAGAATTCTTTCCTGCCGGTACCCATTTAACACCTGGGTGGATAGTGGCAAATATAGATTAATGTCTTGCCAAAGGACGTGTCAGGGCGGTCAGGCGTACAAACAACTAGACATAGATACAACTAGGTTGATAGTCGGAGTTTCATTCATCTTGTTAGAAACTTGTGTTTGTTTCTCAGAAATATTTAATTGTCTTGAAGTGTTATTGCAGCTAGTATATATTTTCACCAGCCATAATCTGTTGATCATTTCTCTTGTTTGCCATATCCACAGATGGTCTGTTTCATCGGTTGATGGCGAGAGCAGTTAGATGGATGGGTGAAAGAGATGGAGAACCAGTCAATCTTTACCATCGTCACATCAGTCTAATGGTTGATGAAGAGCATCATGCCTTACTAGAGATGTTACCTATCCATGAAGCAACTATCAAGGTCTGAGTCAAGTGTCAGCGATACCCCTTTTTTCATGGTGGAGATACTGAATTGAAAGTCAAGATTTTTGAGGCCGAGCATCGAATCCCTTCATAGGCAATGAATATCCTCCTCCATACAATGGTATAGCCATTCTCCTGAAGACGATCATACTGTCGATACATAGAGAACCCAGAGCTTTTCAGATCAGGGCTCTTATTTCCTTGAAAGAATTGCATTGAATAACCCTGAAAACTCTACCTATAAATCGGTATCAAGGTCAGGTTCTCAGTGCTCTGAAAAGCGGAACCTCATAATATCTCACCTTTGGCGTTTTTTTTTCTGTGGGGGGGGGGGGGGGGTTTAAATACACATAGATTCTTAGCTGATAAGTGTATTTAAGATGTGATCACAAGCCCAAATAATTTTTCTGCTATTTTCAATCCATATTTTTGTTCTTGTTTTCTTTTCCAATGTTATGTATATTGTGTTATCCTATAATTGTTCTTTTTTACATTGCCTTTTAATTGTATTATGTAATACAGTGCTCTCTTGCAAATTAGTTTTGTGTACTGAAGAGCATACTCAATAAAACAAACACAAACCAAAAAATGTATAAATTGAGGGAAATTTCGGAATGTAATTATGATGAGTACTGTACAGGCTTTGAATTTGGAAATTTACATGCTACAAACTCTCTGTTGATGTTCTATTTGCCCTTCTCAATAGACTTGCAATTATTGTCTTCTATATATATTTCTCAAAGCCCGCTGTCGTACCTGTAGCTCCTTGCTCCCTCTATATAGCAAACAATGCCTAATCGTTGACCATTGGTCCCCCATGATCCTCTTTTTCTTATGTTAATTGAGAGCTGAGTTGATGAGATAACCACCAGTCCATTTACCTTGCAGTGTGGTCTAATCCCTCCTATAAACAAGTACAGATAACCTTTAAAACTTTGTTTGACTTCTCAAATTTCACCTATAATCTTGTTAAAGGAAAACTAAAATATTACACTCCTTCATTGAAAGGCAAAGTTGTTGTAACTCCAACTAGAGCTTGGTGCATAATACAAGTCTAAGTCTACATGGTTCGTCACATTATTAAGAAAATGGCTGCACCCATGTCATGCAAAAAGGCATTCCATCATGCCCAAAAAGTAACATCAATAGGGAGGAATAAATCTGATCTTTAGCATACTTACTCTTATTTTTTGGGGTTATTTTTTTCTTTGATACTTCAAAATACAAAAGGCTTTATGCCAGTTATTCAGTTAACTTTTTCTGTTCCTGGCATTCCAGTGGTTGCATTATCTGTACTTATTCAATTGATGTTTTTTCTGATTGTAATGTGTCTCCTTTGCCGAACAAAATACAATGGTATTGGTATAGCACATTTCGTTTATTTATCAACTGTACACAATCACAAACCATTATATTATTCATTTCTTAATCTTTTCTCCCTCGCACTTCGATGCTGAACATGTCAGGTCACTGTATTCCGGGGAGCGTTTGCTGATTCTGATCATGATGGGGATAACCACCAACCTCCAGTCCCAAGTGCTGTCAAAGAGGTAGGTAGCTCAACACGATGGTTCAAATACGACTCTATATAAATGAACAGAGACGGAGGCGAATACCAGTTCTCTAACATCTGCTATGCGCGTTAACAAAATCATTTTTGTGTTCGATTGGAAAACATATCTGGGAAAGTACACATCTGAGAAAGGCCTCTGAACCCAAAAATTGAGACTGTCACTGGTAAACAATTTGCTTTTGTGTCAAAGAACATATTTCTAATATAAATAAGTAAGTACAGATAACTGTGCAAATAGTTTGAATCGGTTAGAACCACAAACAACAAGTTCGACTTAGGAAGTGAATAACACATGATTTACATAGGTTGGTCCAAAAAATGAATATAATTTACAAAAATCTTGACCTGTACTTGAGTTATGCAGAATTAACTGTAGTTGTTTTCAAAGTAAGAGGCCCATGTTCTGAAGTGTGGTGGAACGTTGAGTTTGGAAAGTCCAGAGAAGACAATAGTAAAGTTAGACCAATTACACTTAAATTTGACTTGGAAATCAATTACATTTGAAGGCAGAATTAACTCCAGTTCTGTTTCTGAAAGTCTGGTTAAGTTAAACTATATTCTAAATCCTGAAGGATCCGCGGTCATAAATACCGCGGACCAAAATAAACACTTTTTTTTCGGGGCAATGTATTACCAACACTCGTCAATGTAATTACAACAATTGTCAATGTAAACCATTTCTTCAACCTAAGGTTTCTACTTCCATGGCCTCAAACCATATTCCGTGTAAAATATATCAAATTGTGGAACAGCCTTGATCACAGTATTCAGCAAAGCTCAACTCTTTCAAAATTCAAATATTCTATGAATAGATTATATCTCACCAATATTAATACGTGCTAAGTAGATATATAAAATGTATTAATTAATTCGATTTTTCTTCTCCTATTTCATGAGCTGTGCACGTACTAAATAAGCGTTGGGAGAGCATGCAGCTTCCCGACCAAACCGCACTCATGGAGATCCTCCCACGATTGGCCCCGATTGGCCACGCTCTCGGCCACTTTTCCATCGTAGTAGAAGCGGCGTCTATATGTGACCGGGGTATTATGCTAAGTTCACACCGACGCCGAATTGATGGCGCATTAAATCGGCGAGCAAAGCGGCGGCAAAGCGTAACAAAGCTTAATTAAAGCGTAAAGACCGTAATAGAGCGTGAGAAAGCTTTAAGCAATTCGGTACATTCGGCAAGAGCGCCAAAATTGTTTAATGCCTAGTTCACACCGACGCCGAATGTCGCGCTTTAAATCGGCGATCAATTCGGCGTCATTTTTTCAAAAAATCTCACGATCTCCTGAGATATGTTATGCTAAGTTCACACCGACGCCGAATTGATGGCGCATTAAATCGGCGAGCAAAGCGGCGGCAAAGCGTAACAGAGCTTAATTAAAGCGTAAAGACCGTAATAGAGCGTGAGAAAAATTGCTTTCTCACGCTCTATTACGGTCTTTACGCTTTAATTAAGCTTTGTTACGCTTTGTCGCCGCTTTGCTCGCCGATTTAATGCGCCATCAATTCGGCGTCGGTGTGAACTTAGCATTAACTGTTTAAAAATTTGAGGCGATCTGTCACGAATTGCGTAAAGCGGGGAGAGCGTATTAAAGCTTATCAAAGCGTCACAAAGCTTATCAAAGTTTTGCTCAAAGCGTAGGAAAGCTTAACAGAGTTTAAATTTTTGGCGCTCTTGCCGAATGTCCCGAATTGCTCAAAGCTTTCTCACGCTCTATTACGGTCTTTACGCTTTAATTAAGCTTTGTTACGCTTTGCCGCCGCTTTGCTCGCCGATTTAATTCGCCATCAATTCGGCGTCGGTGTAAACTTAGCATAACATATCTCAGGAGATCGTGAGATTTTTTGAAAAAATGACGCCGAATTGATCCCCGATTTAAAGCGCGACATTCGGTGTCGGTGTGAACTAGGCATAAGATGAGGGGATAATTTTTGTCCTCGGCCCAAATCGGCAATGCCTGTTCATATGTCCCAGACTTTGTTAGCTGAAGAGACAATATGAGCCATTATGACGTGTGATCAATGCACTATCCTAATGACAGTTTCATTGTACATCTGTCTACTATGAGATGTGAATTTAAATCTTTAATCTTTAAAGTTAAGTAAGCCAAAAAGAAATTGAAATAAAATATCTGTCTTGGTGCTGTTTGTGTATTTATGGCAGGTGATGGAATTTGTAACGGAAACCCTTGATAGCCTTATTCAGCACTGGGCTAGAAGGATCGAGTATGATATCCGCTTCATGTGCCCGAACACGAACTGCAGTGAGAAGAAACCGCTTAAAGACTGCTTCAAGAGAATATCACTAAAGTGTGGACTACATAACATCCGTACTGCCGCAATCAAGTTCAAGTTTGGTAGGTATATAGGACTTGGTACTCCACCAATAACTATTTTGCTCCGTATTGAAACAAATATCCCACAGAGCAAACCCATGATTTCATAAAGAACACCCCTATAGTCGCTCGGAGAGTCTTTGAGTGAGTGAAATGTGCGATAATAATTTTTTCCATCTGGGGTGATTGATGGAAAAATGCAGAGCATTACATAAGGCCTGTTAGTCATAAAACTGAAAGCTTATCCTGGTGATTGATATGACCTGTTATTGGGCAAACACCCAAATGGTGTCAAATTCACCATGAGAGCTCATTGATATGCGTCTTTAATATCAATAAAAGTCACTCATATGTAGACTACTTGACACATCTGTACATGGGGCCTGCATGGATCCCAAGTCTTTACTTTCGTACGTGGTAGGTTATGTTATACTTGATTTTCTTCATACTCCTCAACTATTGATGCATATGTGGGAGGTTCTTACGGTTACCTTTCTTCTTACGGGGTCCACCCATGAGATCATGCAGAGGTGTGGCTATCTTAGAAAATCCAGGGATGAATTTCCTGTAATAGTTAGCAAATCCAAGAAAAGAACGCGAGCCTCTCGGACACAAGTAGGCCGGGGTAGCCCAACTTCTTAGAGATTCAATTTTGTCTGGGTCAGTTTCAATTCCTCTTTCTGAAATGATGTGGCCCAAATATTTAACTCTTGTTTGCAACAATTTACACTTTGACGCCTTAAGCTTAAAGCCATGTTTCGCCAAGCGAGCAATTACAGCTTCGAGCCTCACAAGATGTTCATCGATAGTCTTACCATACACTATTATATCATCTAAATAAACGACACACCAAGTGTGATTCAATTCTCCTAGGCATTTCTCCATCGCGCTTTGAAAAGTGATGGGAGCATTACAAAGTCCGGAAGGCATGCGATTGCACTCCTACTATCCAAGCGGATTGGGAAGTGCAAATGCAGTCTTGTGCTTGTCTTTTTCATGAACTTCAAACTGCCAGTAGCCAGATTTAGATCTGAGGAGCTTAACCACTTTGCACCATGGAGCAATTGGAGCGTCTTATCTATTCTTGGCAAAGCATATGAATCGCGGATTGTGCGCTAATTAAATGGATAGTTGAGTTCTGTTGCAGAGGGCTCTACACAAAATATCTTTTTGTGAGATAATGAAAAACTGAGTGTCAAATTTGAAAGAACATACTATTTAAATGACAAAATCATCTTTGTTTGATCAAAATCGGTTCAGAGTCGGCTGAAAGCGATTTCTAATACTTGTGTACCACCACAAATATTAGATATTTTGACAAAATTGAAAAAACCGTTGAAAAAAAAACGAAATAACGCCTTTTACGTCGTATTTCAGCCAATGCCGATGTTGGCTTTTTTGTTGGCATTTTCGTGTTGCTTATATTACCCACAATTATGTATTGTTATTTTGTTATTTTTAACTAAATAATTAATTAACGGTCACCGTGTTTTTTGGAAAGTGGAGCTAAATTGGTATGATCGTATTGGCTAAATTTCACACATTTGGGGGTCTAAAATTACCTTCATAGCAATTTCAGGTTCTAAAAGGGCACTCTAAATGTCATAGATAAGAATAAGAGCAATGACCATGCACTTTGAAGGCACAGATTTGCACAGGAAACAACTAAGCATTTCCCTATTATAACTTTCTAAATTATTCAACTCCTCAAATAGCACTAATTACAAATTAGAAAACAAATAAACTATTATCCTTTCAATTTTTTCTTAGATTGCAATCCTTTTAAATTCATTTGGTCATTACGGCTTCTGATAGAGATAGGATTTAGTAAGTTACCTTTATTTTATTTTAAATGTAGAGAAGGAGACAATGGAACATATGAAGAAATTGTAAAAACTACACAATATAAATCATTTCGACTCTATCATTATTCCCTCTTAAATTCAGGAATAACCGAGGCATCACTAGGAAACACAAATTCCACATTTCCGAGACCGTTGGCATCCACAGTAGTCGACATATGCATTCCTCCTGAAGGTGCATCAGCAACAGTCAGTGAAGTTTCTCCTTCAGCAAGGTTAGATTTTTTTTCTTAATTGCCAATGTGTTTTATGATCTTTCTTGATTAAAATATCATTGATGCGATAGGCCAGAATCTTAGGGAACACTATCGATATTGTTCTTAGAAATCAACTCATGATCAAAACTGAGGGAAATGCGCTCACAGATTGAACGTGCGCATGTGCGTGCGTTGTTATAACATGTAAACTCCTTCAATTTGTTGGTGCAATTTTTCTTTAAAGCTTTAAGTAACAATTACTGCGGGTCGACTCGAACTGGGGCGAACAGGAAATACAAATTCAAACATCAAATTTTGCAATAATATTTTCAAAGATTCGGCAAATATAACTTTGTCGCGATTTTGCTTTGAAATTATCCTTACGCATTCAGAAAAGAACAATCGCTATGGGGAACAGCCTACAAAGCTCTTTGTATTTCTCTTTGTAAATCGAAAACGCTGGAACGTCTCACTTTGGGGCGAAAAGATTCTGGTTGTTGAGGTTTTCTTCTTCCAAACGATGTAACACTCATCATCATTGGTTGAATATCTTCCTCGCGTTTTTTTATTTGAAAAATTGTAGTCCAATTAAAATCACTATGAATATGACTAACAAAGAAAGCGGACAAAAATATACAGTTCCTCAGGTAGACAAAGGAACATCCCTTCACTGCTATTATGTAAAAATGTGTTACGTGCCTATTCACCTGTTCTACACATTTTTACATAATAGCAGTGAAGGGATGTTCCTTTGTCTACCTGAGGAACTGTATATTTTGTCCGCTTTCTTTGTCAGTCATGTTCATAGTGAATGTATGTCACATCAGATAGATCTGAGGCTGTGACGTCATAGATTTATTCACAAATAATCAGTGCAGTCCATTCAACAAAACAGGGGCGCGCGGTTTCACGTGCATTGTCAAGAGATTACGAATGTAAGAGAGTGTATAGTCCAGTAGACGGTACCATATACCATGTACATGACCTGGAAAAGTTGATAAGTACAAGTTTTTTTTGTTGATTTGTGTTCTAGATGGGTATTGAAGTAAATTCAGCTTGGTTGCCAGCTTGGCAACCTTGAGCAACCTTTTTAATAGCCATATTAGCATAATCATCTAATTAGCATATTATGTGCAATACGTAATAATGTTGCTAATCTCAATCAAGGAAGCCTGAAAACATGGATAATACAACTTTTCAAGGGTTTTATATGACAAGGAATTCATTTATGACACAAATTTTTATTTTTAAGTAATACAATTATTGTCTTAAATAGCATAATTAGCTTAATATGTACAATATATGGACTTCATTGTCATTGTTTATCTATAAAGCCTAAAAATGGTGCAATGCAACATTATAAATCACTTTTGATAGATTAATCATTAATTCATGAGAAGATATCCCATGTATATGTAGTATAATTAGCCTAATTAGCATAATCATCTAATTAGCATATCTGTGCAGTATGTAATAATGTTGCTAATCTTAATCCAGGAAGCCTGAAAACATGGATAATGTGACTTTTAAAGGATTTTCCATGACGAGGAATTCATTTATGACATCAATATTTATTTTTGAGTAATGCAATTGTCTTAAATAGCGTGATGAGCTAATTGGCATATGTACGATATTATGGACTTCATTGGCATTGTTTATCTATAAAGCCTAAAAATGGTGCAATGCAACATTGTAAATCACTTTTGAAAGAATACACATTAATTCATTAGAAGATATGTAGATGTCGTTTAATTATCCTAATTAGCATATACACTGTATGTGCCATATGTAATAATGTTGCTAATCTTAATCCAGGAAGACTGAAAACATGGATAATATGACTTTTTCGGGGTTTTCCATGACGAGGGATTCAGTAGTGTTTTTTGTTTAGTAATGCAATTGGATTAATATCTAATTATTGTACTAATATGCCTAATTAGCATATATGTAGAATATCAATTATTTGGGACTCTATTTAGCTTCACAAATTGTATGTCCATTGTGGTGGTTATCTTGGTCTTAAGGCAATGTTGTCGAACCTCATGAAATGTCTAGGAAATGACGGGGTCATCATACGCATTGATGGTTGGGCTTCAGTCATTGGATTTAGGGAGACTGTCGGAAACACGTTGAAGATGGTTAAAGCAGATGATAATGATGGAATTGATGATGTGGTGAGACAGGTACGTACATAGGCCAGGGATGTTGAATACAACAGTGCAAACTATGATCTGTCTATGTTTACCAAAGCCAGAACCATTGAGAGTACAAGCCCGACGTTGCTCAAGCTGGTGGCAGAATTCCTTGAAAAGTCATATTATCCATGTTTTCAGGCTTCCTGGATTAAGATTAGCAACATTATTACATATTGCACATAATATATGCTAATTAGATTATTATGCTAATTAGGCTAATTATACTACATATACATGGAATATCTTCAAATGAATTAATGATCAATCTTTCAAAAGTGATTTACAATGTTGCATTGCACCATGTTTAGGCTTTATATATAAACAATGACAATGGAGTCCATATATTGTACATATTATGCTAATTATGATATTTAAGACAATTGTATTACTTAAAAATAAAAAATTGTGTCATAAATGAATTCCTTGTCATAGAGAACTCTTGAAAAGTCGTATTATCCATGTTTTCAGGCTTCCTGGATTGAGATTAGCAACATTATTACATATTGCACATATGCTAATTAGATGATTATGCTAATATGGCTATTAAAAAAGTTGCTCAAGGTTGCCAAGCTGGCAACCAAGCTGAACTTACTTCAATACCCATCTAGAACACAAATCAACAAAAAAACCTTGTACTTAACAACTTTTCCGGGTCTGAAAAACTTCTACAGGACTAGTAGGCCTAATGCGAAAGGAAGAGGAATGGGGTAACGCAAGAAAATAAATATGTAATTGTATTACATGTGCATAACGAAATCGTGAATCTCTGGGATTTTGGGTTAAGAGTCCCTGCGTAAAGTACAACGGTCACCCCTATTTTGTATAATAGATATACCAAGAGTACATAACAATTCCTATAAAGTTAATGGATTAAGAATTGCCCCTACGTCCATTTTGTCAAAGTCTTTGCAATCGTGGTATTACAAAAAAAAAAAAAAAATAGAGGTGCCTAGTGTGGCAAAACGAAATTATGAAATATAAAATTGCACCAAAAAAGATACATAATAATAAAAATGCCTGCATTTAAAATTAATCTTTATTTCTTAATTCATATCCATATATATATATATATATATATATATATATATATATATTATATCTAACCAGGAAAGTGAGCGACGCAATGCTAAATGAGTTGGCAAGACGAATTCCACACGGCGAATACGACACGTTTAGCGAAAAGCTAGGAGTCGAGCACAACCAGGCCAGGAACATTCTCGTAAGGCATGGCAACAACTGTGACAAGGCAACGAGGGATTGCATGGCGATATGGAAGGATAGATCAACCCGTAGTGTGGCTGACTTGCATGAAGTTTTGAGAAAAGCTGAATTGAGTGGTTTAATTGTTGACTGTAATTAACATCAATACAAAGTAAGCCATGTGAGGAAAATGTGATCAACACATAAACACTCATGACCGCATATACTGGTATATATTTAAGAGAAGATTATGTTCTGTGACGGAGATACGCATACGACCAAAACACTAACAAAATAGCTATAATAACTGAAAGTCCTATCAATATTTTAGAGTTAAAATACCGAGATACTGACGACGGATAGTCAACCTGTTCGAAACGTCGAGCCATTCATCCTCTCCAAGCGCTATAGTTCTCCTTAGAACTATATATGCTTAGAAAGATAACAAACAGTCCTTTTCAGGACTACTACACCCCCAAGAAAGATTACTGAGTCAGAGTCCTTTTCAGGACTCCTCAACACTCTCTCTCTCTCTCTCTCTCTCTTACATGGTGCACCCGCAAATCTACTGTATATCTACATCACCATGCAAGCCGACACTTACAAGCAGCATCTAATATGAGAATAAAAACATATTTTGAATGATTTGTGCGAGGTTGTCATTTATGATGTACAATAAACTGTTTTCATTTATTCTGCTTTGTTTGAAAATGAAATGTGTTTGAATCGACTGCTGCAGAGATTATAATTCACAACACAATACATCTTCCATTGAAATGAGGAATTTACTGTTGACAATAACCATATATTTTGCAACATTTCATTTTTGACTTGGCCCAATATTCAGGTGTATTGCACATCACATGATTACGAGATATATTTCAATATATAAAGTAGTCGTGAAAGATACAGTTGGACACGCAGACGGAAATCTGCCTGCCCTAACAATCTACATTTCATGCACAGTGTATCTGCACAGTGTATCTTGTCACGGTTTGGTAATATTGTGATTATGTGTGTAGGGCCATGTTCTGAGTTTCGCACTAGTAATGTGATTCACCTGAGATCTCCTGGCGAAACATAAGTTGTTTTGTTTAATAACATTTAGGAGTTTAAAGAAAACAGCGATTTATGAGCTAAAGTTGAAGGTTTTGAATAAAAAGTATATAACTTGTTTGGATGTCATTTCGAAAATGAAGATGACATTGAGAAAAGGAAAAAAAAGGTGATCAGTTGACAAGAGAGTATTGATTTTAAATTTGATTGTTAATGTTTATTGTTGTGCTTTTGTATTACAATTACAACCAATTAGACAAAATGTGATATATCTTTGTGCTAACAGCTGAAATGTTCAATAGTGGTACATTTCATAAATATTTAGTCATAAAAAGGAATATTATACTACAATTGTCGTGAAGGCAAAAGTTATTTCGCTTTGTATGACTACTGTATATATTGTACATCCAGTGTGCACAATTTGGCACCGGTATCGTTTGTATAATGATTTTGCCGTTTGGGAAAACTTAATGAGTTGAAGGAATTCGATGAGTAATCACTATCTATATATTGTAAGAATGGTAATTTACACCTATTTTTATGGAAAACCACCCCGGACAACCATCCCTAGGATAACCATCCTCTAGGACAACTACCCTCTATGACAACTACCCCCTAGAACTACTACCCCCTAGGCAACCACCCTCTAGGACGACTACCCCCTAGAACAACGACCCCCGGACAACTACTCCCATACAACTACCCCCTAGGACAAATACCCCCTAGACAACTACCCCAGACAACTACCCCCTATGACAACTACCTCCGGACAACTACCCCCGGACAACTACCCCACAGACAACTATCCCCTACGACAACCATCATCTAAGGCAAACTATCCCATAACAACTATCCTAGGGGGTAGTTGGCTGGGAGGGGGGGGGGGAGTTGTCCTAGGTGGTAGTTGTCCGAGGATAGTTGTCCTAGAGGGTGGTTATCCAGGGGGTTGATGTCCAGGGGGTAGGTGTCTGGATACGATTTGTATGGGTGCATAGGGTCTGCAAGTGTTCAGAGCGTATCAGGACAATTACCCCCCTGGACAATCATCCCCAGGAAAATCCCCCCCGGAAAGCTACCCCCGATGATAATTACCCCCAGGACAATACCCCCCCCCCCCCCCCGATAATAACCCCCTGTTCGTTAAAGGGGAAGCCCTGTTAATTGTAAAATTTAAATTTCACATATGTGTGTTTTCTTGATGTGTTTAAAAAGAAATTTTAATATCTGTAAATATATGTTTAGTGTAATATTCAATTATTTTGCATTACGTTATTGAATGCAGATTTTTTATTTAAACCAACAAACAAAGAAATTGTGATCTTGTATTGTCTCGTATTTATACACGATCTCATACTCATTATTGATTGCCGCTGCTATATACATGTATCTTATAAATGTTAGCTTCATGCGAATTCTTAATATCAATTTGATTCAGTTTCATACCTTCTTAAGCTGTACAGGGCTATTTTTTATAAATTAAGTTTCATTCACAAAATATTTGTAATGTTATTTTCTTGTGACTGAATTGTACATAGACTAAACTGATTAGAGAAAGGGGTGATAATATGTAATAAGAATGTATACTTAAGTTTAAAAGGAGTGTTTGCTTCTATTTTGTATATCTACATCGTATAAACACGCCTAGTGAGCATTGCGGAAGATTTACAACTGTCAATAGGGGCCTACTTAACGTTTATATGTAGACATATTTAGAAATCCAAATATATTTGACTGTGAAAGCAAATGATCAATACGGTGCCTTATTCATAAAGTATTGTAAATGTCTTATCTTCTGACTGAATTGTACATAGACCATGTAGACTATTCTAATATTATATTATTTCCCTTTTTCCTTACATTTTCACTTCAGTTGTTTACATTGTATAGTTTCTATATGCCTATTTTTACACATTAATTTTATGACAAACCGGCTTATTCCGTATCCATAATTCATAATTTCATTATGAAATTTTTCTATACATATCTAATTACAGTTGCTATATATTTCCATGCATCAATATCTAACAAATGAATGTACATATGTACAGCGTGGGTCACAACAAGGAAACGAAGATTCAATTATATTAATAACACGACCGCAACTATTTTTTAGAAAATTTCACTAATGGCAATATCAAAACCCTATTGTATGTCCCATGGAAATCATGTTCAGCTTACTTAATACGTCATTGCCATGTTCGCACATTTCAATATGTGACGCACAAGGCTATTGGAATTGCCTTAGGTGAATATTTTCTTAAGTAGTTGCTATCGTATTAAATATTGATGCAATCACAACATGATTATAGATGGAGTCGGTTATGCACACTGTCATCTTTCCCTTATTTTGACACCTTGATCAATACAATCACATATACAGTTAAACATTAGCAACAATGGTTGGGTTCATTTTGTATAAATACTATTCTTATTCATATCATGTTAGTAATGCGTGTAGATTCCCTAATTCCAAAGAGGAGCCTACCTAGCAACGTTGGAAACAAAGAATAATGTCCTTGAATACAGTGCTTTATGTCGTAAATTATTGTTAATTTTCTTTCTTCTGACAAAATTTGTACATAGACTGTTCTAGAATGGCGGAGAAGGAAAATAAGTCATTTTTTATCAAAAATATAACAAATATGTTGCCTTTAAAACGTGGTTTCATTTTTCAGTATCTTTCATTTAATCGTTTAAATTGAAGATAGTTATAAAAGTGCTTGTAATACTTGTACATCTAATTAATAATTAATTTACAAACAAGTTTATACTTCATTAATGTCACGGTCTCATTTCCTGTCTGTGTATAAATTGATGTTTAAACTTGTATACAGTGTAAAACAAATGATCATCAATTAGTTATTTTTACCGTCAAATCAATGTATCTTTTTTCCGAATTGTACATAGTTTGTTGCAAACGGGAAAGGGCGATAGCACTTGCTCAGAATTGTTATTTCGTTTTTTTTCTTCAAGTGTTGACATCATATATCATTTCAAAAAGTATCTTTATATTTCTACTTATCAGTCTATTGCTAATATATGGTGTGTTAGTTCTCTACACATACTTAGGGATTTCAAGGTGTAAATTCTCATTCATATCCGATTAATAATGTTATACATCGTAATGTAATTCCTAAAAGCGTACATAACTAAACAGATCATTTCATAAAAGCCAAGATATGCCGTGAAAACAAATTATCATTTTGTAAAGAAAAGCATTGTATAATTATTACCTTGTGAACTATTATAAATGGTGTGAGTTTAGTAAGAATAATCACGCACGATTTGTGTCTTTTGTGACATAATCAAAACAGTGCTAAATTTCCTGGTGAAGCGCTGGTATATTCCAGATTCTGAGAGGTTATTTATTTGTGTTGACTTTGTATTGTCCGATACGCAGTTGACCTAAAATTTGTACGATTCTTATCTGTAAGCTTCCTGGTTTATAGTGGTACACTATTTGGCTATATTTGTGACTTTTGTTTAATGTCTAGTTTAAGGCAAGAACCAAGAGCACGATTTGCTGTAACATTATTAACGTTAAAGATCGAGCTGCCTTTCTTCCAAAAATAAAAGTTAATGAATGGAACTGAAATCCATCGACTCATCTCTTCTTTTAACAGCTATAACCACCCATGGTCTTGTGTGGTTGATGTTTGAGGGGGACTAGAGCCTCGTACAAAATGAGAGAGACTACATTGTGAAAGACTGAGTGTTTACATGTAGTTACGAAAGCAGTGAGACAGTTTCCATAAGAGTTATCCTAAAGCGTACATGATTATTTACATATTTATTTACATAATTATTTACATAATTTCATGGAAATCAAGGTTTAATCTGGTGTGACAACAACATGATAATTTTGATAAAAAGCATTGTAAAAATATTCCGTTGTGAGTGGATTACTACAAAGACTGTTCTCAAATGGCATCAGTTCAATCATAATAATTATCCTTTAAAATTACATATATATATAGTGCGTCCCCCAAAAATGAAACCCGAAAAGAAAAGAAAAATGAAACCCGAAAAGAAGACTGTTGTCAAATGGCGTCAGTTCAATCATAATAATTATCCTTTAAAATTACATATGTATATTTATATATATATATATATATATATATATAGTGCGTCCCCCAAAAATGAAACCCGAAAAGAAACGGTTATTGTGAGCAAAGATAGAGCTGTATAGAAATAGCTTCTTGCTTTTCCTTAGGTAAAAGTAAGATTTATTTAATTGATACTGCGATTACATTAACGTATACATGTTTCACAAGCAACATTTGGAAATAGCATGTGAACATTTGTTTTGTGCCAGATTTGGGTTAAACGGTGAAATTGGTATGCGAACGTGCCAGATTTCCATTGTGTGGCGATATGTTTGTTAAATAAAGCAATAACCATTTCCAGAATGACAGGGAAATACACCCTTAGTTTTCCCCATAATTCAAGTACTCACCTTAGAGCAATGCAAATGTGTCCCTTTTGTTTTTGAACATGGTGCCCATCCGATAGAGAAAAAACATATTCCCAAAGTTCATGTCCAGTAATCTCTATTCATAACAATTAATGCCCTCATGATTTAAATAAACGTATTAAAACTCCCTACTCATTGGGTTTAAAGTATGATTTTATTCAACTCAAGCTTGCATGTAATCATAACATTTTCAGGTTTTTGTATGAATCTAGTTGAAATGGATTTGTACATGCCATGTTCAATACAATGGTGTTCAGTGAAGCGTGTTATGGTGGCTGTGATAAATAGCTCACATGAAAGCGACCCGGTGTCGTGGCGTTATAATTATCTTAGACTTAAATAGCGAAATCACGTCACAACTAATTAACATTTTCAATGTTTCGCGCTGGTCTTTACACGATCTGTTCTCTCTCTTTTTTTTAGTTCTCGGACTCTGATACGAACTTTTGCTCACGCTGGGCCGTCATTATGGAATACTCTCCCTCGATGGATTAAAAATAGCAGTTCTGTTGAAGTGTTATAAATAATCTTAAGAAATATCTGTTTAATTTAGCCTATAATTGATAACTATTACCTTTCATGTCCGTATCTCTCACATTTTTTTTTGTCTATGTATCATGTATTTCATCTTTTGCACAAGTTGCGCTTTGAGCATTTGATTGTGAAGTGAATTTGGCGCCATACAAATATTATGTCTTATCATCAGACAGAGTTTCCAATGTTAATTTTGTCATGAAAGTAACATGCCGCCCTCTTGTGGAGTTCATTAAGAATGTCATAGTATAGTATTAATGACTGCTTTGAGAGAAATAGTTGTTTTTATACGCTCAAGGGAAGGTTAGAATTGTGCTATTGACCGAGGCGTGCCGAGGGCAATAGCCCAATTGTAACCTTCCCGAATATTAAAGCAGTCATTAATACTTTTATATGCCGAAAACAAAAGAGTCAACTAATGACACCACCTTATCTGCACGGTTGTTTTTATGAGTGTATCTTTGAGAGTAGACTAGATCTAGATTCTAGTCTAAGCAAGATATTTTTACAATTTTGGGGGTGGGCCGACCCTGTGGGGAATATGGAGAAGAACCTGCGCTTTCATATGACACCTCACTTATTGAGTATCACCTTCAGGATCACAACAGATTATAAAGGTTTGAATCTCGAATTGAAAAAAAAACTTGACCTTTTTTGCATGGTCGCGGAATGCACGTAGACTGCATAGATAATGCATTGCGTACAATCTCTATGGGAATAATTTTAACACACAACATCGGGTGCGCTGACAACTAGATCTATTTTCGTCTAGAGTCTATACGTCTATGCTTTTTCAGCAACTAAACGAACATGTTTATGGATAATTTCACGTACCCTTTTTGTTGTTCTTGCTGTCAGCGAGTCTTGCATTTGATAAGTTGAAATCTTGGGAGAGATTCTTGAGCCATTTTTGTCTTGTTTGGAATTGTCTTGTCTTGTATGAAAATACCGACCAATTTTTCGCACACGTACGGTATCCTCGATCGCTCAAACCATTTTTTAACATGTAAACCTATGGGGTAACCATGGAGACTGACCTATTTTCCCAATAATCATGGTTATTGGAAAAATAGGTCTGTTTTAACCATGGTTACTGCGAATTTTCGGGAACAGTTAAAGTTTATGAATGCAATTTCGACCAATCAGATTGCTGGATTACTTAAGTGAGGTATATAACTTGTACTATTTCTCCCTGTCCATACACTACAGAAAACCAGCATTTGGGGCATAAATAACCCAGTATACCTTGGATTGAAAGAAAGAAAAGAAGGAAAAAGAGGTATAAAGCTTAAACACGTGAATCTATCGTTATTCCTAACGATGTGAATATTAAAATAAAACTTGAACCACAGGGATTTTGACTTTAATATTTAGGCCCTTCTAACTCTCGTCATGGCCAAGGAATCCACTCAAGGAAACAAGTCTGCACACACAGACTCTGATTTGACACTGTACCACAAATCCTACAGCATTGAGCATAGCTCTGTCAGTCTCTAGCTGCATCAAATCAGCTCAGTAGAGCCTTTGCCCTATCAGTGCGGCATGGTATTGTCTCACTGTGATCAAGAGAGTCTATAAAAGTCCTAGAGAACTATTACAAATGTATACATGATATGTGTTATAGAGAGAGAGATTGATTGAGAGAGGGAGTGGGAGAGGGGGAGTGGGACAGTAGGGGGAGGAGGGGAGAGGGAGAAAGAGAGAGAGAGAGAGAGTAAGAGAGGGGTAGATAGAGAGAGGGTCAGAGAGAGAGATGGAAAGAGAAAGAGAGAAAAAGTAATGAAATATTGCCTCTGACAAAGTCTACGTAGTCAGAACAAATTAGTATTGGTCGTATTCCTATAAATTAAATGTAATGATAATGCAGTATATTTGCATTATAAAAAACATGACAAATCTTAAATACAGGATAAATAATAAATAAATAGTGGTAATGACACCCGTTTGATGTTTATCATACCCAGACACGTCATGCACGTAGGCCGTCACTATCTGAAACGTTTTGTTTTTTCCGAATTGTCTTACGAAAAGAAGAACGGATGAGTCCCTTTTCATGTGGACTAGTCATGGGACATGATCACTTTTTGATTATTTCATAGGCAATTAAACCAGCATGTGAATGCAAGGTAAGCCTCTAGGTTAACTAGGCGAAGGTATGTATATGCACAAATAATCTGTTTTCTGTATAAATGAGATTAAAATGATTAAATATCCAATCTGACTGAGGAAAACCGGTTACAGGCAAATACTCGGAAAACGGCGAATAACGCACGGACACTATATAGTGAACTCATCGTTTATTGCGTGGTAGTGTAAAGGCACTAGTAAAATCTTCCAATGAAAGTCAACCTGACGTTGGTTTATACAGTAAACAAATATTATTTATACCTCTGGTAAATTCAATGTTCTCTTTTCCTTTTTCTTAACTCAATATCGAAAGGCGGATTCGTTGCATTAGGGCTTCTGTTGAATACTTTCAGATGTGATCTGTAATGTGTCTAATTTTAAAGAAACATAAATCAGGAAAAATCAGTTTTTCACATACTTAAAAATGACTAAACTTGATAAGATATGAATAATTTAGCTGTTAACCAAGATCTCAAGTCACTGCTGACCAAGTTGCCCACCAACTCCTATTGAATGGTCGGGGAAACCCTGACCATCACCCCAGAAGAGCCAGACTTCCTAAGGTCCCATACGCTCCAAGCTCTCAAGATGACCCAGGCTTCACTAGACCGTTCACCATGAACGACCTGCTTGCTGCCATCAAAGCAATGACAAACAACAAAGCTGCTGGACTTGATGACATCCTCTGCGAGCAGATCAAACAGCTTAGACCAGGCGCCCTCAACTGGCTTCTTTAAATGTTCAACGAATGTTTGGGCACCAGCAACATCCCAACGCTCTGGAGGAAATCCAAAGTTATTGCCCTGTTGAAGCCGGGTAAAGACGCAGCCAGTCCAAAGAGCTACAGGCCTATCTACCTACTGTGCCATACATATAAGCTGTTCGAGCGGCTTATCCTCAACCGCATCGCCCCATTCGTGGATGAACATCTCATTCCGGAACAAGCAGGGTTTAGGCCAGGAAAATCATGCACTGGCCAACTCCTAAACCTCACTCAGTTCATTGTGGACGGGTATGAGAGTAAGCTAATCACAGGAGCTGCTTTCTTTGATCTCTCTGCTGCCTACGACACTGTGAACCACAGAATTCTTACCAGGAAGATCTTTGAGCTGACAAAGGACGTGAGACTGACTGGACTCATCCAGACGTTGCTGTCCAATCGGCGATATTTTGTGGTTCTCAATGGGAATCGCAGCAGATGGCGCAGACAGAAAAATGGCCTACCACAAGGAAGTGTGCTCGCACCGTTACTCGTTAACGTGTACACGAACGACCAACCGATCCACCCAAACACCAGGAGCTTCCTCTACGCCGATGATATCTGCATCGCCACCCAGAACCAGTCTTTTGTGAAGTTGGAGGAGTCCCTCAGTGATGCCCTTGCCGGTCTCATCCCATACTATGCGACCAACCACCTGAGAGCTAACCCTGATAAAACTCAGATAAGCGCATTCTACCTCAAGAACAGGGATGCCAACCATCAACTAAGGATCAGCTGGTATGGGAAAAGACTGAAGCACACTCCTACTTAGGCGTCACACTGGATCACTCCTTTACCTATAAGAACCACATTGCCAACACAAAGGCAAAAGTTGGAGCCCGCAACAGCATCCTCAAGAAGCTAGCCAACACCAACTGGGGGACTGATGCCAGAACAAT
This sequence comes from Strongylocentrotus droebachiensis, assembly GCA_035222895.1. Classification (NCBI taxonomy): domain Eukaryota; kingdom Metazoa; phylum Echinodermata; class Echinoidea; order Camarodonta; family Strongylocentrotidae; genus Strongylocentrotus; species Strongylocentrotus droebachiensis. The sequence continues at coordinate 58,075 of JAVYIG010003285.1, forward strand.
CCGGACGACAGCCCTCGCGCTTTGCTTCTCTGCTGCTGAGTATGCATCACCAGTATGGAGTAGGTCGGCCCATGCACCTAAGATCGACCCAGCTCTAAATTCATCTTGCAGAGCGATCACTGGCTGCCTTAGGCCAACTAAAGTAGAAGACATCTACCTGCTCTGTGGTATTGCCCCTCCACACGTCAGAAGGTTGGTCTTGTCCCAGAAAGAAAAGGACAAACAAGAAAACAATCCACTCCACCCACTCTTCGAACAACAGCCAGTGGGCAAGCGGCTCAAATCCAGACACGAATTTCTGCACTCTGTAGAGCCTCTTGATACCAGCCCTCACAACCAAAGGATGACTTTGTGGTCTAACCACCTTCAGACCACTCCACATAAACTCTCCCTCAGCCCGAAGGAATCCCTCGCAACCGGCTCCAGTGAGACTTGGCCTACCTGGCTTAGCCTCAACCACCTAAGAACTGGCTACGGTCGATGCAGAGTCCTAATGCAGAGGTGGGGTCTAGGAGACGACCAAACGGCATGTGAATGCGGTCAGGAACAGACAATGGAACACCTGCTAGTCTGCCCACTCCTGCCAGAGCCATGCACCCAAGATGACCTGGAAGCCGTGAATTGCCGTGCCAAAGCCTGTGTGGACCACTGGACGGGACTTGTGTAGTGACTCGATAAGAAGAAGAAGAAGCTGTTAACTGTATATATCTGTGTTTCTTTGTATGCACTTTATATTTTCATGTCAAATGTTTGTCATTTTGAAAGATCTTTACCTGGCTTATCCGTCATGCCTCTTGAAAATAATGTAGCCTTAACATTATTTTCCAAAAGTCTATGCCGATACTAGGTTGATTTCCCCTCTTTCCTCTCGTACACACTGAGTCGCATTAAACGGTTAACACACCCGACTCACCCTGCTTAATTCGCTGTTTCAAAGCATTTGCCTGTACTCGGTTTTACGAAGTTGCGTCTGATTGGAGATATAGACAGATTTGTCAAGATATATGTGGTTTAAATATTGTGATTCTTGATGATTTGTTTAATAAAAAAAAATATATAAAAAAAATATATAGGTGGTGTCGCTATAAAGGGGTAAATGGAAGGGGCCCCTCCAAATGGCGGTGAGAAAATTCAGATACAGTTACAAGTGAGTAATTGCACCCATTATCCCTCATGCGATGTAATCTGATTTACTTCGTTTAAAAAAAGGAGTAATCTTAAATATCTTAATCAGATTATTGTAACTAACAAAATTATTCTGCCAGCGATTGTCAGAATTTAACTAGCGAGAGAAAGCGTACTTTGATTTCTAAGAACACATATACTGGTTGTTAGGTGTGTTATTACCATAAAAACGGTAACTAAGAGATAAAACTATCATTTAAATAATGTTGAAACTGTATCATCTGACATCCCACTGCCTATTAAAATATTAATCTGCTTGATGATTGTATCTACTTGCGATGTGTAGTCTATTTTTCATCTCACTATGTTAGCGATGCATAATGAGAGACCAACCTTAGCAACCCAAATTGCTGTGTTAGCTAATATAAAGGCGTCAACTTTAGAACGATTTAAAAGTTTTGTTAGAAAAGCGATTAAGTTGGAATGTGGATTTAAAGATAAAGTTGAGTCCTGGTCATGCGATTGCATTGTGAAAGAAAAGGTGTGGAATGGATCAGAAAAAGTTGATCATGTAGCATATAAGTATTGGTGTGTACTGCAAGATTCTGGAGTCATCAAAATCATAATAAATTTGGCCCAGTCTTGGTAAAGTAGCAAGCACTGTACACAGAAAGATGTATATGGGACTACATTAATGGTGTCGGGGCTACTAACCTTGATTTCCTCATCTTGCTATGCTCATTACTCAGCCAGTATACATTTTCTACCAAAATTGTTCGGCAAATTACATTTATTTGTAATCTTGAACATTTAGTGTAAGTTTCGTTTGATTCTGTGAGAAATTATTTTCTTTTTCTTACCAGAACTCAAGGTTATCTTCAATATGAACCATACTAATGGGGAGTCTTTCAAAGAGTTCCAAGTCGGTAGTCATCATTATTTTTTAAATATTGATAAATATGTATTTTAGGAAATTCATAATTTTGGAAAAAAGTGTAAAAATTCACATTTCTGGCTCAAAATTGTTACGCAAATTATGCTCAAACCTATTGAATGTAATATTATCTTGTAGACAATTTAACTCTCTTATATATGACACTTCACACATGATAACATAAGAGTCCCTTAAAAAATAATTCCCAAAATTGTTCAACAATAGTTATGTATGGCGGCCATTTTTGTCCAGCCACATAATTTGAAGATAGTCCTCCTAGAAATTGTGCAGGGAAGTGCCCTGAACACGTTGATACCCAACGACATTTTACAACATTACATGTCTCAAAATCCTACTTTGCCCTAGGTAATAAATAGTCAACCATGCATATTTTCTCTTTTCACGTACTTTTGCATTTCGTTCTATCATATCCTAGATGAGGTCACGATGATGTACTGTCAGGATGATGTTCTAATAAACAACGTCCGTTCGTCATAAAAGGATCCGCCATTTTCTCCATGACTGTTCCATTGGCTAGTTTGATCGGGAAACCGTAAGCACACACAGATGATTTATTGAGCTCTTACCATCAAACACAAGGTACATTTTTTCGGATAAAAGACGGAGAGCTAGAAATTAAGAAAAATTCCAGGCGTTTTAACGTGGAACACTTTCATGCACTGATTTGTGAACTTCTTGGACAATCTACAATTTATTTTGAAGCAAAAGACCTGTCATGTTATATTTGGATGAACCGGAGCACGTTGGTTTATGTGAAGGAAATCAGACGAATAAAGTAGAGTTATCAAACTTGTATTGACCGCGCCAGGACTGTCCGAGACGTATTCATTAATTATACATTTGGAATTATGCTTATATTACTTTATCAAATGTAGATTATTCCTTTGCCCTAATAGCGCTAAATCATGAGTAGGAATCGAATAGTTTAATCCTGAAGGGGAACAGAGAAATATATGGAAAGCGGGTAACTTCATTGACGTGTTTAGTCTCTTCCAAGAACGATTAACAAAACGCAAAGGTGACTTTGACAAACATGAAATATTAGGTCTAATTACTCTAGAACGAAGAAATATTCATAAGAAATTCAGATTTGCTTAAAAATGGGGGTTCATAGATTTTAAGCAAAACATGGCTGAAATAGTAGCAAATGAGCCTGCTATTACTGGATATAGCCCTTCTCGTGGCAGCTGAAAATGGCCGTTTTCATGTAGTTGAGTATCTCGTTAGTCAAGGAGCACAGGTAGAGGGGGGTAATAATGATGGCTTGACACCACTTATTATTGCATCACAAGGAGGTCATCTTGATGTAGTTCAGTACCTCGTTAGTCAAGGAGCACAGGTAGAGAGGGGCGATAATAATGGTGTGTCACCACTTATTATTGCATCACAAGGAGGTCATTTTGATGTAGTTCAGTACCTCGTTAGTCAAGGAGCACAGGTATAGAGGGGCGATAATAATGGTGTGTCACCACTTATTATTGCATCAAAAGGAGGTCATCTTGATGTAGTTCAGTACCTCGTTAGTCAAGGAGCACAGGTAGAGAGGGGCAGTAATAATGGTTGGACACCACTTCATAGTGCATCACAGGGAGGTCATCTTAATGTAGTTCAGTACCTCGTTAGTCAAGGAGCACAGGTAGAGAGGGGCGATAAAAATGGTTGGACGCCACTTCATTGTGCATCACAAGGAGGTCATCTTGATGTAGCTCAGTACCTCGATAGTCAAGGAGCACAGGTAGAGAGGGGTGATAATAAAGGTTTGACACCACTTATTATTGCATCACAAGGAGGTCATCTTGATGTAGTTAAGTACCTCGTTAGTCAAGGAGCACATGTAGAGAGGTGCGCTGATAATGGTTGGACACCACTTTTTTGTGCATCGAAGAATAGTCATCTTGATGTAGTTCAGTACCTCGATAGTCAAGGAGCACAGGTAGAGAGGGGTGATAATAAAGGTTTTACACCACTTATTATTGCATCACAAGGAGGTCATCTTGATGTAGTTAAGTACCTCGTTAGTCAAGGAGCACAGGTAGAGAGGTGCGCTGATAATGGTTGGACACCACTTTTTTGTGCATCACACAAAGGTCATCTTGACGTAGTTCAGTATCTCGTTAGTCAAGGTGCACATATAGAGAGGGGTGATAAAAATAGTTTGACACCACTTCTTAGTGCATCACAAGAAGGCCATCTTGATGTTGTTCAGTATCTCGCGAGCGGACTAGCTCGGAGTAAAGAAGTATCACCTAAAGGTATGATTCGCATTATTTGTGTTACTTTTGTTTTTTTTGTGTTGTTAATCTTTATCTATATGCTTGTACAATGTACTTATTCTGTAAATCTTCAATCTGATCTTGTCATACTCTCTTCTTATCCTAATTTCAAATGTTCAAGTTTTTTTTTAGTTGGCAGTTGTAATCCGACACATGCTCCGGCGAAGATTACTCAGGTGACAATTGCTCCGCGACATTTGCTCCGCCTGCGGAGAAATTGTCGGCGGAGCATTTGTCGCGGAGCAGTTGTTGGCGGAGCAACTGTCGACGGAGCATTTGACGTCGGAGCAAATGTCGCCGAGCAAATGTCGTCGAGCAATTGTCGCTTTTTGCGGAGTATTTGTCGGCGGAGCAATCGTCGGCGGAGCATGTGTCATGGATTCGTGGCAGCACCAATAAGGCATTCTCTTTCTAGCTGCCTCCTCATTCATATAAATACTCACTTTTCGTATTGCTTTTTTGATTTATAATATAGATACTTTTAGTTAGTGCTGACACTATCTCCCCTCCCCCCCCCCCCCCCCCCCCTCTTACTGAGCGAAAATAACGGTCTGCGCGATTTTCAAATTTCCGGGGGCAAAAACGAAAACAAAAAATACGCTCACCCCTTCCCGCAAACTTGTCAACGAATTTAGATTTAGATACAAACTTGTTGAACATTTGGATTGTTCAATGTGCATCTATAACAAACACAAATTCTATTTGAAGGTATTAGAGACATCGGCCCCGTTTTACAAAGAGTTGATATTAATCGCAACTACACACGTAATGGATAGGAGATTGCAATCTTGCGATTGATTTGGATCAATCGCAACGCTTTGTAAGACGAGCCCTAATGGATATTGGACTGAGAGACTAATCTCGGTGGGGGGGGGGGGGGGGCAGTCAAATGATTTGCACATTGGCCTACTAGCACACGCGCCACACACAAAGAGAGAAAAACAAAGATTTTTTGTGGTAAAAACGCATAATAATTGATGGAAAACATGTTGTTGGACGAAAAGATGTTAGACCATATGAAAATTGGACAAATGAATAATTTACACCTATTGTTCTATGTACATAGGGTCTGCAAGTGTTTCAGAGGCGTCTACCGCGATGGCTTCAATGAATTTGAACGTCATTACTGATGACAATGTTTATCACGAAGGTAATAATTTTGTAATAAGCCTAAATTACAGACTAATATCTAGTCTAAAAAACACGAGATTGGATCAGTGCACAAAAGTAATCGCCACAACCTTTTAAGAGAGATAGTTGTTAAACGCGCACACGAACTAGATCAAAGCTCAATTCATGGAGCTCTAAATAGTTCCCTCCGAAATACAATAATATTGAAGGGGACTACTTCAGCGTTCCATGACTTGAACCTTAATAAGTGCGTACGCGTGCGCGTGTCACAACTATCTTTATCAATACGCTATGGTCATCGCTTTATCGTAATATACATGTATAAACATATTAAAAAATAATTAAAATTTCGTTAAAACCTTTCGTTTAATCAATACTTACAAATTGATCAACTCATTCAACTCGTGATATTGTAATCAGTATGTAAGCTGTCTACAGAGTACTTTTCCTATTATAACTTGTTTAATTATTCAATTCCTCAAAAAAACACTAATTTTGAATTAGGAAACAAACATGTGCTATAATCCTTGTAAACAAAATTGCTTTAAATTTTAACGTATTTAATTTTATTTGGTTACTACGGCCTTTGATAAAATTATTGTTTAGTAAGTTAACTTAATTTCATTGTAGATGCAGAGAAGGTGACGAACGAACATATCAAGAACTTGTCAAAACTACTCGGTATAAATCATTTCGACCCGATTTGCGAAGCCTTTAGCTTTGATCACAAAAGTTCTCAGAACCTTCTAGACTCGAACGGTTCCAATTACAATGCAACCTACGAGCAACTACTGAGCGGAAGGAAATCGGGGAAGAACCTGAACGACCTGGACAAGTTACTGAAGGAATCAGGAATAAGATTAACATCGTCTTACAAAAAAAACACTCAAAAGTAAAATCAATAAATGATTGCTTTATTTAAATTCATTCATGAATTTACTTGACAAACGTGTAACTCAATAAATTACAACGACAATTCAACTCAATGGAAATTTCAGAAAAGCAGGGCTCCCACTTAGCCGAGTTGGAACCTTGAGTTGTGGCGAGCTGGCGTGATCTTATGGCAAGCAGTCTTATCATTAATACATATTTCTTGATATCAAGAATTCAATTCTTGATATCACGAAATCGAATTCCTGATATCACGAAATCGAATTCTTGATATCAAGAGTTACCATTACTTTACAACGTAAAACTATTTCTTGATATCAAGAATTGATTTATTGATATCAATTAAAAATAAAACGGCTTGCCATAAGATCGCGCCAGCTCGCCACAACTCGAGGTTCCAACTCGGCTAAGTGGGAGCCCTAAATCCTACAGGAATCATGCTCGGATTACGTAATACGTCATTTTAATGTTCGCGTATTTCTAGAGGTGATGGACGAGGCTATTGGAATTGGAATCTCACATATGAGTGTTTGTTTAATGTGTTGAAAAGTAATTTTTAATGTCTGGAAATATGTGTTAATGTAATATTCAATTATTCTGCACTACGTTATTAAACTAAGACTTTTGTCGAAACCAAACAAACAAGTTGATTTCTCGAAAGTAGTTGCGATTTTGTTATGTCTAGCATCCATACATTATCTCATATTCTTACCATACTTAAATGCCGTTGTTATATACATGTATCTTATATAATTATGTTAGCTTTATGCGAATTCTAAATATGAATTTGATTTATTTTCATACCTTCCGAACCTGTACATACCATTGGTGTTCAGAATACATATATGTATGAAAGTCAAAATGTATTATGGTGCAAAAACAAAGGAATATTTCGTAAACTTAGTATCGTTTCCAAAATATTATAAATGTAAATTTCTTGTGACTGAATTGTACATAGACTATACTGATTTGAGAGAGCCTGGTTGATAATATACAATCAGAATTTATACTTAAGTTTAAAAGGAGTGTTCTAAGTTTGCTTCTATTTTGATCATCTACATTGTATAAACAAGCCTAGTGAGCATTGCGATAGATTTACAACTATCAATAGGGGCCTACCTAACAACGTTTACATGTAGACATATTTGGAAATAAAAATGTATTTGACTGTGAAAGCAAATTATCAATACGGTGCCTTATTCACACAGTACTGTAAATGTATTATCTTGTCACAGAATTGTACATAGACCATACAGACTATTCTAAAATGGTGTAGAAAGAAAATATGTTAATTTTAGTCAGATCATTATATCATTTTAAAGATTTTTTTTCTCTTTACGTTTTCACTTCAGTTATGTACCTTGAATATAGTTTCTATAGGCCTTTGCATTTACAGATTATTTTGATGAGAAACCGGTGATGAGTTTATTCCGTATCCATAGTTCCTAATTTCATTCTGTAATTTTTGTTTGTACATATCTAACCAAAGTTGAGATTTCCACGCATCAAATGAATTCACATATGTACAGCGTGAGTCGCAACAAGGAAACCTAGATTCAATCCTATAAATAACACGACCGCAACCTTCTTTAGAAAATTCAACTCAAAGGGAATTCCAATACCCTATTGTATGTCCCATGGGAATCATGTTTACTTAATAATAATAATAATAATAATAATATGGATATGTATATAGCGTCATTGCCATGTTCGTACTTTTCAATAGGTGACGCACAAGGCTATTGTAATTGCCTTAGGTTAATATTTCGTAAGTAGTTGCTATCGTATTAAATATTGATGCAATCACAACATAATCATAGATTTATCCGGTTATGCACAAGTTGCAGTCTGTCATCTTTTCTTTATTTGTACACATTGATCAATACAATCACATGGACAGCTGAACAGTAGCAAGTCTCTTTTGACTCTGCCCAAGTTTTTAATGAAATAAATGTTCAACCCGAGATTTATTTGAATGGTCTTCATTCCAATTGAATGAACTCATATAATAATAATGACAGTAACTTTGGCAAGGAATAAGGAAGTTTATGAAGCTTTGATGACATAATTTGTGGACAACTCTCCATGCCTTTTGAACATCAAATTTCATGTTTTTCCTTCTTTCTTGTGATTGAGATAATCTACTCTCCTGAAAGCAAGGTATAGAATGCAAAATCAAATTTTACTTCTACTTCACATGTTATGAAGTCGGATCAAGAACACAAATAAATACGAAGAAAACGAAAGAATTGTGAAATTTGATGTTCAAAAGGCATGGAGAGTTGTCCACAAAATGATGTCATCAAATTGAATATCGCCCTCTCGTGACTAGTCATTTCAAAAAGCTTTAGCTTCCTTATTCCTTGCCCGATTTTGTTCAAATTTTCACTGATTTTATTCAAATATCTTAAACTTTACAATAAAATTAACTTAGTATGAAGGTTTTGGTTTCTTTTAAATACGATTGAAACAAGTATCTATATATTTATACTTATCAGTCTAGTGCTAACAGATGGTGGTTAGTTCTCTTTGTATACTTACAAGGTGTAAATTCTTACTCATATCTAATGCACAATGCTGTACATCTTAATATAAGAATTCCTAAAAACGTACATTATTAAAAACATCATTTCACGGAAGTCAAAATATGCTGCGAAAATAGATTATCAATTTTTGTAGAAAACTATTATCTTGTAAATAAATGATATAGAGTGTTCTAAAATGGTATGAGTTAAACACAACAAAATAATGCTGGTATATCCCATTTTCTGAGAGATGCCTTTCTTCCTAAAATACAAGGTTAATAATGGGAACTGAAATCCATCGACTCATCTTTTCTGTTATAATCACCGGTGGTCTTGTGTGGTTGATGTACGAGGGAGACTAGAGCCTCGTACACAATTAGAGAGCAAACATTGAGAGAGACTGAGTGTTTACATGTATTCACGAAAGCAGTGAGACGATTTCCGTAAGAGTTATCCTGAAGCAAACATAATTATTCAATCAATTTCATGGAAGTCAAGGTTTGATTATGGTGTGAAAACAAATGATAATTTTTCGTTTTATTCAAGTCATCAGAACATTTTCAGTTTTTTTTCCCCAAAAATCTGGCTCAAATGGATTTGTTCATGCCATTTTCAATACAATGGTTCTCAGTGAAGGGTGTTATGAATGGCTGTGATAAATATATCATTTGAAAGCACCCCGGCCCCTGGATACGTCACTGATGTCTGTCCAGTGTTCATGCATAACGATGAAAATATTTTTCGTTACATGCTTTTCAATTCGTCCACAAAAGCTCTCCTAGGTTGAAGTTCAGACTATAAGCCAGACAATTGACTTTATTTCATTCGATTTTTTCTTCTCTTCCATCAATAGCAGGTAATGCTTAAATTGCTTTCGCCGGGTATTACTTTAGCGGAGCGGTAAAATCCCACATTCAGGCAATTTACAAAGAGAAAGCAAATTTTATCTCACGGTGGGGTTCAAAAGGTTTATAATTCTCATGTCAATCTGACATTAATATCGTCATTAAAGTAAATTTAAGCGCAAGGGGGTTTCCTTACTGTATTGTCCATGAATAGAAATCCAACCTTCAAAGTAAAGAACTTTTAAAGAAAGCAGAAAAATCCGGGAAGCAGACAAGTGAAAATTGGAATAAAAACTCACAAAGACTTTGGTTTTTGGAAAGTTGTAATCAGTATACGTATCTCAACTTTAAATCTTCTGAATCGGTAATGTCTCTGTAATGCAGTGCCAGACAATTTTCTCATTTATTCCAAAACACCAACATTTTTTATTTAGATTCATCTCTCAAAATGTATTACTCTGGATGGTCTTTTTTTCCTTTAAGAGGACCTATCATAATAAATATAATCTATAAGAGGCCTATATTTTGGGTAGTGACCCAAGGGAGACGACAATAAGAACAAAACATAAATTAATGATAGCATCAGACGGAGTCCCCTATGTTAATTTTGTCATTAAAGTAACATGCCGCCCTCTTGTGGAGTTAGATTAAGAATATCATAGTGTGTATCATTTCTCCCCTGTCCATTCATTACAGAAAAACAGCATGTGGGGCATGACTAACCCAGTATACCTTGGATAATTGAAAGAAAGAAAAAATCAGTCTCCTTATAACACCTGAGTTATAACACCTCGAGACGGCTATCTTTAAGGTTCTGAATTGCTAAAACTTGATAGATTCTGGGGGATTTGAAAATGCTCGCGCGTTTGCGCGTACTGTGGCTTCTCCCCACCCCCGTTTGGAAAAAATCCCGAATCCGCTGCTGCTATTTACCATATTTTGCGACTCTATATAGAAGCGATTTGAATGAGAATAATTTGATTTTAAGTCTAGGATTTGTATTCTAGATAGTTCCATCTTGAAGCTTAAGAGTATAGAAAATAATTAATTCTGATAACAAGATGGTGTGTTATTTTGTTAGTCTGATAATCATCTTGTTTCAGCAACAGGAATTTATTATATTTATAGAGTCAAGAGGACATTCTTCCTCTTTTCATTTGGTTCTTTCTTCTTCTTACTAGGGCCGGCACAACTAAGATTTTTAATCTTTAGGGCTGGCCTTCACACGACCTGTTCTCTTTTTTTGTTTCCTACTATGAAATAAATTTGATTTATACATTGCATATGCTTTGTTTTTGAATTACATCGGTTTTGGGGTATGAATAATATACATTGTATACACAAATATGTTCATTATTTATATTTATTTATATGGAGTGAATAAACTTTGAACTTTGTGCTATTCTGTTCGGAATTATAGTTGGAACAATGTTATGAACAACTATGCAACAACAAGCTATTTTCTAAAAGATAATATCAAATATCGGCCTAGCTAATTGTTTAATAACAGCATCGCAAGGAGTTTCCAATGTCAATTAAGTCATTAAAGTAACATGTCGCCTTCTTGTGGAGTTGATTAAAAATGTCATAGTTTGTCTCATTTCTCCCTGTCCATACATTACACAAAAATATCAGTCTGTTTTCAGTCTTCTTATACATGTAACACCTAAAATATGTTTGACTTCATTCGCAACTAGATATTCTATCGCTCAAGACAACTACCTTCAAGGTTTTGGACGGCTAAAACTCGAGAGCGTCTGGGGGCTCTGTCCCTGGAAATCACCCAGAAATGCAATGGCATTATATTGCGCATACTTCGCTTTTGCTTCGCTCCCCCCCCCCCCTCGCCCCCCCCCCCCCCGTTTTGAGAATCCTGCTATCCTGCTATCCTGTTATCCTGCTATTTACCATTTAATGTTTTGTGCTTGGCAAACAAACCCCTTTTGAAACCACTGATTTTAATATTCCTTTTAAAAAGCCATCGCTCGGATGTTTGCCATTATTTTTTATTTGTTGCAAACATAATAAGGTTTCAAGCAGTCCTCTCGACGGTCGTGAGTAGTTGGTTCTTAGGGCCCTTGTTGGAGCAACGGGTCTATATGGTCTGTTTCATTTCATTGTTCATAGAAGGTTTTTTACACCAAACAAACATTTTCAGCCCCCCAAAAAACGTTTTCCCCTATGATTATTACGATTTCGTACTTTGGGCACATTTGACCTGCCAAATTGAGATTTCACACTGAAACCAATGATTTCAAGAAGGGGACTACGTTTACCTGTTGGAGTAATCTATGTACAATGTAGACACTACTTGCTATAATACGACGGTCTGGCTTTTACTCCGGACTTTAACCGAGGAGAGGATTTGTGGGGTGAGTTCAATAGCAGGTTAACACAAATAAATCTCTTCATCGTTATGCATGAACACCAGAGGCTGATCCAGGGACCAGTGAGCACATTCTTCTAGCCCCCCCCCCCCCCCCCCCGCCCCCGCAACCAGAAAATAAGAGAACGGGGAAACAAATATTTGAGTTCATGACCTAATATTGTATGTTTTATTTATTTCGCTTGCTTGATATTCAGACTTATACCTCCTAAACCCCCAAAACCCATCCCGGATTCGCCACTTGGATAGACATTGTTACGAAAATGATTAATGGGATATATACCACTTTTCAAGTTATTGATCAAACTGTGGCAAACTGAAATATCTTAAATGTATGATTCCTTTTTGTTTATAAATATCCCCTCGTCAAAGAGAAAAAGTAAATGCAAATTAAGTCCAGATTAATTGCTGTTAGGAATATACACGACTCTATAAAATGCACAATAAAACACAGTACATAACATAATACATTGAAACATTATGTATAGGTCATACCTGATTTAAAACATCTTGAAATCCATCAGCTGTTGAGAATTGTAACAAATTCAAATTAGGTGGGTCATATAGCTAGTGAAAAACTATCTTTAAAATGCTACCAAAATACTATAGATATGTTAAGAAGTCCCCCCCCCCCCCCCCCATAAAAAATAAAAAAATAAATTCCCTGCAGAATCTCAAATTTCAAATCAAATCTATGTCAAGTCCCTTAAAATATTGTTCTCAGTTCTTACCGTCATCATAATCATTATACATGTAACTGTATTGTCATTATTTTAGTTGCGAGATTACCATAATTCGAAGGCAAAAGTTGTTTCTGTTTTAATACAGACACAATTTAGTGTGTGTAAAATTCATAATGTGTGTCAGTGTTCGAGTAAGTACATGTATATGCATGAAAACTATTCTTAGAGTGCAGACACCGTTATGCACACAAAGAGTGAATTAGTCTGCAAGCACAGACCCTAATTTGACACTTTAACAAAACAAATCATTGTGCCTTGAGATAAGCCTAGCCCAGCTACCTACTGGTTGAGGAGCAGCTCCAGTACATGGCCTATGGTAGTCTTATAGTGCAGACTCACTTTTACGACTGACCAGGGTTTGTGCCTGCAGACTAAGAGTGATTTTTGCCTGGAAACTATGCGTGGCCGTAGACGTGCGTGCGCTTGTGTAGGTGTTCGCGCGAGAAGTCTCGGCGTCTGATTACGACCATTCCCTCCTCCCACGCCCCCTCCCCCTAAACCCTCCTCGGAAAAGGATATATGCCACTGAACATTTGAATTCTTAAAGCACATCATACAGTCGAAATACGGATTCGTTTCTTGGGGAAATACACATGGAATTGAAAGCAATTCAAACAATACCTTCCTTCAAGCTAGGAGGAACTTAATTTTTGTTTGTAAAATATATGCAACTATTTATCAAAAAGCATTTGTTCTTTGTATTCCCTATTTGAAGTAATGTAACTTATTTAGAAACAACAGACTAACATGCACTTCACTAAAGGCCGACGCCTGGTGCAGCGGTGTGCGCAGGATCGACTCGCTCATTTCAGATTATCCTACTTGTCCGAGAGCCCACGAGACCAACATTAACAAAGAAATACTTGACTGACGGTCCACTAGAGCGACATCCCAAGGGGTTGACAATGACACACTAAGCTTCAAGAATTCAATATTGACAAGAGGTTCACAAGACCGCGTCTTTCACTAGATCCGATCGAGACCGACAAAGTTAGAAGAAATGCATGAGAAAATTTAGCAATGGAGAAAGTTTCAAAAGGTCCACGAGGCACATGACACAAAACACCGACAGCCCGATAGACCGACGAAACAAAGATATACATAGAGGAAGACGTATCGTGGGAAAAATGAAGAAAAAACTTGGGCGATCGATCGAGTGGGTAAGCTCAATAAAAAAAAATTGCTGCGACTAGTCAACCATGCAAATATTCTCTGTTAATGTACTTTTTGCATTACGTTCTATGGAAGCCTAAATGAGGTCACGGTGACGTTCTATCATGATGACGTTCTACAAAACAACGCCCGTTTCTCACAAAAGGATCCGCCATTTTCTCCATGACTGTTCAATCGGTTAGTTTGATCGGAAAATGTACGCACACAAAAATGGATTATTGAGCTCTTACCTGTGTGTATTATACCACCAAACACAAGGTGAATTGTCGGATAAAAAGCAGAGAGCTAAATTTAAAGAAAAGTTCCCATCGTTTTACCGTGGAAAAATTGGACAATCTACAATTTCATTTTGAAGCAACAGAGCTTTCATGCTATATTTGGATGGACCGGAGCCCGTTGGTTTATGTAAATGAAATCAGACGAATAACGTGGATATATCAAACTTGTACCGACAGTGTCAGGCCTGTCCGAGACGGATCCTTTGATTGTAAAATTGGAACTATATGCTCGCAAGTATTACTTTTTCAAATTAGAATCATTTCTTTGCCGTAGTTTCCCATGCATAATCATTAGTAGGCTTCGGATAGTTTAAACCTGCAGGGAAACAGAGGAAGATATATACCTCTCACGTTGTAGAGCGGGTAACTTCTTTGTCGTATTCTGTATCTTCAAAGAACGATTCACAGAACGCAAAGGTGACTATGACAAACACGAAATATAAGTTTTAGAACAAAGATATATTTATTAGATTTGGTTCACAATTGGGTCCACAAACATATACAAACATGGACGAGCGAGCAGCGAATAAACCTTCTCAGGTCGATAAAGCCCTCTCCTCGGCAGCTAAAAAGGGTCATCTTGACGTGGTTAAGCATCTCGTTGGTCAAGGGGCACAGGTTGATGGGAGTGATGAAGATGATGTGACACATCTTTGCTGGGCATCATGTAAAGGTCATCTTGACGTAGTTGAGTACCTCGTTGGTCAAGGAGCACATTTTGATGAGGATGATAAAAAGCGGGTGCCACCTCTTTACTGGGCATCAGTCGGGGGGCATCTTGACGTAGTTCAGTATCTCGTTGGTCAAGGAGCACATGTAGAGAGGGGTAATAACGAAGCTTGGATACCACTTCTTGGTGCATCACATGCGGGTCATCTTGACCTAGTTAAGTACCTCGTTGGTCATGGAGCACAGGTTGAGAGAGGTGATTCATTAGGTTGGACACCACTTCATGCGGCTTCAGCCGACGGTCATATTAATGTAGTTCAGTATCTTGTTAGTCAAGGAGCACCGGTTGAGAGGGGCATTAATACTGGTGAAACACCTCTTCTTTTTGCATCAACCATTGGTCATCTTGACGTAGTTCAGTACCTCGTTAGTCAAGGAGCACAATTAAATAGGGGCAATAATGCTGATGTAACATCACTTTCTCTCGCATCATCCAAAGGTCATCTTGGCATAGTTCAGTATCTAGTTAGTCAAGGAGCACAGGTTGAGAGGGGCAATAATGAAGGTGACACACCTCTTTACCATGCATCAAGGAATGGTCATCTTGGCATAGTTCAGTATCTCGTTAGTCAAGGAGCACAGGTTGAGAGGGACAATAATGATGGTGAAACACCTCTTTACCGTGCATCACATGAAGGTCATCTTGACGTAGTGAAGTATCTCATTGGTCATGGAGCACAGATTGATAAGCCTACTAATAAAGGTTCGAGACCTCTTTACTGGGCATCAAAGAACGGTCATCTTGACGTAGTTGAGTACCTCGTTGGTCATGGAGCACAGGTTGAGAGAGGTGATTCATTCGGTTGGACACCACTCCATGCGGCTTCAGCCTATGGTCATATTAATGTAGTTCAGTACCTCGTTAGTCAAGGAGTACAATTAGATAGGGGTAATAATTTTGGTTATACACCTCTTGAGCTTGCATCAAGCGATGGTCATCTTGATGTAGTTCAGTATCTCACGAGTGAACAAGCACAGCGAAAAGCATCATCACCTGAAGGTATGATTCGCATTTTTACAGTGATCACTATTTTATGTCAAAGAGTTAAATACTTAAAGCGACAGAACTGCCATAATATTTTAGTTTAAGCTGTTTTTTCCTTTACTTTTTTTCAAAGGTATTTGTTAAAATTTCCCCAAATAGGCAACAGAACATGATGTATTTTGTTTTCTTTACTCTTTTAAATAATGAACTTACCCTGCCTTACCAAGAAAGCAAAACAATATTCAGCAAATTTTCCTGATACTATAACTAAACGATTTTGTTTTTAAATTGTGTATTGCCGTTTGGTTCAATGCCACTTGGTCAACTAGCCAGTTCGTTCCACTTCATTTAGTCTACAACCAGTTTACATGAGTAAACCCTACAGGCTTCCCGCTATCCATAACCAATCGACGTTTCAGCCAATCATCATGCCAGTCAATTTACCGGCATGGCCAATAGCCACTTGTCTGTATCACATTGGTAGAATGGCCGCTTCATCCAATATATATTCCTTTTCATGTTGGTCCCATAAACATTTGGTCTTTTATAATTTGGTCCAATTGCCTTTTTACCTAATATCTATCTAAACCACATTAGTCAAGTTTCCATTCGGTCCAAGCATTATATTCCCGTCATATTTCGTCTAATTATGGTCTAATCATCATTTGGCCATAAATCTTACTTCGTATGATTTTACCAGTTTTGTCCATTACTGTTAGCCCTATGTCTAAATGAACGATTAGTCATGGATAGTTGTTTTTGTTGGTTAAAGCGCCATGACGCTAATGATTATTGGAAAAAGTGGTTAATGGAGACAAAAAATGTTGGACGTAATGATTTTAGACCATATGACAATTAGACCAGATGGTAATTTACACCTATTTTTCTGTGTACATAGGTTCTGCAAGTGTTTCAGAGGCGTCTACCGCGATGGGATCGATGAATTTGAACGTCTTAACTGATAACGTTTTTAACCCGGAAGGTAAGAAATCTGCAATACGCCTAATTGATTTATCGACTAAAAATAGTCTAAAAACATGAGATTTTTAATAACAAGATATGTGAAGGTAAAGATGAGTTTTTTAATACAATTTTAAATGTATAGTTTGTGCAGTAAAGGCTAGATTTGGTATGCATTTTACGCTGATCAAAACAACTAAAACAGTTTCTTTCCTTCCCACCCTTAAAGCAAAATCAATATGATAATTGCATAATAGTTATTGTCATTGTGTACTGGGAGAGACAGTTGAGAAACGCGCACACGTACTCGATCAAAGCTCAATTCAGCGAGCTCCAAATAGTTCCCTCTCACATACAATTATATGGAAGGGAACTACTTCAGCGTTTCATGACTTGAACATTGAGTGCGTACGCGTGCGCGTGTCACAACTACATCTCTCAATACGCTATGATAAGCGCTCCGTCGTTCCATTATAAACATTTCAGTTGAAGCCTTCTGGAAGAAATCATTACTTACAAAGTGATCAACTCATTCAACTCGTGATATTGTAATCAGTATGTAAGCTGTCTACTGAACACTTTTCCTATTATAACTTTCTAAATAAATAAATTCCTCAAAAGAATAATAGTTTTAAATTATGAAACAAACATGTGCTATAATCCTTTTAAAAAAAGGTTGCTTTACATTTCAACGCATTTAAATTTATTTGGTCACTACGGTTTCTCATAAAAATATGGTTTAGTAATTTAATTTAATTTAATTTCGTTGTAGATACGGAGAGGGTGACGAACGAAAATATCAAGAACTTGTCAAAACTACTCGTTATTAATCATTTTGACCCGATCTGCAAAGCCTTTAACTTTGATCACAAAAGTTCTCTGAACCTCTTAGACTCGAACGATTTCAATTACAATACAACCTACGAGAAACTACTGAGCGGATGGAAATCTGGGAAGAAACTGAAAGACCTGGACGAGTTACTGAAGGAATCAGGAATAAGATTAACATCGTCTTACAGAAAAAAACACTCAAAAGTAAAATCAATAATCGACTGCTTTATTTCATTTGTTAATGAATTTACTTGACAAACTTGTAACACGACCACAACTACTTACTAACAAAGCAACTCAATGGCAATTTCAGAAGCCTAATGCATATCCTACAGAAATCATGTTCGGATTACGTAATACGTCATTTTAATGTTCGCGTAATTCTAGAGGTGATGGACGAAGCTAATGAAATTGTTTGAAGTTAGCGGTCTCATGCGTTAACAGATACTGTTGATAATAATATTATAATTTCCCATATGTGTGTTTCCTCATGTGCCAAAAACTATTTTTGTTAATATCTGGAAATATATCTTTAATAATATTCAATTATTCCGCATTACATTATTGAGTGCAGATTTTGTTTAAGGATTAAGTCAATTTTTCGAAAGTAGTTGCGATCTTGTATTCTTAAATGATCTCATATTAATTATTGATTGCCATTGTTGTATACATGAACCTTATAGATGTTAGCTGTATGCGAATTCTTAACATTAATTTGATTCATGTTCATACCTTCTTAACCTGTAAATTTAGTATCGTTCAAAAAATATTTTGAATGTAATTTCTTGTGACCGAATTGCACGTAGGCCATACTGATTAAAGAGGGTGTGATAACATTTAATCAGAATGTATACTCAAGTTTAAAAGGAGTGTTATAAATCTACTTCTATTTTGATTATCTACAATGTATAACAAAAAATCTACTGAGCATTGTGGTAGGTTTTTAATAAGGGCCTACCTAACAACCTTTACATGTAGACATATTTGAAATCAACATTTATTTGACTGTGAAAGCAAATGGTCAATACTAACAGTGCCTTATACACATAGTATTACAAATTTATTATCTTGTGACAAAATTGTACATACTTTTTTAAAGTCACACTATTACTTAGTTTTAAAGGTTATTATTTTATAGTTTTAAAGATTATTTCCTCTTTTTTCGCTACGTTTTTATTTCAGGTATTTACATTGTAAATAGCTTCTATAGGCCTGTATTTGTACAGACTAATTTCAAGACAAACCGGTGATGAATTTATTCCGTATCCAACATAATTCATAAAATCATTACGTCATTTTCTATAGGGATAGGCTTTCATATAAGGAATCCCTCCTTTGGTTATGGTTGGTTATGGTTTATTGATTAAAAAACATTCAAATAGCAGCCAGAGGCTGAAACAAATTGAATTTACAAAAGATACATTCAAAAGCATAACATTTACATAAAAATGGCGATTCACAATAATTAATCAAGGATATGATCAAAGAAAAGAAGAGAAACACGAGAAGAGATTGAAACTGATGACTAAAGGATAATTGAAGGAGAACGATCGCGTAGCAGAAGGCAATAAGACAAATGTAACAGAAGATTAGAAGGACTGGTAAGATAATAACAGAGAGGGGGAGAGAAAGAGAGGGCATAGAGAAATGAGAAAGAGAAGCTGACAAAGAGACTACACAATAAAAGGGACAGATAAAGAGTAGGACAGATAAATAGGCTGAAATGGAGAACTAGATATATAATCGGATAAAGTGTAATAAACTATAATACAAATATAATACCGTACAATGTAAATGCAGCATAATTTGTGAGACCAACTTAAACCGACTACAAAATTAAACAATGAATCCTAAAGCACAAACCGCAATATCATTGATATATTCATTATAGATATTTAAATATAAAAAAGCTTTACATAATTAGGCAAAACATGGTTAATACACATGTATTTTCTTCAAGATCCATGTTAAGATATATAATTATTATTGAAAATTGAATTTACAAAAAAAAAATAGCTGTTAAAAAAGAGGAAAAATTCGGCAACAAACTAGACGTGATTAACAGAATTGCAAATTTTAAAAATACAGATATATATATTATTTTGAAATTTGAATTGATACAATAAAACGAAACGAATGGATTATTATTCTTTCAAGCTTATTTCAAATCAGAGTTTATCAGCCGTACAATGGTAGGGATCACAGATTTGCGATATTTCGTGGTTCTACACATTGGGATATTGAGTTCGCTGGAATTCCGAAGCTGACGAGTCGTTTTCTGCCCTCGGAACTCGGGCAGGAGATCTCGGTGTCGAGAGGAGAGAAGACGAAGACCAAAGTTAGAGAGCAGAGTTTGTCTGCGTGCTTCTAGGGATGGGATGCCTAATGTTTCCAGGGCTGAAGTGTAGGAAGTATAACCGCTCAGGATAATACGACAGGCCCTTTTTTGGACGCGCTCTAGGTCAGCAGACTGTTGTGTAGTAATTGCTGATGACCAGATAGGGGCAGCATATTCCAATACTGGTCTGATATATTTCTTTCTGCCTATCGCAAGTGCTCTCATAAATTGCCATTGTTATATGTAATTACTATCTTGTATTTTACCATTCCATTCTGTATTTGTATTTTTAAATGTTTTCATGAAGAGCGTAGAAGAAACTTTTAATTGAATATATATATATCTAATTAGAGTTGCTATAGATTTCCATACGTTAGTATTTAACAAATGAATTGACATATTCACAGTGTAAGTCACAACATGGAAACACAGATTCAATTCTATAAATAATACGACTCCAACTTGGTATTGTAAATGTCTCATCTTTGTCTTTTTAATAGGGGCCTACCTAACAACCTTTACATGTAGACATATTTGGAAATCAACATTTATTTGACTGTGGAAGCAAAATGATCAATACGAACAGTGCCTTACAGTTGTCTTATCTTGTGACAGAATTGTACATAGACCATGTAGACTATTCTAAAATGGTACAGAAAGGAGATAATGATTTTTGTATAAGTGCCATTATCATTTGGCTCTAACGGTTATTATTTCAGTTTTAAAGATTATTTATCTTTACGCTTCAGTATATAGTTGCATATTGGTTCTTCACATGTAGGCCTATATTTGTGTACAAATTAATGTAATGACAAACTTGAGATGTGTTTATTCTATATCGAAAATTCATAATTTCATAATGTCATTTTTCAAATACAATACATTTTCTGGGCTTTTTACCGCAAAATCTGGCTCAAATGGATTTGTACATGCCATACAATGGTGCTCAGTGAAGCGGGTTATGGAATGCTGTGATAAATATATCACCTAAAAGCACCCCGGCCCCTGGATACGTCACTGATGTCTTTCTAGTGTTGATGCATAACGATGAAAATATTTTTCTTTACATGCTTTTCAATTCGTCCACAAAAGCTCTCCTAGGTTAAAGTTCAGACTGTACAAGCCAGGCAATTGACTTTATTTCATTCGATTTTTGTCTTCTCTTCCATAAACGCAAGTAGTGCCTAAATTGATTACACCTGGTATTACTTCAGCGGAGCGGTAAAATCCCACATTTATGCAATTTACAAAGAGAAAGCAAATTTGATCTCACGGTGGGAGTCCCAAGGTTTATAATTTTCATGTCAATCTGACATATTAAGAGTCGTCATTAAATTAGTTTTAAGCTCAAGAGAGCGTCCTTAGTGTATTGTCCATGAATATAAATCAAAACCTTCATAGTAAAGAACTTTCAGAGAAAGCAGAAAAATCAGGGAAGCAGACAAGTAAAAATTGGAATATAATCGGACAAAAACAAACAAAGATTTGACTTTTGGAAAGTTGTAATCAGTATACGTATCTGAACTTTAGATTTTCTGAATCGGTAATGTCTTTGTTACAATGCAATGCCAGAAAACTTTCTCATTTATTCTTGAACATAAAATTACCGAAATATAGATTCATCTCTCAAACTGTATGACTCGGGATGGTCTTTTTTCTTTAAGAGGACCTATCATAATACACGATCTATTAGGGGGTAAATCTTGAGTAGTGACCAAAGGGAGACGACAATTAGAACAAAAGAGAAATTAATGATATATGTGTACCCGACTAACGGGCGTATTGTTAATCCACTGACAACATTGCCAATTTGAGAATCGCATAGCTACACTGATATCATTTCTCAAACATTCATAACTCTCCTATTATTAAGCTGATTGATTGTAACTTTCGCCATTCTGTTTTTCTTATTTTGTTTCGCTTTCATACAAATGGACTAGTTACAAAGAAAGGAATGCCCTAATTAACCGTATGCATATGACCATTCGAGAGGGAAAATTATATTCCGATAGAATGCCTTGCTCTTCTGAAAGTGTTCCATATTTTTAAAAAATGCAGAAATCTGTATTCATTACAATGAATTCCATCATTATTTAGAGAACCGTATGAGAACTATCACTCATTAGGTTTCATTGTTTTCATTTAATTAAGGTATTACTTGCATGTGATTTTAACATTTGCAGGGCTTTTTTACTCCAAAATCTGGCTGAATTGGATTTGTACATGCCATGTTCAATACAATGGTGCTCAGTAAAGCGTGCTATGGAATGCTGTGATAAATATATCACATAAAAGCACCCCGGCCCCTGGATACGTCACTGATGTCTTTCTAGTGTTCATACATAATGATGAAAATATTTTTCTTTACATGCTTTTCAATTCGTCCACAAAAGCTCTCCTAGGTTAAAGTTCAGACTATAAGCCAGAAAATTGACTTTCTTTCTTTCGATTTTTTTCTTCTCTTCCATCAATAGATAGTAGTGTCAGAATCGATTACACTGGGTATTACATCAGCGGAGCAGTAAACTCCCACATTTGGGCAATTTACAAAGAGAAAGCAAATTTGATCTCACTGTGGGGGTCACAATGTTTATAATTTTCATGTCAATCTGACATATTAAATGTCGTCATTAAATTAATTTTAAGCGCAAGAGGGCGTCCTTATTGTATTGTCTATGAATTTAAATCCAACCTTCATAGTAAAGAACTCTCATAGAAAGTAGAAAAATCAGGGAAGCAGAAGTAAAAATTTGAATAAAATCGGACAAAAACTAACAAAGATTTGACTTTTGGAAAGTTGTAATTAGTGTACGTATCTGAACTTATATTTTTCTGAATTGGTAATGTCTCTGTTATGCAGTGCCAGACAATTTTCTCATTTATTCCAAAACACATAATTACTGAAATTTAAATTCATCTCTCAAAATGTATGACTCGGGATGGTCTTTTCCCATAAAAAGGAGCTATCATAATATACGATCTATAAGAGGCCTATATCTTGAGTAGAGACCCAAGGGAGACGACAATTAGAACAAAAGATAAATTAATGACATTTGTGTACGCGACTAACGGGAGTATTGTTAATCCACTGACAACATTGCCTATTTGAGAATCACTGATCTCAATTTTCAAACATTCATAACTCTCCTATTATTACGCTTTTTGTTTGTAAATTTCGCAATTCTGTTTTTCTTATTTTGTGTCGCTTTCATACAAATGGACTAGTTACAAAGATAGGAATGCTCTAATTAACCGTATGCATATGACCATCCTAGAGAGGAAATTTTATTCCGATAGAACGCCTTGCTCTTCTGGAAATGTTTCATTTTTGAAAAATGCAGAAATCTTCATTAATTACTATGAATTCTATCATTACTTAAAGAAACGTTTGAGAACTATCGCTCGTTGGGTTTTATAGTTTTCCTTTTATTAAGGTATTACTTGCATGGGCTTTTTTCCTCCAAAATCTGGCTCAAATGGATTTGTACATGCCGTGTTCAAAACAATGGTGCTCAGTAAAGCGTGCTATGGAATGCTGTCCTTATCGTATTTTTCATGAAATAGAATTCCAACCTTCATAGTAAAGAACTTTCAGAGAAAGCAGAAATGTCAGGGAAGCAGACAAGTAAAAATTTGAATAAAATCGGTCGAAAACTAACAAATATTTGACTTTTGGAAAGTTGTAATCAGTAAAGATATCTGAACTTAAATTTTTCTGAAATGGTAATGTCTCAGTTATGCAGTGCCAGACAATTTTCTCATTATTCCAAAACACATAATTACTAAGGCGAGGCGTCAAAAATAAATATACCAGCCAGCGGCAGCTAACTGCACTTGTGCGTCCTGGCTGCATTTTTTTAATTAGCTCAGCCGGCTACCGCTAGCGGTAAGAAATGGCATTCAAAAGCATGCGCCGGCTGCCGCCTTTCGAATGGAAACCGAGCCTCGGATCCCAGCCTGGCGCAAGCCGGCTGGGCTAATAAGAGAAAAATAATTGCCCCAGCCAGGCTTCGGCCGTAATTGCAGCCTCGATGCGCCAATACGTGAGGCGGCAGCCTGCTGGTATCGATATTTTTGACGCCTCGCCTAAAATATAGATTTATCTCTCAAAATGTATGACTCGAGATGATATTTTTCCTTTAAGAGGACCTATCATAATATACGATCTATAAGAGGCCTATATTTTAAATAGTGACCCAAGGGAGACGACAATAAGAACAAAACATATATTAATGCTATTTGTGTACACGACTAACGGGAGTATTGTTAATCCACTGACAACATTGCCAATTTGAGAATCGCATAGCTACACTGATCTCATATTTCAAACATTCATAACTCTCCTATTATTAAGCTGATTGATTCTAACTGTCGCCATTCTGTTTTTCTTATTTTGTTTCGCTTTCATACAAATGGACTAGTTACAAAGATAGGAATGCCCTAATTAGCCGTATGCATAATTATGACCATCCCAGAGAAGAAATCATCTTCCGATAGAATGCCTTGCTCTTCTGAAAAAGTTCCATTTTTGAAAAATGCAGAAATCTTTATTCATTACAATGAATTCCATTATTAAGAAACGTATGAGAACTATCACTCATTGAGTTTTATAGTTTACATTTCATTAAGGTATTACTTGCAGGAGATTTTAACATTTGCAGGGCTTTTTTCCCCAAAATCTGGCTCAAATGGATTTTACATGCCATGTTCAATACAATGGTGCTCAGTAAAGCGTGCTATGGAATGCTGTGATAAATATATCACTATATAGCACCCTGGCCCCTCGATACGTCACTGATGTCTTTCTAGTGTTGATGCATAACGATGAAAATATTTCTTCTTTTCATGTTTTTCAATTCGTCCACAAAAGCTCTCCTAGGTTAAAGTTCAGACCAAAAGCCAGACAATTGACTTTATTTCATTATATTTTTTTCTTCTCTTCCATCAATAGCAAGTAGTGCCTGAATTGATAACACCGGATATTACTTCAGCGGAGCGGTAAAATCCCACGTTTAGGCAATTTACTAAGAGAAAGCAAATATGATCTCACGGTGGGGGTCACAAGGTTTATAATTTGCATGTCAATCTGACATTAGTGTCGTCATTACATTAATTTTAAACGCAATAGGGCGTCCTTGTTGTATTATCCATGAATAGAAATCCAACCTTCATAGCAAAGAACTTTCATAGAAAACAGAAAAATCAGGGAAGCAGACAAGTAAAAATTGGAATAAAATCGGACAAAAACTAACAAAGAGAGCGTCCTTAGTGTATTGTCCTTGAATAGAAGTCCAACCTTCAAAGTAAAGAAGTTTCATAGAAAACAGAAAAATCAGGGAAGCAGAAAAGTAAAAATTGGAATAAAATCGGACAAAAACTAACAAAGATTTGACTTTTGGAAAGTTGTAATCAGTATACGTATCTGAACTTATATTTTTCTGAATTGGTAATATCTATGTTATGCAGTGCCAGACAATTTTCTCATTTATTCCAAAACACATAATTACTGAAATATAGATTTATCTCTCAAAATGTATGACTCGGGATGGTCTTTTCCCTTTAAAAGGACCTATCATAATATACGATCTATAAGAGGCCTATATCTTGAGTAGAGACCCAAGGGAGACGACAATTAGAACAAAAGAGAAATTAATGATATTTGTGTACACGATTAACGGGAGTATTGTTAATCCACTGACAAAATTGCCAATTTGAGAATCGCATAGCTACACTGATCTCATATTTCAAACATTCATAACTCTCCTATTATTAAGCTGATCGATTTCTAACTTTCGCCATTCTGTTTTTCTCATTTTGTTTCACTTTCATACAATGGACTAGTTACAAAGATAGGAATGCCCTAATGAACCGTAAGCATATTAACATACGAGAGGGAAAATTATATTCCGAAAGAATGCCTTACTGTTCTAAAAAAGTTCCATTTTTGAAAAATGCAGACCTCTTTATTTATTACAATAAATTCCATCATAATTTAAAGAAACGTATGAGAACTATCAAACATTGGGTTTTAGAGTTTTCATTCTATTAAGGTATTACTTGCATGTGATTTTAACATTTGCAGGGCCTTTCCCCCCAAATCAGGCTCAAATGGAATTGTACATGCCATGTTCAATACAATGGTGCTCAGTAAAGCGTGCTATGGAATGCTGTGATAAATATATCACCTAAAAGTACCCCGGCCCCTGGATACGTCACTGAAATCTTTCTAGTGAGCATGCATAACGATGAAAATATTTTTCTTTACATGCTTTTCAATTCGTCCACAAAAGCTCTCCTAGATTAAAGCTCAGACTACAAGCCAGACAATTGACTTTATTTCTTTCGATTTTTTTCTTCTCTTCCATCAATTGCAAGTAGTGCCTGAATTGATTACACCGGGTATTACTTCAGCGGAGCTGTAAAATCCCACATTTAGGCAATTTACAAAGAGAAAGCAAATTTGAACTCACGGTGAGGGTCTCAAGGTTAATAATTTTCATGTCAATCTGACATATTTAGTTTCGTCGTTGAAATAATTTTAAGCGCAAGAGGGCGTCCTTATTGTATTGTCCGTGAATAGAACTTTCATAGAAAGCAGAAATGTCAGGGAAGCAGACAAATAAATAGGAAAAAAATCGGACAGAAACTAACAATGATTTGACTTATGGAAAGTTGTAATCAGTATACGTATCTGAACTTAACATTTTCTGAATTGGTAATGTCTTTGTAATGCAGTGCCAGACAATTTTCTCATTTATTCCAAAACACAAAATTACTGAAATATAGATTCATCTCTCAAAATGTATGACTCGGGATGATATTTTTCCTTTAAGAAGACCTATCATAATATACGATCTATAAGAGGCCTATATTTTAAATAGTGACCCAAGGGAGACGACAATAAGAACAAAACATATATTAGTGCTATTTGTGTACACGACTAACGGGAGTATTGTTAATCCACTGACAACATTGCCAATTTGAGAATCGCATAGCTACACTGATCTCATATTTCAAACATTCATAACTCTCCTATTATTAAGCTGATTGATTCTAACTGTCGCCATTCTGTTTTTCTTATTTTGTTTCGCTTTCATACAAATGGACTAGTTACAAAGATAGGAATGCCCTAATTAGCCGTATGCATAATTATGACCATCCCAGAGAAGAAATCATCTTCCGATAGAATGCCTTGCTCTTCTGAAAAAGTTCCATTTTTGAAAAATGCAGAAATCTTTATTCATTACAATGAATTCCATTATTAAGAAACGTATGAGAACTATCACTCATTGAGTTTTATAGTTTACATTTCATTAAGGTATTACTTGCAGGAGATTTTAACATTTGCAGGGCTTTTTTCCCCAAAATCTGGCTCAAATGGATTTTACATGCCATGTTCAATACAATGGTGCTCAGTAAAGCGTGCTATGGAATGCTGTGATAAATATATCACTATATAGCACCCCGGCCCCTCGATATGTCACTGATGTCTTTCTAGTGTTGATGCATAACGATGAAAATATTTCTTCTTTTCATGTTTTTCAATTCGTCCACAAAAGCTCTCCTAGGTTAAAGTTCAGACCAAAAGCCAGATAATTGACTTTATTTCATTCGATTTTTTTCATCTCTTCCATCAATAGCAAGTAGTGCCAGAATTGATTACACTGGGTATTACTTCAGCGGAGCAGTAAACTCCACATTTAGGCAATTTACAAAGAGAAAGCAAATTTGATCTCACTGTGGGGGTCACAAGGTTTAAAATTCTCATGTCAATCTGACATATTTAGTGTCGTTATTAAATTAGTTTTAAGCGCAAGAGATCGTCCTTAGTGTATTGTCCTTGAATAGAAGTCCAACCTTCAAAGCAAAGAACTTTCATAGAAAACAGAAAAATCAGGGAAGCAGAAAAGTAAAAATTGGAATAAAATCGGACAAAAACTAACAAAGAGAGCGTCCTTAGTGTATTGTCCTTGAATAGAAGTCCAACCTTCAAAGTAAAGAAGTTTCATAGAAAACAGAAAAATCAGGGAAGCAGAAAAGTAAAAATTGGAATAAAATCGGACAAAAACTAACAAAGATTTGACTTTTGGAAAGTTGTAATCAGTATACGTATCTGAACTTATATTTTTCTGAATTGGTAATATCTATGTTAGGCTATGCAGTGCCAGACAATTTTCTCATTTATTCCAAAACACATAATTACTGAAATATAGATTTATCTCTCAAAATGTATGACTCGGGATGGTCTTTTCCCTTTAAAAGGA
This sequence comes from Strongylocentrotus droebachiensis, assembly GCA_035222895.1. Classification (NCBI taxonomy): domain Eukaryota; kingdom Metazoa; phylum Echinodermata; class Echinoidea; order Camarodonta; family Strongylocentrotidae; genus Strongylocentrotus; species Strongylocentrotus droebachiensis. Next base: position 86,507 of record JAVYIG010003285.1, read on the forward strand.
CCTATCATAATATACGATCTATAAGAGGCCTATATCTTGAGTAGAGACCCATTGGAAACGACAATTAGAACAAAAGAGAAATTAATGATAATTTTGTACACGACTAACGGGAGTATTGTTAATCCACTGACAACATTGCCTATTTGAGAATCGCATAGCTACACCGATCTCATCTTTTAAACATTCATAACTCTCCTATTATTAAGCTGATTGATTCTAACTTTCGCCATTCTATTTTTCTTATTTTGTTTCGCTTTCATACAAATGGACTAGTTATAAAGATAGGAATGCCCTAATTAACCGTGTGCATATGACCATTTGAGAGGGGAAGTTATATCCTGATAGGATGTCTTGCTCTTCTGAAAGTGTTCCATTTTTGAAAAATGCAGAAATCTTTATTCATTACAATGAATTCCATCATTAATTAGAGAAGCGTATGAGAACTATCACTCGTTGAGTTTAATAGTTTCCATTCTAGTAAGGTATTACTTGCATGTGATTTTAACATTTGCAGGGCTTTTTTACTCCAAAATCTGGCTCAAATGGATTTGTACATGCCATGTTCAATACAATGGTGCTCAGTAAAGCGTGCTATGGAATGATGTGATAAATAGTTCACATAAAAGCACCCCGGCCCCTGGATACGTCACTGATGTCTTTCTAGTGTTCATGCATAACGATGAAAATATTTTTCTTTACATGCTTTTCAATTCGGCCACAAAAGCTCTCCTAGGTTAAAGTTAAGACTACAAGCAAGGCAATTGACTTTATTTCATTCGATTTTTTTCATCTCTTCCATCAATAGATAGTAGTGCCAGAATTGATTACACTGGGTATTACTTCAGCGGAGCAGTAAACTCCCACATTTGGGCAATTTACAAAGAGAAAGCAAATTTGATCTCACGGTGGGGGTCACAAGGTTTATAATTTTCATGTCAATCTGACACATTCAGTGTCGTCATTAAATGAGTTTTAAGCGCAAGAGAGCGTCCTTAGTGTATTGTCCATGAATAGAAATCCAACCTTCATAGTAAAGAACTTTCATAGAAAGCAGAAAAATCAGGGAAGCAGACAAGTAAAAATTGGAATAAAATCGGACAAAAACTAACAAAAGATTTGACTTTTGGAAAGTTGTAATCAGTATACGTATCTGAGCTTAACATTTTTTGAATTGGTAATGTCTCTGTTATGCAGTGCCAGACAATTTTCTCATTTATTCCAAAAACAAAATTACTGAAATTTAAATTCATCTCTCAAAATGTATGACTCGGGATGGTCTTTTCCCTTTAAGAGGACCTATCATAATATACGATCTATAAGAGGCCTATATCTTGAGTAGAGACCCATTGGAAACGACAATTAGAACAAAAGAGAAATTAATGATAATTTTGTACACGACTAACGGGAGTATTGTTAATCCACTGACAACATTGCCTATTTGAGAATCGCATAGCTACACCGATCTCATCTTTTAAACATTCATAACTCTCCTATTATTAAGCTGATTGATTCTAACTTTCGCCATTCTATTTTTCTTATTTTGTTTCGCTTTCATACAAATGGACTAGTTATAAAGATAGGAATGCCCTAATTAACCGTGTGCATATGACCATTTGAGAGGGGAAGTTATATCCTGATAGGATGTCTTGCTCTTCTGAAAGTGTTCCATTTTTGAAAAATGCAGAAATCTTTATTCATTACAATGAATTCCATCATTAATTAGAGAAGCGTATGAGAACTATCACTCATTGGGTTTTAAAGTTTTCATTCTAGTAAGGTATTACTTGCATGTGATTTTAACATTTGCAGGGCTTTTTTACTCCAAAATCTGGCTCAAATGGATTTGTACATGCAATGTTCAATACAATGGTGCTCAGTAAAGCGTGCTATGGAATGCTGTGATAAATAGTTCACATAACAGCACCCCGGCCCCTGGATACGTCACTGATGTCTTTCTAGTGTTCATGCATAACGATGAAAATATTTTTCTTTACATGCTTTTCAATTCGTCCACAAAAGCTCTCCTAGGTTAAAGTTCAGACTACAAGCCAGACAATTTACTTCATTTCATTCGATTTTTTTCTTCTCTTCGATCAATAGCAAGTAGTGCCTAAATTGAATACACCGGGTATTACTTTAGCGGAGCGGTAAAATCCCATATTTTAGGCAATTTACAAAGGGAAAGCAAATGTTGATCTCACGTTGAGGTCACACTGTTTATTATTTCCATGTCCATCTGACATTTGTGTCGTCATTAAGGTAATTTTAAGCGCAAGATGGCGTCCTTATTGTATTGTATATAAACAGAAATCCAACCTTCATAGTAAAGAACTTTCAAAGAAAGCAAAAAAATCAGGGAAGCAGACATGTGAACATTGGGATAAAGCCGGACAAAAAGTAACAAAAGATTTGACTTTTGGAAAGTTGTAATCAGTATACGTATCTGAACCTAAAATGTTCTGAATCGGTAATGTCTCTGTAACAATGCAATGACAGACAACTTTCTCATTTATTCCAAAACACAAAACTACTGAAATATATATTCATCTCTCAAAATGTATGACTCGGGATGGTCTTTTCCCTTAAAAAGGGCCTATCATAATATACGATCTATAAGAGGCCTATATCTTGAGCAAAGACCCAAGGGAGACGACAATCAGCACAAAAGAGAAATTAATGATATTTGTGTACACGACTAACGGGAGTATTGTTAATCCACTGACAACATTGCCAATTTGAGAAATGCATAGCTACACCGATCTCATATTTCAAACATTCATAACTCTCCCATTATCAAACTGATTTGTTGTAACTTTCGCAATTCTGTTTTGCTTATTTTGTTTCACTTTCATACAAATGGACTAGTTACACAGATAGGAATGCCCAAATTAACCGTGTGCATATGACCATCCGAGAGGGAAAATTATATTCCAAAAGAATGCCTTGCTCTTCTAAAAAAGTTCCATTTTTGAAAAATGCAGAAGTCTTTTTTCATCCCCATGATTTCCATCATTATTTAAAGAAACGTGTGAGAACTATCACTCATTGGGTTTAATAGTTTTCGTTTTATTTATGTATTACTTGCATGTGATTTTAACATTTGCAGGGCTTTTTTTCTCCACAATCTGGCTCAAATGGATTTGTTCATGCCATGTTCAATACAATGGTGCTCAGTAAAGCGTGCTATGGAATGCTGTGATGAATATATCACTGTATAGCACCCCGGCCCCTCGATACGTCACTGATGTCTTTCTAGTGTTCATGCATAACGATGAAAATATTTCTTCTTTTCATGTTTTTCAATTCGTCCACAAAAGTTCTCCTAGGTTAAAGTTCAGACCACAAGCCAGACAATTGACTTTATTTCATTCGATTTTTTTCATCTCTTCCATCAATAGCAAATAGTGCCTGAATTAATTACACCGGGTATTACTTCAGCGGAGCGGTAGAATCCCACATACAGGCAATTTACAAAGAGAAGCAAATTTGATCTCACGGTGGGGGTCACAAGGTTTATAATTTTTATGTCAATCTGACATATTTAGTTTCGTCGTTGAAATAATTTTAAGCGCAAGAGGGCGTCCTTATTGTATTGTCCGTGAATAGAACATTCATAAAGAGCAGAAATGTCAGGGAAGCAGACAATTAAATAGGAAAAAAATCGGACAGAAACTAACAATGATTTGACTTATGGAAAGTTGTAATCAGTATACGTATCTGAACTTAACATTTTCTGAATTGGTAATGTCTTTGTAATGCAGTGCCAGACAATTTTCTCATTTATTCCAAAACACAAAATTACTGAGATATAGATTCATCTCTCAAAATGTATGACTCGGGATGATATTTTTCCTTTAAGAAGACCTATCATAATATACGATCTATAAGAGGCCTATATTTTGAATAGTGACCCAAGGGAGACGACAATAAGAACAAAACAGAAATTAATGATATTTGTGTACACGACTAGCGGGAGTATTGTTAATCCACTGACAACATTGCCAATTTGAGAAACGCATAGCTACACTGATCTCATATTTCAAACATTCATAACTCTCCTATTATTAAGCTGATTGATTCTAACTGTCGCCATTCTGTTTTTCTTATTTTGTTTCGCTTTCATACATATGGACTAGTTACAAAGATAGGAATTCCCTAATTAGCCGTATGCATAATTATGACCATCCAAGAGAAGAAATCATCTTCCGATAGAATGCCTTGCTCTTCTTAAAAAGTTCCATTTTTGAAAAATGCAGAAATCTTTATTCATTACAATGAATTTCATTATTAAGAAACGTATGAGAACTATCACTCATTGAGTTTTATAGTTTACATTTCATTAAGGTATTACTTACATGAGATTTTAACATTTGCAGGGCTTTTTTCCCCAAAATCTGGCTCAAATGGATTTGTACATGCCATGTTCAATACAATGGTGCTCAGTAAAGCGTGCTATGGAATGCTGTGATAAATATATCACTATATAGCACCCCGGCCCCTCGATACTTCACTGATGTCTTTCTAGTGTTGATGCATAACGATGAAAATATTTCTTCTTTTCATGTTTTTCAATTCGTCCACAAAAGCTCTCCTAGGTTAAAGTTCAGACCATAAGCCAGACAATTGACTTTATTTCATTCGATTTTTTTCATCTCTTCCATCAATAGCAAGTAGTGCCAGAATTGATTACACTGGGTATTACTTCAGCGGAGCAGTAAACTCCACATTTAGGCAATTTACAAAGAGAAAGCAAATTTGATCTCACTGTGGGGGTCACAAGGTTTAAAATTCTCATGTCAATCTGACATATTTAGTGTCGTTATTAAATTAGTTTTAAGCGCAAGAGAGCGTCCCTAGTGTATTGTCCTTGAATAGAAGTCCAACCTTCAAAGTAAAGAACTTTCATAGAAAACAGAAAAATCAGGGAAGCAGACAAGTACAAATTGGAATAAAATCGGACAAAAACTAACAAAGATTTGACTTTTGGAAAGTTGTAATCAGTATACGTATCTGAACTTATATTTTTCTGAATTGGTAATGTCTATGTTATGCAGTGCCAGACAATTTTCTCGTTTATTTCAAAACACATAATTACTGAAATATAGATTTATCTCTCAAAATGTATGACTCGGGATGGTCTTTTCCCTTTAAAAGGACCTATCATAATAAACGATCTATAAGAGGCCTATATCTTGAGTAGAGACCCAAGGGAGACGACAATAAGAACAAAATAGAAATTAATGATATTTGTGTACACGACTAACGGGAGTATTGTTAATCAACTGACAATATTGCCAATTTGAGAATCGCATAGCTACACTGATCTTATATTTCAAACATTCATAACTCTCCTATTATTAAGCTGATCGATTTCTAACTTTCGCCATTCTGTTTTTCTTATTTTGTTTCACTTTCATACAAATGGTTGCTTACTTACAAGCAATTATACTTTCTTAGCAGGTAAAATAACCAACACCACCAAACATAGTAAGGTTTCAAGCAGTCCTCTCGACGGTCGTGAGTAGTTGGTTATTAGGGCCCTTGTTGGAGCAACGGGTCTATAAGGTCTGTTTCATTTTATTGTTCATAGTAGGTTTTCTACACCAAACAAACATTTTCAGCCCCCCAAAAACGTTTTTTTTATGATTATTACGATTTCGCACTTTGGGCACATTTGACCCAAATTGAGATTTCACACTGGAACCAATGATTCCAAGGAGGGGACCACGTTTACCTGTTGGAGCAATCTATGTACAATGTAGACACTACTTGCTATAATACGATCGTCTGGCTTTTACTCTGGACTTTAACCCAGGAGAGGATTTGTGGGGTGAGTTGAATAGCAGGTTAACACAAATAAATCTCTTCATCGTTATGCATGAACACCATTGGCTGATCCAGATACCAGGGAGCACATTCTTCTAGCCCCCCGCCCCCGCAACCAGAAAATAAGAGAACGGGGAAACAAATATTTGAGTTCATGACCTTCTATTGTATGTTTTATTTATTTCGCTTGCTTGATATTCAGACTTATACCTCCTCAACCCCCAAAACCCATCCCGGATTCGCCACTTGGATAGACATTGTTATGAAAATGATTAGTGGGATATATACCACTTTGCAAGTTATTGACCAAACTGTGGCAAACTGAAATATCTTAAATGTATGATTCCTTTTTGTTTATAAATATCCCCTCGTCGAAGAGAAAAAGTAAATGCAAATTAAGTCCTGATTAATTGCTGTAGGGAATATACACGACTCTATAAAATGCACAATAAAAACACAGTACATAACATAATACATTGAAACACAATGTATAGGTCTACCTGATTTAAAACATCTTGAAATCCATCAGCTGTTGAGAATCGTCACAAACTTAAATTAGGTGGGTCATATAGCTAGTGAAAAACTATCTTTAGAATGCTACCAAAATAATGTTAAGAAGTTTCCCCCAAAATAGTCTGTTTTTCCCTGCAAAATCTCAAATCTCAAATAAAGTCTAACTCAAGTACCTTACAATTGTATTTTCCGCGAGTGTAAAACATGATAATAGGTAGATCAGATCATCAGAACATGGATCTACTTATTACTTATCATCACAATCATTATAACTGTATTGTCATTACCATTATTCAAATAATAGAGGCAAAAGTTGTTTCTGTTACCAAAAAAAAATGTAATGTATGTAAACATTCATAATGTGTGTCAGTGTTCGCCTAAGTACATGTATATGCATGAAAACTATTCTTAGAGTGCAGACACCGTTATGCACTCCAAGAGTGAATTGTGCCTGGAAACTATGCGTGGCCGTAGACGTGCGTGCGCTTGTGTAGGTGTTCGCGCGAGAAGTCTCGGCGTCTGATTACGACCATTCCCTCCTCCCACGCCCCCTCCCCCTACACCCTCCTCGGAAAAGGATATATGCCACTGAACATTTGAATTCTTAAAGCACATCATACAGTCGAAATACGGATTCGTTTCTTGGGGAAATACACATGGAATTGAAAGCAATTCAAACAATACCTTCCTTCAAGCTAGTAGGAACTTAATTTTTGTTTGTAAAATATATGCAACTATTTATCAAAAAGCATTTGTTCTTTGTATTCCCTACCTTAAGTAATGTAACTTATTTAGAAACAACAGACTAACATGCACTTCACTAAAGGCCGACGCCTGGTGCAGCGGTGTGCGCAGGATCGACTCGCTCATTTCAGATTATCCTACTTGTCCGAGAGCCCACGAGACCAACATTAACAAAGAAATACTTGACTGACGGTCCACTAGAGCGACAGCCCAAGGGGTTGACAATGACACACTTAGCTTCAAGAATTAAATATTGACAAGAGGTTCACAAGACCGCGCCTTTCACTAGATCTGATCGAGACCGACACAGTTAGAAGAAATGCATGAGAAAATTTAGCAATGGAGAAGTTTCGAAAGGTCCACGAGGCACATGACACAAAACACCGACAGCCCGATAGACCGACGAAACAAAGATATACATAGAGGAAGACGTATCGTGGGGAAAATGAAGAAAAAAACTTGTGCGATCGATCGAGTGGGTAAGCTCAATAAAAAAAATCACTGCGACAAGTCAACCACGCAAATATTCTCTGTTTATGTACTTTTACATTACGTTCTATGGAAGCCTAAATGAGGTCACGGTGACGTTCTATCATGATGACGTTCTACAAAACAACGCCCGATTCTCACGAAAGGATCCGCCATTTTCTCCAGTTTTTTTCTCTAGTTTGATCGGAAAATGTACGCACACAACAATGGATTATTGAGCTCTTACCTGTGTGTATTATACCACCAAACACAAGGTGAATTTTCGGATAAAAAGCAGAGAGCTAAATTTAAAGACCGTGGAAAAATTGGACAATCTACAATTTCATTTTGAAGCAACAGAGCTTTCATGCTATATTTGGATGGACCGGAGCCCGTTGGTTTATGTAAATGAAATCAGACGAATAACGTGGATATATCAAACTTGTACTGACAGCGTCAGGCCTGTCCGAGACGGATCCTTTGATTGTAAAATTGGAACTATATGCTCGCAAGTATTACTTTTTCAAATTAAAAACATTTCTTTGCCGTAGTTTCCAATGCATAATCATTAGTCGGCTTCGGATAGTTTAAACCTGCAGGGAAACAGAGGAATATATATACCTCTCACGTTGTAGAGCGGGTAACTTCATTGTCGTATTCTGTATCTTCAAAGAACGATTTACAGAACGCAAAGGTGACTATGACAAACACGAAATATAAGCTTTAGAACAAAGACATATTTATTAGATTTGGTTCACAATTGGGTCCACAAACATATACAAACATGGACGAGCGAGCAGCGAATAAACCTTCTCAGGTCGACAAAGCCCTCTCCTCGGCAGCAACAAAGGGTCATCTTGACGTGGTTAAGCATCTCGTTGGTCAAGGGGCACAGGTTGATGGGAGTGATGAAGATGGTGTGACACATCTTTGCTGGGCATCATGTAAAGGTCATCTTGACGTAGTTGAGTACCTCGTTGGTCAAGGAGCACATGTTGATTGGGTTGATAAAAAGCGGATGCCACCTCTTTACTGGGCATCACATACGGGTCATCTTGACGTAGTTCAGTATCTCGTTGGTCAAGGAGCACGTGTACAGAGGGGTAATAACGAAGCTTGGATACCACTTCTTGGTGCATCACATGCGGGTCATCTTGACCTAGTTAAGTACCTCGTTGGTCATGGAGCACAGATTGAGAGAGGTGATTTATTAGGTTGGACACCACTTCATACGGCTTCAGCCTTTGGTAATATTAATGTAGTTCAGTACCTCGTTAGTCAAGGAGCACAGGTTGAGAGTAGCATTAATACTGGTGAAACACCGCTTCTTTTTGCATCAACCAATGGTCATCTTGACGTAGTTCAGTACCTCGTTAGTCAAGGAGGACAGGTTGAGACGGGCAATAATGCTGGTGATACATCACTTTCTGTCGCATCATCCATTGGTCATCTTGGCATAGTTCAGTATCTCGTTAGTCAAGGAGCACAGGTTGAGAGGGGCAATAATGATGGTTATAGACCTCTTTCCCATGCATCAAGGAATGGTCATCTTGACCTAGTTAAGTACCTCGTTGGTCATGGAGCACCGGTTGAGAGAGGTAATTCATTCGGTTGGACACCACTTCATGCGGCTTCAGACTGTGGTCATCTTGACGTAGTTCAGTACCTCGTTAGTCAAGGAGCACAATTAGATAGGGGTACTAATACTGGTTATACACCTCTTGAGCTTGCATCAAGCAATGGTCATCTTGATGTAGTTCAGTATCTCACGAGTGAACAAGCACAGCGAAAAGCATCATCACCTGAAGGTATGATTCGCATTTTTACAGTGATCACTATTTTATGTCAAATAGTTAAATACTTAAAGCGACAGAACTGCCATAATATTTTAGTTTAAGCTATTTTTTCCTTTACTTTTTTTTCAAAGGTATTTGTTAAAATTTCCCCAAATAGGCAAAAGAACATGATGTATTTTTTTTTTTTTTACTCTTTTAAATAATGAACTTAGCCTGCCTTACCAAGAAAGCGAAACAATATTCAGCAAATTTATAACTAAACGCTATCCATAACCAATCAACGTTTCAGCCAATCATCATGCCAGTCAAATTACCGGCATGACCAATAGCCACTTGTCTGTATTACATTGGTAGAATGGCCGCTTCATCCAATATATATTCCTTTTCATTTTGGTCCCATAAACATTTGGTCTTTTATAATTTGGTCCAATTGCCTTTTTACCTAATATCTATCTAAACCACATTGGTCCAGTTTCCATTTGGTCCAAGCATTATATTCTCGTCATATTTCGTCTAATTATGGTCTAATCATCATTTGGCCATAAATCTTACTTTGTATGATTTTACCAGTTTTGTCCATTACTGTTAGCCCTATGTCTCAATGAACGATTAGTCATGGATAGTTGTTTTTGTTGGTTAAAGCGCCATGACGCTAATGATTATTGGAAAAAGTGGTTAATGGAGAAAAAATGTTGGACGTAATGATTTTAGACCATATGACAATTGGACCAGATGGTAATTAACACCTTTTTTCCGTGTACATAGGTTCTGCAAGTGTTTCAGAGGCGTCTACCGCGATGGGATCGATGAGTTTGAACGTCTTAACTGATAACGTTTTTAACCCGGAAGGTACGAAATCTGCAATACGCCCAATTGATTTATCGAATAAAAATAGTCTAAAAACATGAGATTTTTAATAACAAGATATGTGAAGGTAAAGATGAGTTTTTTAATACAATTTTAAATGTATAGTTTGTGCAGTAAAGGCTAGATTTGGTATGCATTTTACGCTGATCAAAACAACTAAAAGAGTTTCTTTCCTTCCCACCCTTAAAGCAAAATCAATATGATCACTGCATAATAGTTATTGCCATGGGTGTCGATCCCGGGGGGGATGGGGGGGGGATATATCCCCCCCAATATTTCAGGTGGGGGGCTGCCCTGTACAATCATCCCCCCCAATAACTCACCACAAAAAAATAAAAAAAATGAAGAGAAAAATTAATGATGAGAGTCCGATGAGAGTAGTTAATGGTTATTACTCGCAAGATGACCATCGATATACACATTTTGCTATCTCATTTTCATGATTACATATATACGAAGTAAATGAGACAACCGTATATGAGACAAGAATAAATTGAATTCTCGCTCATACGGCTTTATGAGGAATTGATGAATTTATTCAATTTGTTCAATCAACAGCATCATAGAAATGCAGTGCGCCAAATGCAAAGCCGCAGCGTTAAAAAGCAACAAGCTAAATGTTAAACGCGAAGCGCAAAAGTAGCAATCTGCAATGCACATCAGACAATCCTGGACAGTGTAAACATAAATGAACTCTGTGAAGAATTCGTGATGAGATCGGAGACAAGGAGAACGATTTTCGGACATCAGTATGACTTATAAGATAGTTCACTAGTTGCTATGTTGTTTCCGTTCACCTTTCTTTAAAATTCAGGTTATTGTATCTTTGTTTATTTTGTTCACTCATTTTATTTCCTGATATTTCCTAAAACATTTTTCATTTTTGGAGAAAGATTATTATGTCACAACTTATTTTTTTTTCATTTAAAAGTGATGTAAGCCTATGTCACTGGCGTACTGGTGGAGGGGGGGGGGGCGCTAGCCCCCCCCCCACCCCTCCCCAATAAAATCCAACCATGACTTATTTTCAATTTCATACAAGTGATTTATAAATGTTCGTGATATCACATGATTTTCAACAAATTCGCGTTTCTCCATTTCTGTTGCAAACTGACACATTCCCAAATAGCCAGGAAGAGCATATATTTTGTATAGTCACTAATGGGCCTAATTAGTGGCCATTTATAATAATTTAATGAAACGTGAAAGCTTCCGCGCTACGCGCGGGATGGGCGAAAATGATTTCAGATGTGGATTAAGAGTAATAATCAAATAAACGTCAAAGCTTCCCCGTTTCGCGCGGGAGGGGGAAAACTGAATTCAGACAAGGACACGATACAACGAATCGTCTTCCTTCTCTAATAATTAAATGAAACGGTAAAGCTTCCGCGCTTCGCGCGGGATAGGCGAAAACGAATACAGACAAGGATTAAGAGTAATAATTTATTGAACCGTCACAGCTTCCACGCTTCGCGCGGTAGGGGGGGAACTTAATTCAGACAAGCACGCGATACAACGAATCGTCTTCATTCTCTAATAATGTAATGAAATGTGAAAGCTTCCGCGCTTCGCGCAGGAATGGGCGAAATTGAATTCAGACAAGGATTAAGAGTAATAATTAAATGAAACGTCAAAGCTTCCGCGCTCCGCGCGGGAGGGCGGGGGGAATTGCACTCAGACATGGCGCGATACAATGAATCGTCTTCTTTCTCTAATAATTTAATGAAACGTGAAAGCTTGGCCCCGCTTCCGGGGCCAATGACCCCGCTTGCGGGGCCAATGACCCGAGGTCAACTGTCTGCGCATGCGCACTGATACAACTGTAAACTGGTGTATTCAGCGAGCTCGAAATAGTTCCCTCTCACATACAATTATATGGAAGGGAACTACTTCAGCGTTTCATGACTTGTACATTGAGTGCGTACGCGTGCGCGTGTCACAACATCTCTCAATACCCTATGATCATCGCTTCGTCGTTCCATGATAAACATTTCGTTAAAGCCTTTAGTTTAATCACTACTTACAAAGTGATCAGCTCATTCAACTCGTGATATTATAATCAGTATGTAAGCTGTCTACTGAAAACTGTTCCTATTTTAACTTTCTAAATAAATAAATTCCTCAAAAAAACACTAATTCTAAATTAGGAAACAAACATGTGCTATAATCCTTGTAAAAATTGCTTTAAATTTCAATGCATTCAAATTTATTCGGTCATTACGGCCTCTGATAATATTCTATTTAATGATAATAATAATAATAACAATGCTTTAATATTCGAGAAATAGTTTTTTTTTTATACGCTCTCGGGAAGGTTACAATTGGGCTATTGCCCTCGGCACGCCTCGGGTAATAGCACAATTCTAACCTTCCCTTGAGCGTATAAAAACAACTATTTCTCTCAAAGCAGTCATTAATACTATAATATAGCACCCCGGCCCCTCGACACGTCACTGATGTCTTTCTAGTGTTCATGCATAACGATGAAAATATTTTTCTTTTCATGCTTTTCAATTCGTCCACAAAAGCTCTCCTAGGTTAAAGTTCAGACCACAAGCCAGACAATTGACTTTATTTCATTCGATTTTTTCTTCTCTTCCATCAATAGCAAGTAGTGCCATAATTGATTACACTGGGTATTACTTCAGCGGAGCGATAACATTCTACGTTTAGGCAATTTACAAAGAGAAAGCAAATTTGATCTCACTGTGGGGGTCACAAGGTTTATAATTCTCATGTCAATCTGACATATTTAGTGTTGTCATTAAATTCATTTTAAGCGCAAGAGGGCATCCTTACTGCATTGTCTATGAACATAAATCCAACCTTCAAAGTAAAGAACTTTCAGAGAAAGTAGAAAAATCAGGGATGCAGACAAGTAAATATTGGAATAAAATCGGACAAAAATAACAAAGATTTGACTTTTGGAAAGTTGTAATCAGTATACGTATCTGAGCTTAACATTTTCTGAATTGGTAATGTCTCTGTTATGCAGTGTAAGACAATTTTCTAATTCATTCCAAAACACAAAATTACTGAAATTTAAATTCATCTCTCTAAATGTATGACTCGGGATATGGTCTTCTCCCTTTAAGAGGACCTATCATAATATACGATCTCTAAGAGGCCTATATTTTGTGTAGTGACCCAAGGGAGACGACAATTAGAACAAAAAAGAAATTAATTATATGTGTGTACACGACTAACTGGAGTATTGTTAATCTATTGACAACATTGCCAATTGCCATCCGAGAGGGGAAATTATATTCCGAGAGAATGCCTGGCTCTACTGAAAAAGTTCCATTTTTGAAAAATGCAGAAATGTTTATTCATTACAATGAATTCCATCATTATTAAAAGAAACGTATGAGAACTATCACTCATTGGGTTTTCATAGTTTTTATTTTCCTCCAAAATCTGGCTCAAATGGATTTGTACATGCCATGTTCAATACAATGGTGCTCCGTAAAGCGTGCTATGGAATTCTGTGATAAATATATCACGCAATAGAACCCCGGCCCCTCGATACGTCACTGATGTCTTTCTAGTGTTCATGTATAACGATAACAATTTTTTTTCTTTACATGCTTTTCAATTCGTCCACAAAAGCTCTCCTAGGTTAAATTTCAGACCACAAACCAGACAATTGACTTAGTTTCTTTCGATTTCTTTCTTCTCTTCCATCAATAGCAAGTAGTGCCAGAATTGATTACACCGGGTATTACTTCAGCGGAGCGATAAAATTCCATATTTAGGCAATAAATTTACAAAGAGAAAGCAAAATTGATCTCACGGTGGGCAGGCGCGCCGGAAGCAGTTGGGGGGGGGGGGACATTCCAGGGGGCTCACCTTCCTGGGAAAGTGACGTAACGAGCAAAAACGTTTGGTAAAGGGGGCAGAAGAAAAGTCTGCATCACCACCACCACCAATTGGCGTTTTGTGAGTTAAAACCTAATTATTCTCAAGTTGAATTAATAGAGTTCGTGTATCTTCAGGAGCTTACATGGGTAAAAAAAAGTGGGGAACTATGGGTTCGATTAATGAGGAATTTTGAGCTGTTCCCCCAGGCGAGTATTCCGGAGTTAAAATAAGGTAAGATTAGTGTAGAGTTCAAGGTAAACAAGACATGGATAGGAAATGTGATTTTAAGTTAGCCGATGGCACCTGTATTTCTCGATATAAGCTAGTATGCTAATTGCATAAATGAAAAGGTGGGTACATGGTACGGATGGATAGGTTGTGCAATTACAGCGCAATTGTTCTACCGAGGGGTCTAAACATAATATGAGAACATGTGGCAAATAAAGGTAAATCTTGGGCGGGCAAAAATACTGAATTTAAACATTTTTCATTACACATCTAGCATTACATGAAATGATATATTCTTTTGGTATCGTACCCCAACCCCGACCCCGACCCCTTCCCCCGGCCCCCTCCCTCCCCCACCGAGAAGAAAGTTTTAAAATGTATATGTGTCCATTTTCACTAAAAGCAACACAAATTGCGATGGCCCTTAGACGGTATTCGTAGACTAGAGACATATAATATAAAACGAAATCCTAAATTATGATGATGATGTGAATATAATGCTCCGTGATAAAAACAATAAATAACATATAAATAAATATAAAACATAAACGAAAACTTGGGTGAATTCTAAATGGAAACAAACCTACACCATTAAACTTCAAGCTCACTCACACATGATATAGTGTGACACTTTCAGGGCTACTTATTATTTCAAGTCCATATACAAACGGCAACAGCTTCATTATTAAATGTAAGTTCTTCTCACGTAAATCATTGGTCTGGAAACAATTATTTGCCCATTGTTGTATATTGTATTACGTTTTCACTAACGACGAATTTACATTGTAATGCAATTTTCAGATTTCCCAGGTTTATTTAGGACAATAGAAGATTGATATTGTTTAGTTGTTCGATAACATCACTCAGTTTGATTTGATTGGAGATATATCTCTTTAATGAAACAGTGTAAAGGCTATATAGTCTCAAACATACATACACCATTAAACTTCAAGCTCACTCACACATGATATATTGCGACACTTTCAGGGCTACTTATTATTGTAAGTCCAAACGGCAACAGCTTCATTATTAAATATAAGTTCTTCTCACTGAAATCATTGGTCTGGAAACAATTATTTACCCATTGTTGTATACCATACAACATTTTCCTTAACGATGAATATACATTTTCACGAAAACCATACTTGTCATTTGTTACATTTGTTATATGATACTAAAGAAAATCGTTAGCTTATTGATAGGATAATGTGAAGTACTTGTCAAATTAAAAAACATCATTACGTGCTATTATTAATCAGACTAGACATTTAAAATGTATGAAAGACGTATACACTTTTGCCAACAAGCAAGTTTTTTAACAAAGAATCCAGAAATTGAACAACATTGCATAGTTTAGTCAGGACAGAGTACAAGATGCTTTCAAGCAGGCGCGCCGGAAGCAGTTTGGGATTGGGGGAGGGGGGGGGGGGGCAAATATTCCAAGGGGCTCACGCTCCAGGGGCAGTGACGTAACGAGCAAAAACGTTTGGAGGAGGGGGGCAGAAGAAAAATCTGCATCACCACCACCACCAATTGGCGAAGAAACCAGGGAGCAGAGCCCCCGGAAGCTCTGGCGTTTTGGGCATTTAATTACGGTCAGATGAACATCCAGGGCACCGCCTTATGGCCCTTGGTGGGGTCCAGGGGGTAGAGCCCCTGGAAGCTCGGGAGTTTTAGGCATTTAATTACGGTCAGATGAGCATATTTTGATACCTCATTATTTTGTGACATAGACAGGTCACTTATTTTTTCTCTCTCTCTTTCTTTCTTTTTCTATATAACCATTTTTTTCAAAAAGTGAGGGGGGCTCGAGCCCCCGAGCCCGGCCGTTCTGCAGACCCTGACATACAGGCTTATAAATAAGCATATTTTTCGCCCGACTGTAAATTTGGGAATTTCTAATTTCCAACAAACTTTCAAAAAAATTGAGAAAAAATACGGGAAAATCATGTCATTTCAGCAACATTTGTAAATCACTGGTATCGAATAAAAATTACCCCCCCCCCCCCCTATCAGTACGCCAGCGTTCAGGGGCTCATGAGCTTCTCACCCCTATAACAAAACACAGACACGCTTTCCTATCTCTCACAATATGTCAACGATATGCGCGCGCTATTATAAAAACCTTCATTGATAATAGGTAGCATGCGCAATGTTTAGGAAATTTAATTCCTGTTAACTTTCCTTTTCTTTGAATAGAATTGTATAAGTCATTTAATTCAGGTTTTTATTATTGTTATGTTCTTTGGGGTTAAAAATACAAACCATCTTTACTCCTTTTTTTTGTTGAGGGGGGGGGGGTTTGGGGAGGGGGGGGGGGGCAAAAATGCGTTTTGCCCCCCCCCCCCCCCCCCCCCCACTTCCGGCGCCTATGACGGTGGGGATCACAAGGTTTATAAAATTCATGTCAATCTGACATATTGAGTGTCGTCATTAAATTAATTTTAAGCGCAAGAGGGCGTCCTTATTGTCTTGTCTATGAATATAAATCCAACCTTCATAGTAAAGAACTTTCAGAGAAAGTAGAAAAATCAGGAAAGAAGTCAAGATTTGACTTTTGAAAAGTTGTAATCAGTATACGTATCTGAGCTTAACATTTTTTGAATTGGTAATGTCTCTGTTATGCAGTGCCAGACAATTTTCTCATTTATTCCAAAAACAAAATTACTGAAATTTAAATTCATCTCTCAAAATGTATGACTCGGGATGGTCTTTTCCCTTTAAAAGGACCTATCATAATATATGATCTATAAGAGGCCTATATCTTAAGTAGAGATCCAAGCGAGACAACAATTAGAACAAAAAAGAAATTAATGATATTTGTGTACACGACTAACGGGAGTATTGTTAATCCACTGACAACATTGCCAATTTCAGAATCGCATAGCTACACTGATCTCATATTACAAACATTCATAACTCTCCTATTATTAAGCTGATTGATTCTAACTTTCGCCATTCTGTTTTTCTTATTTTGTTTCGCTTTCATACATATGGACTAGTTACAACGATAGGAATGCCCTAATTAATCGTATGCATATGACCATTCGAGAGGGGAAGTTATATTCCGATGGGATGCCTTGCTCTTCTGAAAGTGTTCCATTTTTGAAAAATGCAGAAATCTTTATTCATTACATAGAATTCCATCATTATTTAGAGAAGCGTATGAGAACTATCACTCATTGGGTTTCATAGTTTTCATTTTATTAAGGTATTACTAGCATGGGCTTTTTTTCTTCAAAATCTCGTTCAAATGGAATTGTTCATGCCATGTTTAAAGATAAACTTGAGTTCTGGTAAAAAAAGAAAATGAATTCTCACAGAATCTAACGAAACTTACACTAAATCTTCAAAATTACAAATAAATGTCATGTGCCAAACAATTTTGGAAGAAAATGTATACTGGCTAAGTAATGAGCATAGAAAGATAAGGAAATCAGGGTAGTACTAGCCCCGACACCATGTGTGTTGTCCCATATACATCTTTCTGTGTAAGTGATTGTTACTTTACCAAGACTCTGCCAAATTTATGATGCTTTTGATGACTCCAGAACCTTGCATTACACACCATTACTTATATGCTATATGATCAACTTTTCTGATCCATTCCACACCTTTTCTTTCACAATGCAATCGCATTACCAGAACTCAAGTTTAGCTTTAATACAATGGTGCTCCGTAAAGCGTGCTATGGAATGCTGTGCTAAATATATCACGTGAAGGAACCCCGGCCCCTCGATACGTCACTGATGTCTTTCTAGTGTTCATGCATAACGATGAAAATAATTTTCTTTACATGCTTTTCAATTCGTCCACAAAAGCTCTCCTAGGTTAAATTTCAGACCACAAACCAGACAATTGACTTTATTTCTTTCGATTTCTTTCTTCTCTTCCATCAATAGATAGTAGTGCCAGAATTGATTACACTGGGTATTACTTCAGCGGAGCAGTAAACTCCCACATTTGGGCAATTCACAAAGACAAAGCAAATTTGATCTCACTGTGGGAGTCGCAAGGTTTATAATTTTCATGTCAATCTGACATATTACGAGTCGTCATTAAATTAGTTTTAAGTGCAAGAGAGCGTCCCTAGTGTATTGTCCAGGAATATAAATCCAAACCTTCATAGTAAAGAACTTTCAAAGAAAGCAGAAAGATCAGGGAAGCAGACAAGTAAAAATTGGAATAAAATCGGACAAAAACTAACAAAAGATTAGACTTTTGGTAAGTTGTAATCAGTATATTTTTATAGAGAGTCATAAACTCGTATATTGCAATGTAATATATGATGCGATAGTCTACTATGATATATGATGATTTACTTTCACAGATGATGAAGACAGTAAAGCTCCTGCGGATGAAGAAGCAAAGAGGGTAACCCCACCACAGGTAATTATTATATCCATACATGTATTTATTTTTCTGATTTGAGGAAAACCAGTAAGAGAGAATGAAATGGCTATCGTACTTGTTAATCCAAATGACAATCTTCATGAAAGTAAATATAGTAGTGAGTGATGATTATGATGGAGAAGACAAGTTAAGCCAGAAGATTTGTTTTAAGTTCATGATGATCAGCCAAAAAAATAAGTGCTATCAGAAATTGCGCTCAATGAATTTGAAAGCAATATACTTGAGTAGTTAGCAAAGAATAATCATATGGGCTATCTGAGACTACAAACACTGTGGCCCGAATTCACAAAGCAAGGTTCAGCTCAGACCAAGGTTTAAGTTTAAACCTCCTTTTGTTTCGCCAAACCTCCTTTTGTTATTTATAAACCTGGTTTGTAAATAACAAAAGGAGGTTTGGCGAAACAAAAGGAGGTTTAAACTTAAACCTTGGTCTGAGCTAAACCTTGCTTTGTGAATTCGGGCCTGTATGTACAATATATTGAGGTCGCTGTTTCCTTTGCATATTATGCATTTCATTCATGATAGTGTATTTTGATTATTTCATTAGTGTAACACTAGTTTGCATTTAACTCGGTATTAGCCATTCAATTAGTCATAAACCCTAGTACATGCATTAGCTGTTTGCATCTGGAATGTCAAGTGCATTGTCAATCATGCCACGACACAATTAATTGCTCTTGACCAGTCTAGAATGACAGTGTAAACAGAAAATAGTGAATTAATCTCATCAGCCCCTGACAAATGTAGTTCTGATTGCTAATTGTGATGCGGCTGGTGCAAGCTGCTTGATGACAATCTTAATACTGGTTTATTTTTTGTATAGGACCAAGAAAGTTTGGAACCACACAGCGATACTACTCTCGGTAGAGGTCTGAATCCTAAAGAAGCAGGTTTGTGTATATGTTTGTTCTGTTTCTGTTAGCTTAAATTTGTGTGTGGTGTTGTCCTCGCTTTTCTCATGTTTTTGTTATAGTTAAGAACAGTTTTGCTTTCTGTGGCAGGCCAAATTTCTGTCTTTATCCTGACGTATTTTTAGTTATTATTGATTTTCATTATTACAGATGATACTGATAATAATGAGGGAATCGATGACCAACTAACATCTCTCACACATGACCCGGGGAGCAATCGGGATGATATTCCCTTCGGTGGTCTTTCGGCACCCCCCGAGATTCTCGCTCGGGGGCCGAGAGCACGACGAGCGTATGCCGAAGCAGCTCAAGCTGGCACGAAGAAAGTTTTCCGAACTCGCCTGATGCTTGTTGGACAAGAACGTGTTGGAAAGACAAGTCTAAAGAAAACTCTTACAGGACAAAGGTAATCTCTTAATTACCCCCTTTATCTCTTTAAAACCTCTCTCTCTCTCTCTCTCTCTTTGATGTTCCTTGATTATCTGTCTCTGTATTATGTTTTTTCCATTCACTTGACAACAAAAATAAACAACTTGATTACCAGTCATGGTGACTTAAAATGTTCTGTTTGGATACATGAAATCTTTGTCCAACATAATAAAGGGTCAGGTAGCAAGATGATTTTGATCTTGTTTATTCTGACTTCTTGATAAGGAAAATAATTCCCTTTGTGATAAGTTTTCCTTCTTTTAATCGAATTTATCTCTTATTTTTTCTTTGTTGGTTATATAATCTTTTTTAATCAGGAAAAATGTACATGTATTATACACTTTGGTCGTTTGTGATCAAATTTGCGAATGTGCAAATTATGTATACAATAATGTGATGACTATTATTTGTATACCACTATGTCTACAATGTTTATAAACGTGCTGCGATGTGTATACTCATATTACACGTTGATCACTAAAGGCAGAAGTGAGATGACTCATCACAACACTGTGCACAATAATTAACTGTTGGAATCTAAATGTAAAAATTTGTCCCGCTTCTTTCTATTATTGAAAGAAATTGAATTTATTAAAAATCGTTAACACATGTAGCAATATTTTGTTTTAACAAGACAAAACCGAGAAAATAAAGAATAACCACTTGTAAACATTTCAAACATTTGAAATATTTGTAATCTTTTATCCAACAATTGGACTTGATAATAGATATCTACATGTATGTCAAATGTTATGTTTGTTTATTGGAGGACATCAGTTTATGTTGTAAAGACGTCATAATGTGTTTTTTTTTTTTTTTTGAAGAAAATAAAGATTTACTTTAAAAATAAAACTTCTAGAGTGTATACGAAGTAAACAAAAAAAATCGAAATGATTTACATGTGTATTTTTAAGGGGCTATCTGATCTTTATTTGATTTTGATATGATTTATTTACCAACAGCAATACATATCATACATTTTATACAATAATTACATATACAGGAAGAGAAACTATTGGTTGGTAAAAGGGGCCAGATAATAGCACATGTGCTAGTCGAGCCTAACCCCTTAAACAGTTAAACAAAGTGATTTGGTACAAATCAGTTTATAGCAAGTTACTTTGAAGGAAATCGGAAAAACTAGACAAACAGATGTCGTGTACGGCAACTTCACCATTGTGGTACAAAATAAATGAGTTTTAATTTGCCAATATGAAATTCGATTCAATTAGAAAATGGTTTATTAGACGACATGTTAATCCCCAATTACGTCACACATTTTGTCACAATTGAATTCACATTATTCAACAATTTGAGATTTACATAGATTATGTGATTTTAACTTCGAAACATTTAAAATTCATAATGTATTTATCGGATTCTGTTATTGTACTCGGATATGTCTGAATGTACGGAATTTAGCTTGTTGAACGTTTTGAATACTATGCGTGTCAGTTTTACTTTTGTGCTTCGGAATATAAGTGAGTATATATCAATATCATTAACATAATTGTTATTAACTTTTAAATTTTGTATTCGAATTATTATTCCAATTTTTATTAATTGTATTATTATTATTATTATAAATATTATCATTTTGTTTTATTTACTTCAGATTTGATCAAAACGAGGCAATAACGAATGGTGTAGAAACAACAAACGCATGTGAAATTTGCATTGAGGTTGCTAAGGCTGGCGAGAAAATGTGGTCAATTCACAAAAAAGGACATGGGAATGAAGATACAAAAGGTAAGTAGAACTTTAAAAAATAGTTTGAATTTACTATAAGAAAAATGACATTCTCTCCATAAGTATATATTTCATTCTGACATCAAACTGTCTGTGGGTGACAAGGGAGGACGGAAAACACTTTTAAATCAAAACTTAAAGCGTATCTTTTCAATTTTAATATCTTAATATTACAATTTATGAGCACATAGTGGCTAATTTCTTATTTTGTATTGTTCTTATTATTATTGTCATTTGTTATAATTATTATCATCATCATTATTGATATTGTTATTATTTTCATTATCATTACAATTTTGTGTTTGCTATTATTATTGTTATTATGATTGTCATTAACATTATCATTATAATTGTTATTATAACTATCATTACTACTGTCTGAAACGATTCCTGAAATAGCAATTAAAAAAGTTATAGTTCTTGCAGTGGCAATATAGAAATAAGAAGTAAACTAAATTGTCCTTATGATATCATGGCAATATCACTGTTTTTGTACTGCTATGTTAATGTCCAATTATCGAACTGATTGATAGACTGCAAAGTATTTTGGAACAAATTTCCCACTTCCTGTACAATCAGACTTTTTTTAAATCAATTTCTTTCCACAAGCTTCTCCTCCCTTCAGAGTTATGGATAGCATTTTGTTAGAAGTCACCAAAAACATATCCTTTTCAGCCTTAAGTTTTGAAGAAAATTATATTGTAGTCAAGGTGTATATTAAAACATTTGAAGGAGTTGCATGACATCACATCACTTCTAGCTATCTGGTAATGTTTAACTTGCTGTAAAGGCAGGTTTGCATATCAAACTGTTCATTTAAATAATATACATGTAATTTAAATTACTCTTGAATCATACAACCTAATAATACATTAAATATATGATATATGATGATTTAATTTCAAAGAAGATGAATATAGTAAAGCTCTTGCGGATGACATAGCAAAGAGGCTAATCGTGACCCCATCACAGGTAATTATTATCTCCATACAGATATAGTTCTTCGGATGTGAGGTAAACCAGAGAGAATGAAATGACTATCGTACTTGTTAATCCAAATAAAAATATCTATACAAGTAAACGAAGTAGTGAGTTAATATTATGATGGAGAAGTGAAGTTCAGCCAAAATATTCTTTGTTTATTTATGACGATCATTCAAACAAATTAATGATATCGAAAATTGTGCTCAATGACTTTGATAGCAATATACCTGAGTAGTGAGTAAAGAACGATTATTGTCTGAGATTATAATGCACAACAGTATATCGAGGTCACTGTTTCCTTTGCATATTCATTTCATTCATAATAATGTATTTTGATTATTTCGTTAGTGTAACACTAGTTTGCATTTAACTCGGTATTAGCCATTCAATTAGTCATAAACCCTAGTACATGCATTAGCTGTTTGCATCTGGAATGTCAAGTACATTGTCAATCATGCAACGACACAATTAATTGCTCTTGACCAGTCTAGAATGACAGTGTAAATGAATAAAGAATGAAATCATCTCATCAGCCCCTTACAAAAGTAGTTCTGGCTGCTAATTGTGATGCGGCTAGTGCAAACTACTCGATGCCAATCTTAATACTGGTTTATTTTGTGTACAGAATCAAGAAAGTTTGGAACCACACAACGATAATACTCGCAGCAAAGGCCTGGATAAAAAACACAAAGAGGATGTCCATGACCCCAACACAGGTAATTATCAGCTACATGCAGATACAGTATATCTGATTTAAGGGAAAATCAGTGAGAGAGAATGAAATGGCTATCATGTAAAGTAATTCAAATTAAAATCGCTATGAAATTAAATGTAGTGGTGAGTTAAGAATATGAAGAAGATGTTAAATTCTGCCAGAAGAAAAAAAGAATTAATAACCTCAGAAATTTGCTCAACGAATTTGAATGCTGCTCAATATACCTTTTTTTTCCTTCTTAACCCTCGATTAATCCTTAATTCATTGCCATAAGATATTAAGTATCAATTCAAGTTGATAACAAATTAGTATTTACTTGTTAAAACTCCCTTTAAATTGTTATCACACAGAGGTTGTTATTATCCAGTGATGAATTTAAACTGTAATCCTTTCTGATTAATCAAATGTCAGTTACATGAAATATTCTCATAATAATGATTATAATAATAATATTTAGCTTTTATATAGCGCTTTGTCTCAAAGCGCTTTAGAAATATACTATTATAGTCCAGGCTAGAGAGCAAGGAACCTTGTTTTTTTTTATATATACAATGTTTTTTGATGGTTTCTAATCAATTTGAGGGTGCTGATTCCAAATCCGATGAGTGCCAGACGCGAAACCTTGAGCATTTTTCGTAAAACGCGAAAATTCAAAATGGCCGCCAAAATGGCCGCCAAATCATGAAAACGCTTATTATATGGCCATTTAAAAGGTTATTTGATGTTTTCTTGTCAATTCGAGGGTGCTGAATCCGAATCCGATGAGTGCCAGACGCGAAACCTTGAGCATTTCTTGTAAAATGCGAAAAATTCAAAATGGCCGCCAAAATGGCCGCCAAATCATGAAAAAGCTTATTCTATGGCCATTTAAAAGATTATTTGATGTTTTCTTGTCAAATCGAGGGTGCTGAATCCGAATCCGATGAGTGCCAGACGCAAAACCTTGAGCATTTTTCGTAAAACGCGGAAAAAAAAAATCAAAATGGCTGCCAAAATGGCCGCCGAATCATGAAAACGCTTATTCTATGTCCATTTAAAAGGTTCTTTGATGTTTTCTTGTTTATTCGAGGGTGCTGATTCCAAATCCGATGAGTGCCAGACGCGAAACCTTGAGCATTTTACGCAAAATACGATTATTATTTTTGTAGTCGATACCGATATAGTGAACCCAGCAGGCTAGCTAGAAATCAACAAAGTTTACTTTGTGTAATGGGAAAGTTATATACACGTATAAATAAAATAATGAATAAATGAGCATATAGATGATATAGATATTCATTGTAAACCATATTTTTGTCCATTATAGACAATCATTTACCATAATAATATTGAAGTCTTTCTAGTCTTACCACCTCCATAATAGCAGTGCCGAACAATGTCAAATATTATTAGTCTTCACAACTGCTAATGTCACTGTCACTGTCACTCTCTTCTGATGTCTTGTTCATTGGATTTTGGCAGCGGACATCGCCCTTACAGCGGCAGAATTCCAAGCATGCCAATGACGATTTGGTGCAGCTGCACTGGGCTGTTCTGCAGTCGCTCTTACACCCACATAATGATATTGAGGACTTCTTCCGGTCGACTGGCTGATCATTTTCGAGATAGACGGGTTGAATCGTAGAAGACTTCATCCTCCATCCATTCTTCAATGGGTCTAGGGCTGGGGGTACTGGCTTGCCAGCAGCCACCCACAACGCTACTTGATAATGGGCACGCTGGCAATGTGGCCGAAAAGCGGCCATAGTTGGTGTAAGACTCATTTATTTGGGAGGTACTAGGCGCTTGCCACCAGCCTTCCTTGTGAAAATGTTTCTTCGCATTGTGTCAAGAGAGTCATTTGGTTCTTCTCGGTACAGGGATGCCAGTATCTCAAGCAGGATTCTATTACTTCATCGAGAGGCGTTTCAGTATTACCAAGGAGTAGAGAATCAGGATAGGGCTCCCAATTCTTGAGTGCAGATGCCTTTCCTACTCCATAGAAACAGGAAACGGTATCGCATCCAGTCAATGCATGGGCTCCAAGTAGATTGGGCATGATCTTCGTATGTTTCTTGATAACCTCATTGACATCTATGACTTCTCGAGTGCGAGACGTTGATTCCATTACCACCTTTGTTGTGTGTGGTATTCAATTGGTTTGGAAATGTAGATGGTGTGCAAGAATGACCAGAACATCTGTGTCATTGCACACAACTTTGATAGGTGAGTGACCATCCTTGGCCTCCTTTATCATGTGGTAGACCATTATTACATCTCCCTCTTCGTGTTTCACCTCTTCTTCAAGTGCACCAACACCAACAGCAATTGGATGCGGATCAGGTCCAATTACGATCAATCGTTTGCCCTCTGGTACTTGCATGGAACACAACTGATCTACGATCATCTTGATGACTTGTTGCTTGTTTGCAGTTACATTTAGGATGACGTTCTGCTTTGGCAGTGACTGTTCAGCTTGTATACACGGCTGCAACCTTTTGCACGTGCTGTTCGGCAACAGGACTTGATGCTGCTTTCGTAGTATCTGTCAAAAACCACATGAAGAACTGGACAACTGTCTGCATATTTCATGAACTTTGCTACAGCAACATCTACAAAGGTACACACCTTTGCTGGAGACGCAGGCCAAGGAACTTTCCAAAGAAGAGCACAACCATCAAGAATGATAACATCTGGCACCTCTGCACTTCGTTGACTACATTCAACCTTGATCCTTGACTTCAAGACGAACTTACTTGTGCAACGTGCATCACCATTATTGTCGAACAGTGCGGGTGGACAGGGAGCCAATTCATAAGAGAATAAGGTTTTGGTTGAAATCGCTTCCCTTGATGATGCCATGATCCCGATTACCCGGGCTTAGATCATCTCTGTATTGGTAACTATAGATACCTCACCTCTTGATGACATATCAGAAGCCTTTGCCATTCCTTTGACTCTCCTCTTTATTGTGTCATGGAACCCATTCGGCAACTTTCTTTCGTACTCGTTCATGTGATCAGTTCCAATCTTGATTGCATCATCGGCATTTACTGCTGGATCATCCACAACCTGTCCAGTGTAGATGTTCACCAGGCTTGAAGGAGGATGCTTCTCACTGTCAAATACATCCATACATGTCGATAGCGCCTCTCGAATTCCCTAATTTCTGTCAGCCGCATCTTATTTGATTCTTTTGAGACTCTCTTCTTTGTGACAAGTCACAACTTTTTGATCTTCCCCTTCTTGCACGGCTTCCAAGTCATTCTTTAGTTGTCCAAAGAGGCTGAGAGACAAAGCCCAGATAGCAAGGGTAGACTCGTTCAAAGTGGATGGGTGAATGGAGGAAGGGTTGGGTGGATGGAGGAGGGGTAGAGTGGATGGAGGAGGGGTAGGGTGGATGGAGGAGAGGTAGGGTGGATGGAGGAGAGGTAGGGTGGATGGAGGAGAGGTAGGGTGGATGGAGGAAGGGTTGGGTGGATGGAGGAGAGGTAGGGTGGATGGAGGAGGGGTAGGGTGGATGGAGGAGAGGTAGGGTGGATGGAGGAGAGGTGGGGTGGATGGAGGAGAGGTAGGGTGGATGGAGGTGTGATAGAGGTAGGGTGGATTGAGGAGGGGTAGGGTGGATGGAGGAGGGGTAGGGTGGATTGAGAAGAGGTAGGGTGGATTGAGAAGAGGTAGGGTAGGAGGAGGGGGGGGGGTAGGGTGTATGGAGGAGGGGTAGAGTGGATGGAGGAGAAGGTCCCTTTCTATAGCGCATGTACGTCGTTTCAATGTACATATCGGACCAGATGCCGTTCCAAATGCCATCCTGATGGTGCTTTACATTCACATGTTCTCCATCTAAGAACTGCTTGAGTAATGCTGGTGGCAGACGTTGCATGGAGCGGAGATAGTACAGCCCATAGCGTGCATAATTGGTATGCCCTGAAGCAAAGAAATAGGGAAGCATTTCTTCGACAGCTTGCAGATGGAGAGACCAGTCACCCTCCCTCTCAGCTCTAACAAAAGCCATACAGATGAGCATGGGCTTTACAAGACAGTTCATCCACAACTTTGTAGTTCGACTCCTTTGCTTGCTGGCTACTTCAATCAACTCGTCAAAGTCAGTGAATTGGTGGTCTTCCAGTACTGATCTTAATATCTCCTCAATGACAAGTCGAAGCGCCCTGAAATTCTGTGGGAACTTCTTCCCAGACAGAAGTTTTGGAACTCCAGCAAATCGTGACTTCAGTATGTCTTCGAGCCCACTTCCCGACATCAAATAGCCGATACTTCCTAGAAAACTAATTATCATGTGCATGCCGCCTAGTCTGGGTACAAACTTGGCAAATCTGTCTTGGTTAGCCCAGACTATGTTTACCATCACTTGGTAGAGTTGCTGATCACACGTAAGAATTGTCCATTCTTGACCTGTAAGTGATGTCAGGAACTGTGCCTGTACCATTGCCGTCATCATTGTGTCAGGTTCTGCTGGTGTCATATCCAAGAATGGAGTGTACACTACTGTAGTCTTGGGCCTCAGTTGCTGTCCACTGTCCCATGCATGCTTTGTATTGAAACCGCTAAATTCTGGGCAATCCTCGTTTCTTGTCACGGCCTGTAGGAAAGCAAGATCTTTTGCTGCTGCTCTTTTCTTGGAGACTTGCATACTTTCATCTTACCTGTTGTATGGGTCTAGCTCTCAGATGCTTGTTTCCATGGTGAATATGAAGGACATGGCACTAGTCATGTGACAAGTCACCTGACTCCAACTAGAATGAAAAGTCTCAGTCAAATTTGTGTTTGGGTCATGCATTATACAAATGGGGCAGTGTACTTTATGTGATGTTTGTGGTAGATGTTTGTGTGTGTGTGAGGGGTGGGGTGTGTGTGAGGGGTGGGGTGGGTGTGTGTGTGGGTGAGCGTGTGTGTGGGTGTTTGTATAATTGTTTGCGGGTGATAATTGCACATTTAGAAAAAACCTCTGAGGTCTTAAATTGTGCTCATTAATGGTTTTATTAAATGTGTAATTAAATTTATTTGGCGGCCATATTGGCGGCCATTTTGAATTTTCGCGTTTTACAAAAAATGCTCTAGGTTTCGCGTCTGGCACTCATCGGATTCGGATTCAGCACCCTAGATTTGACAAGAAAACATCAAATAACCTTTTAAATGGCCATATATTAAAGGTAATACAAAGTTTTGGGAAATTTTGAAAATTGGGTGGATAGTGAATCTTTACAATTTTCATATATTTGGATGCCCCTGTGGATGTATTATAAGCACTAAAAAAAGTAGCCCCTAAAACACTTCTGTTTTCGAGAAAAATTGAATATAAGAATTTACCGGTGCTCCCGGTAAATTTTGATAAATTTCAAATAGCGCCTATGGCCGTACAATGGTAGCTGCGACCATGAAAATCTCAGAATATGTAGTTGTGATATATAATTTCCAAAAGGGAATAGCTAAACGGTCAATTTTAGTCAAGAAACATTGTTTCATAGCTAAATTAATATCTTGACCTTGAGAGGGAGCTATACAGCATAAAGAGTTTATTATTTATAATTTCATAACTTCAGACTCGATTTCAACCGCGACAACGATCAATGAATATTGTAGGAACGCATATGCTTCCAATATTTTAATGTGAACCGAATTCATGACCCCATACCAAAACTTTGTAATACCTTTAAGCTTTTTCATGATTTGGCTGCCATTTTGGCGGCCATTTTGAATTTTTTCGCATTTTACGAGAAATGCTCAAGTTTTTGCGTCTGGCACTCATCGGATTCGGATTCAGCACCCTCGATTTGACAAGAAAACATCAAATAACCTTTTAAATAGCCATATAATAAGCGTTTTCATGATTTGGCGGCCATTTTGGCGGCCATTTTGAATTTTTGCGTTTTGCGAAAAATGCTCAAGGTTTCGCGTCTGGCACTCATTGGATTTGGATTCAGCACCCTCGATTTGACAAGAAAACATCAAATAACCTTTTAAATAGCCATATAATAAGCGTTTTCATGATTTGGCGGCCATTTTGGCGGCCATTTTGAATTTTTGCGTTTTACGAAAAATGCTCAAGGTTTCGCGTCTGGCACTCATTGGATTTGGATTTAGCACCCTCGAATTGACAAGAATCACTCAAAAAACATTGTATATATAAAAAAACATGGTTCAGTCCCTTTCCTATGGGGCCTAGCCTGGACTATTACCCCGGTCATTGGATTCAGTGCTTGCCCGCACACACTGTGTGCACAATCTCCACTCCCTGGGGAGCATTCCAGCCAGGCGTTACTTGGCACTCAAAATGTAATAAAAGTATTCACATTTGAAGGCCTTATTTAGGTGGTAGAATGATAGAGCACACACACAACTCCCCTGGGGAGTATTTTGACCAGGTGCCATTTTACAAACGCACACATGCCAATCCAACCACATCCTTTCTGGTACCAGGGACATGCTATAGAAGGTCCATGCTGGTACCTATTAACACCTGAGCGGAGAGTGGCAGATGTAGATTAATTATGAATGTATATATATCCTACAAACACATATATGTATTTACTCTATTTATTACAAAAGGATTTGTCTTGGATAAGGTGGAGGCGCCCAAGGCTAAAAAGGAGGATGACAATATGCCAAATCAATTAGCAAGTCTGGTGGAGAGAAAGCTTAAGAAACAGGTTCACCTAAAGGTAGAATTCAGTTTTGAACCTTGTACTTTTATGAGGGATGATACATGTATGTAAAAGATTGTCTACAATGTCTTTGTTTTATCCTAGAATCTTCCACTTCTTTGTTCCATTTTGTTATATGATCTGAATAACAAAAGGGTCTACCTATAATAATAAACAAACTATAGTAACACTTAGCAGAATACGATGAGTCTGTTTCTTTATAAGTGCAGCGAACCGTATTTTGGTGCAGCTAACAGAATTTACCAGGTCCACTAGTTGTCAGAAAAGTGAGTGTTGTATATCATCACCTTATTTGTTAACTTTAAAAGAAATATTTCTACAGATATGTAACAGCGAGGGAGAAATGCCGTTTTGGTCTACACCCAGCACGTCTAACATACAAATGGTCGAATAATCATGTCGTCTATTCATCATTTGGTCCCATGACCATTTAGGCCAATAACCATTTATAAGTCTACTACCCATCTGGTATATTGTTCGTTTAGTCTAATAACCAGTTAATTTAATTCCCATTTTATGAAATGCCTATTTCGTCTACTATCCATAAAGTCTAATAAATATTTGATGATTATGATGTTTGATATAGTCTAAATGGTCATTAGAAGAAATGATAAGTAGACAAAATGATTATTAGACCTTGTGGATAGTAGACGGTCTGTATGTATATATATATAGACATGACATGTATATAAATTAAAGTAAAATTACACATAGCATATTGAACAACATTGATAACAGATTAAAAGGGTGAGAGGCATGCACACACAGTGTAAGCACTAAGAGAGAGTAAAAGAAGACTTAGGGTGAAAGAGACAGAATGACAGTATAGGTGAGGAGAAACGGGAGTGAGTCTAAAGAATGGGAAGAATATATGAGAGCTCGGTTGCAAAAGGTACTTCATCCACTTTTATTCAATAAAAATAGTTTTTTTTTTCTTTCTTTTTTTAATTTTGTTGTTGTTGCATTCGTTTACACATTACCAGTTGCCTTATACACTGACACTTCGAAAAGATTATTGTAAACAAAAAAGTAAAAATGGACTTTAAAAATGAGTTCCATTCCAAAAGCTACTATATCCATTCAATCTATGAATTGTAACTTGCATAAAGAATGCACGATTTTCGGTTCCAAAAAGTCCGACACCAAATTTCGGTTTCAAAAGGTACTACATCCACAAATTAAAAAAACAACATAAATTTATAAAAAATATTTGTGCAGACTTAGATTTTGATAAAAGGGTGTTATTTTACTTGTATCATACAACATTATAATCAGCCAAAGTATCATTCCAAACTGACATTGCTGACTATTAAAACATCGTGTTTTTCTGAGAACTTGGATTTATGGATGTAGTACCTTCTGGAACCGAGCTATTCATATATAGAGAAGGGATAGAGAGCTGATGCAAAATAAATAACAGAGAAGTAGGGACGGTTGTTGGGGACAAAATACTATCATGTAACGATAAAGGTTCATGTAGAAGTGTATTTGTTCCCTTCATTCCTCAGGAGATAGGAACATACAGTACTGATAGCGGAGAAGAAAGGGTCTCACTAAGTATATGGGACTTTGCCGGACACGACATATACTACACAACCCACCAGGTAAAAAAAATATATTCTAACTTAGTGCCTTGAAAGCAAATTTGTAATATATTGTTAGATTCTGGTATTTAGAAGAAGAAAAAGGGGGAAAATTGTATTGACTGCAGTCTCCCATACAATCATCAAAGTGTTCATATCATAAATATTTGATATTTCTCCTGTGATTTTGTTCTAATCAATTTCAGAGTAGATATATATATATTTTTTAAATTAGAGTATTCTCTCATTGTCTCAATATAATACTTTAGTTCAGAGCACATGGAATCATGTATTTTATGCACAGCTGTTGGCCTACATATTGGTTTTACCATCAGTGTTATACATGTGCATGAAAGGAGAAACCCTGATATTAAGTTTATTTTAATAGAAACAGAAAAATGAGAGAAACTGCAAACACTATAACATATCTCGCGAGATCTCCTCCCACTTGCCTTGTACTAACAAAACTTCAAAACTTCAAATTTTCCATTAAGACAATTTCGAATCATACATTCAACCGAAATTAATTGCACAAATGTTTTTATAAAACCCCTGTATGAATCGAATATATTGTGTCACCAATAACTAAGAAATGAAGGTTTATGACATTTTCTTAAACTTTCACTATTTTTTCTCTCTCATCTTTCTGGTTTTATTTGGTTTTATTAAAACCCAGCTGATATCAGGTTTGACTTCCCTTTGAATGTGTGTTCCAGTCATAGGTGCACAATCTTGTCCAGAGTCAAAATTATTTCTTCTTTCGTTTATATGATATTCCAATGTAGGATAACAGACTTGACATTAGTTAATACTCACTGATTTCTTGCTATCTAATTAAGTGCATAAATGTGCTGTAAACAGCAACACCTCTAAAACTATAACTGTTAGTTTTCTTGTTTAACATAATCTAGTTCGCCTGTCATCCTAATGAAGTTATTTAGAATTGATAATATGTATGCCAGTGGTTTGTTAATCTGTATTTTATTGTAACATAGATACTCACAAATTAATAGTGGCTATTAATATGGAGCCAGAGGATCTGCATCAGTCAGTTAAATCCAGAGACTTGGTGATTTCGAAAATTAATGCTTTGTCTTGGGTTGGATAGAGATATTTTGCCCTTAATGCTAAATTGTGCTCATTGTATTAATATATTGTTATTGTTTTGTTTAGTTTATTTGTATTAAGTGACTGCTAAGGAAAGCAGATGTATGCTTGGAAGTAAGCAACCAGGGGACTTAAAGCCGCCACGGTAGCTATAAATCATTTCCGTGGGACATTTTTAGTGAGAATTAATGCCTTACCAAAGGGCACTAGTGCATCGATTTGGTTTCAAACCTGGGACCTCTCGGTTACGAGACCATTGCCCTACCACTGAGCTATCACGCCACTGTTTATTCCCTTCGCCGTTGTCTCCGTATATAAACAGTACACGAGGTACCTATAATTATAGATATAATGGAGCATATAGAAAGAACATAGCATGGTAGTTATCAAACCCGTATGCATCATTTGTATTCCCTTCTCCTTTAGGTGTTTCTGACATGGCGAGCCATCTATGTAATAGTCTTTGATATCAGTAGAAGTTTGGATTCTGTCGTTCCTCCTGAATCCAGAGACAAGTATTATGAAATGGTATGTTTTTATTTCATTTTATACTGATTATTAAAAAATAATTATGCTTTACAGGGGGAGTGATGAATGATAAAAAGTGTTATGTAGTCTTTGCTAAACATTAATTATATACCAAATTTCAATTTGTAAAGTTTTAAATATTCTTAGTAATCATTATACTCGAGTTAAATGTATTTTTAAAGTATAAATATCATGATAGCTCTTGTTCATTTCGATTTGTTTTTAGATATAGATTTAACTACCTGTTTCATTAATTCATGTGTAAATTGTTGGTACAGTTATATCAGTATTATATATTATGTATTAGACTTGTTTTCCCTTTGAGAGCATGGTGTGAGAGATTAAATAGTTGAATTTTCATCTCTTTGAAAATCCATCTCTGTTCGAAAATATACACATTGGCCTATTAAGTAATTCTTCCAATAACTTCCACACTTGGGCATGTCATTAAAGCGATCAATTTATGAGAATGAAATTATAAATCATATTAGCTAGTAATGTTCCTTAATTAAAAATCAAGGAGTACTGCTATTTCTCTTGATGATTAATTTACCATCTCCTCCCGACATCTTCTCATATATCTTATTTTACCTACATCTTTTAATGATTTGTAGTTCAGTTAGAATAGCATACAGTATTTCCCCTCAATATTATATATAATTTAATTAATTTGTTATAAAGAATTGCCACCCTTCAAGGTTTGTTGATGGTGCAATCCTTCTTCATTATTATTTATGGTAATATTACAATGTAAGTAAATAACTGTGATAATCTATTCATTAAATG
Source organism: Strongylocentrotus droebachiensis (assembly GCA_035222895.1). Classification (NCBI taxonomy): domain Eukaryota; kingdom Metazoa; phylum Echinodermata; class Echinoidea; order Camarodonta; family Strongylocentrotidae; genus Strongylocentrotus; species Strongylocentrotus droebachiensis. The sequence goes on from JAVYIG010003285.1 coordinate 120,677, forward strand.
ATTTGATCATCATGCTGTATTAAATCGGTTAGTTATTTTGGAAGATAATGAAGATAAATAAATCGAATCATTCAACAACAACACAAACTAAAATTATGTTGGATATGAGGAATGGGATATGTGTGCGTTATCCGGTTAGAATAATTACAAAGCATGGTGTTTCTATGCGTTTTTATCATTGGCCTTGTCATATATATAATCTTTTACATTTTTAAAACACAGGCTAAAGGAGGTGCAAAATCAGAACTGACATGTCTAGAGTTCATCAATTTCTGGTTGTGTTCCATCTTCGCCCATGCTGTGGCGCCCTCTTCGGTCAGGAATAAGGATACCTCTAAAACCGCTCGGAAATCTCCACCAATATTCATCGTTGGAACCCATCGAGAAAGTGTGCAAGGAAACGCAAAAGAAAAAAAGGAAAAAGTAATGGTTTATGATATACATTATTTTGATAATACATTAATAATTTTGAATACCACAGGAAGGTCCTTTCAGCATCAGCTGTTCTTCCTGACAGTTCTGCAATTCTTGCTATTGCCAATACCCCCAGATGCCGAATGGTGCATGCGTCTCTTGGATGCAATTTCGAGCCACTTCTGGGACTTACATACTTCCGTTTAGTTGCACGGTGCATATGCATGTAGCATGCGTGTGGTACACGCATTATTCATGCGAAATAAACGTTTCTGAAAGACTGAAAGCTATTTCGATCGTGCAGGGATTTCAAACTGTTCTTGCCTTCGGATCGAGCAACTTTTTCCAGGTTGTGCGCTGTGTAGGAATTTTAGAAAATGTTACCTAAGTCACATTTCTCATTCAGGGCTATAGCTGAAGGTTTTATTTGTTTGCAACCAGCACTGACGGCAGGTTTACAGATTCGCACCATATTCCAAATGACAACTCAGTTTGTAAGACAAAAAGATGATTGCTAACGATATACTGTGAAAAAACGGAGTGAAAGGTATGAACACCTATACCTAACTATTGCGATGTTATTGACAGCTAGCCCGGTGACTACTGACTACCGGTAGCCACGCCTAAAAACGAGCAAAAAGTACCCCGAGTTAGACTGAAAACTTCAGTCTCTGATATCGACAGTTGTTCCGCTGAGACAACATCTGGCCAGACCGACATGAATATGAGATGCTACGACTTTTTTCCTTTTCACTCTTTACGTCTTCATATATTTCCTATGGCTCCTAAATTAACTTTCAGTTCGAGACTTTTTATCAACAGGATTCGTTGTCAGGTTGACCAATGCCAGTTTTATCAAACGATTCCCCATACCAGACGGTTCTTTCTGTCTAACCCTGTGGCCATTACATTGGTCATGCGGATTCAGTAATGAGTCAGTATGGCAGTAAAGTTGGGCTATGGCATTAGAACAGCTTTACTAGATATAGACTAACTTTGCAACTTGTGGATTTACACTTTTTTGTGAATGAAAATTTATTTTAAAAAGTTCATCCTGATATAATTTTGGAAATGGAAATGGAAGAAATGGATTAGTAAAAAATTGAGCAATAGTTGATTAAAAGGAAATAAATTAAAACAAATATTTATTTTATATGTAACATTTTGTTTAGTCATACGTGCACCCTAGATGTAATCATTACAAATACATTGTTATACAGTCTCATCGCTTTCATTCATGAAATTGGCACTACCAAGCAAATGGGAAAGGACCTCAAAAGACAATAAGTCACATCGGCATGTTGTTGTTTGCATAGATTATTATGTTTAATATTACGACTGAGATGGGTATTTTCTGTTCATTTCACCCCCATTTGTCTTCTAGATTGGCTCTGCCTTTGGGAAGATCCGTAAATCTATCATGAAGAGACCGTTTGAATGCCATGTGGTCCCCAAGTATTATGCCATTGAAAACAGCTTAGAGGACAAAGATGAAGAGGTATATAATGAATATTCATTAACTATTACTATTAACCAAATGTTTGTACCACTTCAACAATTATATATCACTTCAAAATGTCTTGTGATGATTGTCCTAAAATATGTCCTCACTCAAAGAATAATCTGATTCTATGATAATTCCCAAAACACTTTCAATTTCATGCTAGTTCCCGAGAAGTTATTCAGAACAATAATATTTCATTCATTTAAGTCTACTGCTCATGAACAATTATAATATTTAGGTAGTACATGTGGTATGACATTAATTGGTTTTCATCCACTGTACTTGACGAAAACCAACCATAGATATTTGCTACGTAAAATCAACTGGCTTTGATTTAGATAGTACATGTAGTCATTCTTCTTAGAATACTTGACACGAGCTTCATGCTTTAATTGCCTCTGGTAATAATACAACTGCACAAATATATTTGTTTGTATTCCTTGTGGAAGATAGATATCACTTCTTCCATTACCCATTGTCGATTCTTCTCCACATGTATGTGCTACATTATAAATGCAATAGACCAGTTCGTAGTTAGGACATAGTTCAGATGATCCCAAATATCCACAGATCTTTTAAACATAGATAAATCCCACTCCGTGCCTTTGGAATAATCACAGCTAAAGTCATGGAGGTCATTCTTTGTTAGCCCTCTGAAAAGGATTGCCTCCACTTGTGTTCAATAAAATGTATCACATGTGCAAGCATGATTATAATGATTACGTTACTTTCGTGAGCATGTATCCAGTATTAGTTTCAATGGATTTTAAAATTGTGTACCTTTATCTGCCGATCATGCGCAGATTGTATCTACGAACTGGTCTATTAGTATTATCCCCCCCCCCCCTCTGCCTCTACAGTTATATGTTTGTGTAATAAATTTAACATTCCTTAACATGCTCACTTTAAATTTATCGTCCAATATTTAATGGCATTGCCTTAATTATTTTGATAACTATTTATCTTCGATACATTTTTCTAAATATTTGTGTTAATACTGATGTGTATTGCTATCATTGTTATGAGGTGATATAGCTTTTGTATTTTCCTTTTTTTTTATTATGATGCAATTATTTGTTTACTTTGTGAAACAGACAATATCTGAGCAGCATGTCGAGTTGTAAAATTGTACAATTAATACATAAACAAATACTTACTTTCCTTTGTAGCTGGTCGCGTTGAGGAGACATATTGAGAAAGTGGCGATGGAAGAGCCTTACATGGGAGAAGAGATTCCACTTAGATGGCTCTTATTTGAGGAAGCTCTAGCTGCAGATAGAATCAATTACATGTCATTAGATCAGGTAGGACTGCAACGGTTATTCTTGCTATTTAATCAAATAATTTATGTATTGTTGTGGAAGAAAATTAGTAAACAATTGTATATACATGTAATTCGAATTGTTGCAGAGGGCGCTACACAAAATATTTTGTTGTGATATAATGAAAAACTGAGTGTCAAATTTGAAAGAACATAATATTTAAATGACAAAATCATCTTTGTTTGATCAAAATCGGTTCAGAGACGGCTGAAATATGACGATTTCTAATATTTGTGTACCACCACAAATATTATATATTTTGAAAAATTTGAAAAAACCTTTGAAAAAAAAAGAAATAACGCCTTTTACGTCGTATTTCAGCCAATGCCGATGTTGGCTGTTTTGTTGGCATTTTCGTGTTGATTATATTACCCACAATTAGCCGGCTCGTGTATTGTTATTTTTAATTAAGTAATTAATTAACGGTCACCTTTTTTTTGTTTTAAGTGGAGCTGAATTGGTATGATCGTATTGGCTAAATTTCACACATTATGGGATCTAAAATTACCTTCATACCAATTTTAGGTTCTAAAAGGGCACTATAAATGTCATAGAAAAGAATAAGAGCAATAGCCATGCACTCTCAATGCATTTGCGGTCTGAAAACAGAACTCAACTATCCCTTTAAATCCACACACTTTCTTTTTCAATTTTCTAACTAATTTATTTATATGTATTTCATTTTCAAGCAAATTTAAGTTGAGTCCTTAATTTCTTCATTCAAACTTATAACTCCCCTGGTATTGTTGGGAATATGTAATGCTATATTATATAAAGGCTTCAATGATACCCTTTCAATCTCAAGCAAATTTAAGTTGAGTCCTTAATTTCTTCATTCAAACTTATAACTCCCCTGGTATTGTTGGGAATATGTAATGCTATATTATATAAAGGCTTCAATGATACCCTTTCAATTTTGTAAATGGCCCAGTTTATGCCCGTCTTAATAATACGATGTGGTGCCTTTAAAATCTTGGCATAAGAATCAAGCTCCATGTTGCCTACTGTAAGAGTAATACTTCATAAATATTTATATTATGTATATGCCTTGTGTAATTCAAATGTAATGTTACTGTTGTGCTATATATTTATTTGATATACACTATTTGAGATGTTTTTCACCAATCATATGATGATTTTGAAGCCATTTTTTAAAATTTCTCCCAGACCAAGAAACTGACGCAGCCATTCGGGATGGAATCAGAGCGTGAACTTCTCACCATGCTGACCTTCTACCACGACCTGGGTAGCGTAGTTTACTACGGAGGCATTGAAGACCAGCAGTCTCTCCTACGAGACATGGTGATCCTAAATCCTCAGTGGCTAATTGATGTCTTCAAGCAGGTTATAACAATCCTGGATCCTGCAGAGATGGTGAGAAACCTCTTACTCTTTTACAGCCTCAATCATGTATGCTGCGGTAAGCTGCAGCATTTGTTTATCAACGAAATGAATGGGAAGTGGGAATTAACAAAACTAATTGCGTACCACAAATAAGGTCCTATGCAGTCTGTCCTACAATATATCGTAGGACATGTGGCTATGGGATGTCTTTGAGCAGGTCATTATACCATCCTGGGTTCTGTAGAAAGGGGGACAAATGTTCTTCTTCACTTAAAATAATATTCTGGGTTTATATAGGGCTTAATACATGAACAATGTCTGTATAAGCTTTACATATGTATCATTTCCCCCGTCGTCGGAATCAGACACAATGTATCTATGTGTTAAAAGAAAGAAAATTAGAAGTACAGTACATTTACAAAAAATATTGCGGTAAACTGCGGCACTATGACCTATATGTGAATACGGCTGTAAAGAAGTCTCTTGAGAGACAGAGTTTTAGAGTATTGATGGAAATGATAGAACATATCTGTTATAACATTGATGTAACAAAGCTCTCACTTCACCATGTAGTAATGGTTTACAATCTATACTCCTATGTCCAGTTGTTCCAACTGTCATTACGTACGTTGACATTGTGTTTTAATTCCAGGACGGGATCGTGAGTGATGCTTGGACCACTCTTGAGAAGGATGGTATCTTAGAGGATAGGTTGATTCAGCATATGTGGCAAGGTTTCTTGGAGCAGAAGGAGGCCTTAGTCAAGCTTATGACCAAGTTTGATCTCATCTGTGAGGCTCCTGTAGAGCGACTCCAGCAAGAGCAACATGATGGTGTAGACACTGAGGTGAATCTCCAGCTAAATGGTGCTCCGACCCGTGTTCCCACAGCAATGCCCCGAGTTTATGTTATCAAAAATATAGGGTTAGGGTTATGGTTGCAATTGGGCTTTCGATTTAGAGTTAGGGTAAGGGTATATTGTTTGGTCCAGTATTGAAGTTAGGATTTCGGTTGAGGTAGGAAATTACCACGAAGCAATTATCACATGAGCTAAACATCATGTTTCATGTTAACCCCAAACTTTTGTAAGTAGAAATATACGGATAATAATGGAGCAAAACAAGGATTATGTACCAGCTTTTTTATAAAGGTATGTTCAAAAATTGACTCAGGGTTAAAAATGGGTTCATAATGTCCAAATTTCAAATATATATCTCTCCATACATGTTCCTTTCAAAAAGTTGTTTTGTGCTGTGACATGTAGGTACTAAGTAGAGTTTTGAAAGCTTATACAAATGGTACCAACATATCTATTTCTGAAATGTGGAATCAAAATTGCTCAATAGTTCGATGTTGTTGTGAAACTTGCCATAACTTAGTGGCAGGAGTGGGATGTGTGAAATGAAATGATGAGTAAAATATGATTTTTTTTTTTTTTTTTTTTTTGTTGCTTGGATTTCTCGAAATTTATTCCTTTAGCATCTTGATATATTTTGTTATGTATTCATAGTTTAAGTTTTTGGATATTTTTTGTATATGTTAGGCATCAAATGAAACAGAGAAGGTAGAGAAGAAGCGCTACTACGTTCCGTCCAGACTAACACCCCATTGCTCCCCAGAAGAGATTGCACAGATCACGTCATCTACAGACTTTTATGTGGACTTCAGGGGCTTCTTACCAGGTGAGGATGAATTCACCATATTTGTATAGCCACAAGGGTATTATATAGATATATCGACTTGGAGGGACAGAGTTTGGAATGAAGAGGTGTTGATTCAAGCTCAAGAAAAGCGGGTGCTGCTTCAAACAATCAGAGAGAGACAGAAGAAAAGGCTTGGACAATAAGGTGACATGATGAGGGCTTGATGCTCAGAGTCATAGAAGGTCGACTACATGGACAGATGAAGACCTCGCAAAGGCTTTCTTGATGATTTAATCACAGAATGTGAAGCAACATGATATGAAATGCTCAAACGGATGACCCAAGACCGAGGTACTTGGAGAGACATTTGAAGTAGAATTCTGATTGGGTCACTGAACCTGTCATAAACTGACAGATCACTATTGTTGAACGACTGCTATGCCAGTCCTCGAATATTAAAGCAGTCGATATGTCTTTTCTATAACGAATTGACACAGAAATCTACCAATAATTATTACCTTATCCTTTTTTGTTAGTAAAGATTGGTTAAAACATCACCGAAAATCTCTGTTAATCTTCACTAGAAAGATGACTGAATGTTACAATCATTTGGGAATCGCAGACAAAAAGCATTGTTTGGAATCCGCGCTTGCACAAACAAAGTTTTAACACGAAAACCAATGGGGATCGCAGCAAAATTCTACTATTTACCCGGTACCCATAATTTTGCGGGAATCTCACTCATGAACTATTAACGGGTACCGGCATTGATCGTTTATTTACGGGAATGGCTAAAACCAGGACTCCAATTCCGACCAATCAGATGGCTAGATTTGTAAAGAGAGGTATATAAACACCTATAATGTGTCGTAGAGTTTAAATAATGCCCTTCTTGCTTTAAAGTGATGATATGACAATTGGATTGGAACAAGGTTTGTATAAAGTCAAACCTGTATGTGGCCTCCTTTCTATAAATGCCACCTGTCTAGAATGGCCGTGCATTTCGTTTCCCTCGTGAAATATTTGTTTGTCTAGAAAAATCACCTGTAAACAGTGGCCACTTGCTCTATTTTCCTTAAATGGGCTTAAAAGACAAGTTTGACTGACCTTTATAGGTTTGTGCCAACATGATGCATCCAAAGTATACAAGAAATTGACTATGTCCATCTCACATATGGATTTGAAAATTTTAGGATTAGCTTCAAACTTGAGTAGAAAGCTGGTAAGCTACAGCTATTTACAATGTTTTTGTATCAGTTAAGTCTACACTATTATTTGTATTGCATTAATGATAATATCAATATTGAATAATTTCAGAGTGCATATATACACCACACAAGGTGCTCTAGGTTCTCCAATATTACCCAAGGCCTTCTGGGCTACTGATTGTAGGTGGCTCCCAGCAAGGCATGTCTCCCTACCGGTACCCATTTAACACCTGGGTGGAGAGTGGTAAATTTGGATTAATGTCTTGCCAAAGGACGTGTCAGGGCGGCCAGGTGTGCTAGGCATAGTTATGAATTTGTTGATAGTCGGAGTTTAATCCATCTTGTTAGAAACGCATGTTTCGTTTTTCAGAATTATATAATTGTCTTGAAGTATCTTTGCAGCTAACATATTTTTTGAGCTGTCTTTCAAAACATCACTAGCTATAATCTGTTGGTCATCTCACTTGTTTGCCATTTCCACAGATGGGCTGTTTCATCGGTTGATGACGAGAGCAGTCAGATGGATGGGTGAAAAAGATGGAGAACCAGTCAATCTTTACCATCGTCACATCAGTCTAATGGTTGATGAAGAGCATCATGCCTTAATAGAGATGTTACCTCCTCGTGAAGCAACTATCAAGGTCTGAGTCAAGTGTCAGTGATACGTTTTTGTTATGGTGGACATACTGAATTGTATGTCAAGTTTTTGAGACCGTGCATCGGATCCCTTCATAGGCAATACATAGCCCCGGGACATAGCCTCCACCGAGCAATGTTATAGTCATTCTCCTGAAGACGATCGGATCGTACTGTCGATACCTAAAGAACCATAAGCTCTTCAGGGCTCTTATTCATTCGACAGAATTACATTGTGTAACCTTCAAAACTTTGGCTACTATTTAGCATGAAAGTAAAACGAACACAGAATATAAAAATATATATAATGTATAAATAACCCTGTCAAAATCTAGGGAACCTGTACACAATTACACACCATCATATAATTAATTTATAAATCTGTTTCCCTTGAACATTTGTTGCTATACATGTTAGGTCACTGTATTCAAAGGAGAGGTTGCTGATTCTGATGATGACGGGGATATTCACCACCCACCAGCCTCAAGTGCTGTCAAAGAGGTAGGTAGCTCAACAGGATGGTTTCAATTAGTACGAATAGGAATGAACAGAGATGGAGGCGCATATCATTTATCTGACATTTACGATGCGACGTTCATTTTGTTTTGGCGATTAGAAAACTGGTAGGTGGTTGCAGTCTGCCTGAACATATGAAAAGGGTCTCTGAACCATATAATCGAAACTGTGACTGGTAAACAATTTTTGGATGTGAAGTATATATAATAGAAAGAAGTACATACAGTTAACTTTGCATAAGTAGAATCGGTTAGGACCGCAAACAAATAGTTTGACTAATGATTATGCCTGGATTACATTTGTTGTATTGTATTGTATTTATTTTCCGTCATTTAAAAAATACATCAACATATATATGTATATATATTTACAATCATAAAGACACAGTTATAAAAAAGGAAGACGGAGGGATGGCCCTACTCAGCGTTGTTAGCATAACAATGCTGGTTTACAGAGGGGTCCCTATAGACATAGAAAATATGAAAATAGATATTACAAAAGTAAGGAAAACCAGGATAGCAAAATAAGAACTTACAATAATGGTAGGAGCAAATTCGAGTAAAACAAGAAACAGGAGAGAAATATTTACGATATATATACAAGAGAGAAAGCTAGACAAGTAAATTATTTATTTAAAAAGAAAAAAGAAAAAAGAAAAAAAAAGAGATACAGCTACAAGAAGTCTGGAATAGTATTGTTTAAATGCTTTTTAAATGTGTAAACAGTTTGAAGTAATTTAGTGGTAGGAGGAAGAGTATTATATTGAATTGAGCTTCTGTATTGGGTAGTTCTGCGACAATATTCAGTTCTAGGTTTAGGGAGAACAAAGTTACCGGAATTGCGGAGGGAATAAATATGAGAAGGGGGTTGAAACATTTCATTCATACTGGGAGATAACATATTATGGACTGATTTATAGACAAATACATTTAGATTTTTCTTACGCCTGGATTCGAGAGATGACCATTTTAAAAGTGAATGAATTTGTGCGTTAGAGATGTGTTCATATGGATTAACTTTCATTATTATTCTGCCCGCGCGATTTTGGAGAGTTTGCAGTTTCTTATTATATTTTTTATCACATGAATCGATTAAAATGTCTGCATAGTCAAAAAGGGGTAAAATAATTGCTTTATAGATCAAGTTCAAATTCGTCTCATTAATAAAATAACGTAGTCTAGCCAAATATTTTACTAGGTTTCCAACCCTCTTACATAATTTATCTATATGGACATCCCACTTAAGTTTGCTGTCGATAATGAACCCTAGATATTTTACACTGTCAGTCTGTTGTATTGCAATATTATTTATATATACATTTAATTTATTACATTTACTTAACATATGTCTAGAGCCTATGAGTAAGGATACAGTCTTATCAAAATTCAGTGTTAACTTATTATTGCACATCCATTTATAAATATATGACAAGTCATGATTTAGTTTATTTTGAACACTTTCCACATTAAAATCTGAAAAATAAAGAACAGTATCGTCAGCGTAAAGTTGAATGGAACAATAATGTGTATATTGAGTTAAATCGTTAACGAAAATAATGAAAAGCAAAGGCCCCAAAATGGAACCCTGCGGTACACCAAAAGAAATGGGCAAATGAGATGAAAGAGTTGAACCAAAATAAGTGGAAATAAACCTGTTATGTAAATAATCATTAAACCATGGCAAACATTCTTCAGCTATACCAATATTACGTAGCTTTTCGAGGAGCAAGTCAGGATCAACGCAATCGAAAGCTTTTTTTAGATCAATAAATACTGCTCCTGTATATTTTCCCTGATCAACAGCGTTCATCCATCTATCTGTAATTTTAACCAAAGACGTTATTGTTGGGTGTTTACTTCTAAAGCCAAATTGTTCTGCTGATAAAAGTTTTTTTTCTTCTAAAAAAGATACTAATTGCAGCTGAACAAATCTTTCCAGCAATTTTGATACCGTAGGTAGAATTGAGATAGGACGAAAGTTATTTGGGGAATTTTTGTTGCCAGATTTATGAATGGGAATGACTTTTGACCTCTTCCATTGATTTGGAAACTTATACTCGAGGAATGATCTATTAATTATGTGAGTAAGATATGAAACAATAACAGGAGCACACATTTTCAAAATTTTGGAAGAAATCCCATCTAAACCCACAGAAGTATTATCTTTCAATTTCATTAGTTCTTTTCGAACATCATTTTCAGTGACTAAATGAAACGTAAACTTAGCATCATTCTTAACACGAACTTCATCATCATTTATTGAATATGGAGGATCATGAAAATTAGAGGCTAACTCTGCACCGATAGAAGAAAAAAATAGATTAAACTTATTAGCTCTCATATCAGAATCATTTACATGGGCTTCAGTATTATTAGTACGAGATGTTGGCAAAACAGTCTTCAAAACCTTCCAAACCTCAGTAGATCTCCCCATAGCAGAGGACAGTTTATTAACATAATATTGTCTTTTACTTTTTCTTATTTCAAAAGTTACTTTATTCCTTAACTTACGATAAGAATTCATAGCATCGTTATTTTTGCTTTTCCGTACTTTTCTTTTGGTTTTATCACGTTCCTTTATCAAATTCATGATTTCAGAAGTCATCCATGGAGAAATTTTATTTTTGATTCTTCTGGATTTAGAGGGCATAATAGTATTGACAACTTCCATCAAGTAATTCTCCCACAACTGAACTGCTTCATCAATATCTTGAGCTAAGTAAACATTCTCCCAGGGTTGATTATCAAGCTGCTCACAAAAATTTACAATATCAATACCTTTCATTTTTCTATACGTTATAGTACGAGGAACATGGTGAGTACAAGGTAGTCCCCAAACAACATAATTCAGTGAATGGTCACTTAATCCAATATTGATAACACCAGATAACTTAATTTGATCAATCCTGTTAGTAACCATCAGATCTATTAGGCTAGATGAGGTATCAGTAACACGGGTGCTAGTTGTGACATTTATGTTCTCAAGAGAATAAATATCATGTATTTGCATCAATCTCTTAGTTTCACTATGTAAAGGGGTCTTTAGAATATCACAATTAAAATCGCCCATAATGACTGTACTATGATTAAAACTGTCAATAAAAGACAAGAGCGATTCATAATGACAAAAAAGCTCAGAGTAACTATTGGGAGGACGATACCAAGTAATAAAGATATAGGGGTGAGAAAATTTATTTCGAACGAGGATTGCTATAGCCTCCAAATTATGTAAAGATTCATGATTTAAAACTTCAAAATTAATGCTATCATGTATATAAACAGCGACACCCCAACCGTGCCGATTTCTGTCTTTCCGAACGATTTTGTAATCATCAATATCTATTTCACTGTTCATAATGGAATCGTCCAACCAAGTTTCATTGAAAGCTGCAATATCAATTGGATATTTGTTGAATAATATTCTTAATTCATCAACATTTCGCAATAACCTTCTAACATTTAATTGTACCATTTTCGTACCCTTTGTAAATCATTTTGGCATGCGATTAGTCTACGAAGCCCGTAATCTGCCCGTATCCCCTTCCCGTGCGGTCTCCGTGCGGAGGCAGGAGGCGACCTTGAAATATTTGTACGATTTCACGGGCTCTGCGGCCTCTAAGATTTTGTTTCGCGAAAACTTAAACAAATTTGAAAATCGTAAGCCCGTAGACATGTGGTAGGTGGAATTGCACAATCCCCGCACGGACATCAGGCGGAGGCCTTGCGCTCATCGTGCAGCAAACGCATGACTTTTCGGTGAAAATGTGGGCCAAAAAACAGCACGGCGGCTGCACGGTCATCGCGCCTTCTTCGCGCAACCTCTGCACGGAAGCTGCACGTGCTCCGTATGATATCCGTGCGGAGGCTGCGGAGACTGCACGGCTACTGCAATGAAATTGCACGATTTCCATTGTGCGGATTTGCCCCGCTTGCTCCCGAGGGTCAATGCAAGAAATGGCACGATGCTCGTAGATAATGTTAACACAAACATCGTCGCCCCTAGCCTCCTACGATACCCTCCAAAAAAATCGCACAAAAATCGTAGACCAATTTATCGTATGTCTCGGGGCAAATATAATCCAGGCATTAGTTTACATTTGCCCCAGGCGCCATACGGTTTTGTGGTCTCCGATATTTCGTGCGATTTTGTGGGCATCGTAACTGGAGGCTACGGGATAAGATGTTTGTGTTCACATCATCTACGAGCTACGGGCTTACGATTTTGTTCTTCAAATTTGTATAACTTCCTGCGAACAAAAATCGAAGAGGCTGCGGAACCCGTGAATCCGTACGAAAACCTCACGGCCGCCTCCTGCCTCGGAAAAGGTGATACGGCCAGGATATGGGCTCCGTAGACTAATCGCAGGCCACATGTTAACTAGGCAATTACCAACGCAAATGCTTTCGTCATCCTACCAGGTTCCCATTTCACTCCTGGGTATTGAGTGGCAATTGTAGATTAATGCCTTGCCAAAGGACATTAGTACCGTTTTGAGGATCGAACCCATGACCTTTGCATTTCAGGTCAAGTGCTTAAACCACTCGAGTACGACACCTTTATCCTTATGACATTTTCATCGAAGATCTGTCTATTATGAGATGTGAATTTGAATCCACATTAATTAAGCTTAAATTAGCCACACACAAAATTAAATAACATATCTATCTTGGTGATGTCTGTGTGTTTACGGCAGGTAATGGACTTTGTAAGGAGAACCCTTGATGACCTTATTCTGCACTGGTCTAGGAGGATCGAGTATGATGTCTGCTTTCTGTGCCCGAAGTGCAGTAAGAAGAAACTGCTTCAAGACTGCTTCAAGAGAAAGTCACTCAAGTGTGGAGAACATAAGATCCGTACGGCTCCAATTAAGTCAAAGTTTGGTATGTCTATACAGATTGCTTAGTTTGAATCTGAAATGTCTATTCTATAAGCTCACAAATGTCATACCATACTATATAAGTTAATATATAATATTATGTCTTGTGTCAATTCAGAAGGAGATTATTGTTATTCTATGTGGTGTCAGGAGTGGGAATAGGTACACGCTAATTGTACGTGAATAGACAAAATAATCAATATCTTGATATTTCCAAACATCTTTAGATTGGTGTAAAGAAACTCACGAACCCGAGAATGTGGATATATCTCTTGCCAGTGGAGAGCAATGCTGTGGCAGGGATTTCAACCCAATACCTTGTGATCCACAGCCCTCTGATATTTTCCACTAGATCTCAACTCTTTTCAATTTGAATTTATTTATTCATGTATTTTGATGCAGGTATGAGTGAGGACGGAGTGGAGTCAGGGAACAAGAGTCCAGTGTTGCCTAGAAGATCAAGTAAGTAGTCATTTCATCTTCTCATTCTCATCATTTTTGTCTAGAATGATGTTGTAAGGAGTAGGATTTAATTTTCTTATTTTGAATCTGGAGTGTACGTCCATTCAATCAGCTTATAAGTATCTTACCATTTTATTTAAGTTCGTATAGAATATCATGTCGTGTGTCAATCAAGATAGGGCTTTAATACTGTTATTCTATTTGGTGTCAGGAAGGGGATTAAGTGCACTCTGTCGATGAATGTATAATCCTCTGCAGACAGAATGGTGTTGTGTTGTTATTTCAGAGACACCATACTTGTGTTCAATTGCTCCAAGTTTTTAGCATCGAGTTGAGTTGCAGAATAAAAACGGAAGGCAAGGAATGAATCGTGTCGTCTGTCACTCTTTTGGGTGAACCAGAGCACTGTTTCATAAAACTTGTTATCAATGAAAAATGCAATGTTCTTGAGAATTGTGACAGATTTCAATTAGGTGGCTCTTATGGTTAGTGAAACCTATCTTTATAATACTCCAACAATACTATAGATATGTTAAGAAGTTTCCACAAATTAGTATTTTTTCTTTTGAAATCTCGCATCTTTGTCCATCAGGCCCCCCCCCCCCCAAAAAAAAAAAAAAAAAAAAAATGTGGTTGTCCTCGAATACTCTTTCTGGAGTAGGGGCGGACGGGTTGGATCCCCCCCCCCCCCCCCCTCCCATTTTTTTTTTTTTTTTTTTGGTTTATATAAATATTTTTTCATAAAGAAACAAAAAATCATTGGGATGTCAAGCATTTAAACAAACGAAGTTAATAAAACATTTCAATGTGGTAAAAGACTAGTTTAATGTACAATAAATATCAAGACCAACACAGAAAGTATTTTTGGCTTTGAAATACAGCACCTTTTAAATCCCATCTGTACTACTTATAACTACTTGCGCCCTCGATGTAGCAAACAATGCCTTATCAGTGACCATCGGTCCCCCATGATCCTCTCTTTCTTATGTTAACTGAGAGCTGATTGGATGAGATAACCACCTGTCCAGTGGCCTTGCAGGGTGGTCTAATCTCTCCTGTAAACTAGTACAGATGGGGTTTAAAATGATTTGAAGAATGCTGAGAACCTGAATTGAATGAACGGCATTTTGACATAGACAAATAAAAATGGCAAGTTTAATAAATACAGAATTGCGTACTGAAAAGACCAAACTGGCAAAGGGACGGATTTTGATCCTTGCAAGGTCCCCCCCCCCCCCCCCCCCCCCCCCCCCCCCCAAAAAAAAAAAAATACGAGCGGCCTTTAAATGACGAGCGGGCGGTCGAGAACAACCAATTTGTTTTGTTGTTGGGGGGGGGGGGGGGCCTTACAATAATGTTTTTCGCGAGTGCTAATCATGAGAAAAGGTGCATCAATACATGGATCTACTCTATTCCTAACCATCATCACAATCATGATATCTGTATTGTCCTTATTTTCTTTGCGACATTATCATTATTCAAATAATGAAGGCTAAAATTGTAGATGATTACATGTTCATGAGTCATCATCAAAAGTGATCTGTCAGTTTATGACAGGTTCAGTGACCCATTCAAAATTATATATCAAGTTTCTCTCCAAGTTCCTCGGTCTTGAGCCAACCGTTTCATCGTTTCATACCCTTTTCTCCCGTTTTCCCATGTTTTGCCACGGTTCTCACGGCAAGCTAGGGTGTATGGTGGCCGTTTCGTCGCGTTCAAGCACGGCGTGTCCTGGCGTGTGACGGTTCAAGGGCCCGGCGCGGTATGGCGCGTTGCTTTCTACTACAGTTTGACACGGCGCGCGCGTTCTGGGAGGGAGTATACAATGACAGCCCCAAAGGCCGACCACGACAAAGACAAAAGCTGAACGTAACCGACATTAACAAAAGAAACACTTATGTCACGGTCAACTAGAGCGATGGCACACGAGACCGACATTGACAAATCAATCATTAAACTGACAGTCCAATAGATTGACCGACCAAGACGAAAGCTTTTTGTTTGGATTTCTTTTTAAACCTATAGGTTCTTATATAATTCTACAGTTTTCTCTTATTATATTCAGATTAACTTCCGTTATTCTTTCTGATTCATATATTCTATCCGGGGATAGGGGAGGGGGTAGTTCATGCCAAAAAGTAGCATGTTCTAACAATAAATTATGGCCCTGTTTCATAAAACTTGTTATCAATAACAAATGCAAAATTTCTATGACAATTTTGCTCTTAGCACATAAAATGCCATTAATTTAGTAGCTTACATGTATAACAGTTATTGATAACAAGTTTTGTGAAAACAGCCCTGATCAGTCTGTGTGTTACTTTAAATTCCGCCCTCGCAAACTCGTCAAACAATTTGGACTTAAATACAAACTTTGTCGGAGATTTTGATTATTCAACGTGCATCTATAACAAAATGAATTTCTTTTTGGAAGTATTAGACATAATGGATAATTGACTCAGAGACTAATCCCAGGGGGGGGGGGAGGGGGAGAGAGAAAGGCAGTCAAGTCTTTTGCTCATACCAATATATGTGCTACACACAATGAGAAAAGAGAGAGACCCAAATAAAAACATTTAAAAGGGTTGTTTTTGTGGGTCAAAGCGCATGAAGCTTCGACAAAATTAATGATTATAGGACAAAATGGTTGATGGAAACAAATGTTGTTGGACAAAATGATGTTAGACCATATGGAGATTGGACTAAATGGTAATGTGCACCTATATTTATGTGTACATAGGGTCTGCAAGTGTTTCAAAGGCGTCCACCGCAATGGCATCAAGTAACCCCCCCAAAAAAAATATTAAAAAAAATAAATAAATAAATAAATAAATAAAAAAAAAAAAAAAAAAACATATTTCGGATTTTCGGCCAACTCATCGTCCAAACGTTGCAAGCGAGTGAAACGAATGAGCGTGGTAAAAATGTAATTTCGATAAAAAAGATGTAAGACCTTTTTTGTTATCTTGCTGTCAAATATAAGGATTTTGGGGCAGATCGTTGCCCACATTCAGGCACTAGGCGGCCTGAAATCATCCTGTTTCTACAAGTTGCCAGAGAGCGAAGCAAGTAAGGAAGAAAGAACCTTTATTATCTTCAAAACTAAATGTTATATCCTCGTGAAATTACATACTCTCGCGGTTCATGAAATCGGCGGTATTTCATTAATATATATGTTTGTTAATTTCTGTCGTTGCATCCCTCCACATGTCTTCCGGCACCCCGGTTGAAAGACGCTGTACGAGATGGTCAAAATTTGAGTGGGTAGATTGACCAGGCCGGGAGGGGGTAATCCTTGCCCCTTTAAATTGTGTAAATGTTCCCTTTAAAAGTGTAACGGAAACAAATTCATAAATCTCTCTGTCTGTTTTCCCCTTATTTATTTTCTATCTTTCACTCCTATCTCCATTTATTTGTCTTCTCTGCTTTACACTACATCAAGTACGCAAATATAATCATCCCAAAGCCTTTATTGATAATGTAACCCCCTCCCCCCAAAAAAGTAATAATAAATATATATTACCAGGGAGCTATGCTATTTACTTGTTATTACTGTACTGATAAATACCTTGTCAACTATTCAGGTCGGTAATGATCACGTAGGCCCTATTGTGCCTTGACTTAACTTTACCAACTATTTACATAAAACATGTCCTCATTGAATACTCAGTCTGTTGTATGAAACTATTAACAAAAATAATATCCAGAAGTTTGCAGCGTATTTCAATATATATGCAATGGTTGAATGTAAATTGAATGGCACCCCTCCAATATAAATAGAGCATGTATAGTATAGAGCTCGACTCGTTTTCGTACATATTATGTTAGAATATGACATGCCTGTTAGAAAAAATGTAAATATTCTGCGTTTGTGATTAACCTTGAAACCTCTGCTATTAACACAATACCCAACGCTATTTCCCCAGCTAAACATCTACAGACAAACCAAAAACAGAAATCGGCATAATTATGTGCTGAAATGAATAACTAAATTAGTTCCCATTGAACCGTAATTCCACCCAGCTACTGTTTCATCCACACTTGCCATAATTGTTGTATTTGTTTTATTTTATTTTATTTATTTATTATTATTTTTTTTTTTTTTGGGGGGGGGGGGAGGGGGGAGGGGGAATGTTCAGTCACGTCACTAGACCAAACGAAGTGATTATTAGACCATGTGGATAGTAGACGGGCTAGGTCTAGACCATATGGGAATATACTTATTGGTTGGTAGACGAACTGGTTGTAGACGAGACGGCAATAAACCGTAACGTAGTGGCTAAATTATTGCTAGCCTCAATGGAAAAGATCTATATTCTGAGTCCGTTATTGACTGATTGTATCTTACAGATATGCTTGTTGAAGCCAGCGCAATGGTCCAAGTTGATGAAGAACAGACAGACACCCAGAACACTGAGGAAGAAGGAAAGGAAGATGAAGGAGGAGAGGAGAAAGAAAAGAAGGAGGAAACAGAGGATTACATTTCCAGAGAAAGCCTGTCCCATGAAACAGGTTAATTTTTGCTTTGAACAATATCAGCAGAAATTGATTTGGAGAGTAAGGGAGAGAAAAAAGGTTTCTCTCTGGTGCTATGTGTTGTTGCATGTCCACTTCATTCACAGGCATGGCAGAGACACGAAACAAAGAATAAAGTATTTGATAACTTAGTGTATTCATGATTCGACGACATGAGAGCGAGAGTAGTAACAAGCTCATGTATAAATATATAAAACTTTGGACGCTGGATGGCGTAATCTATGTTAAAATATACAACACTTTCTAACAGAGATGTGTTTTAGTGACAGTAGGCCTACCATGCGTGGTTCTAGCAAGAAGCAAGTTTTGTTTTGTTCGGCAAAAGGCAGAAAAACGTCTGGGTAAATTACAATATTTTTCTTTTATATTAATATTTCATTATATTACAACAAATTTAATGACAGATAGGTAAAAAGTAATTGTGCTAAATCCTTTAGGTTGAAACATATTCATCATTCATGTAAATTGCTAAATTCCAAAGATTGTATATTTAAATTCCTATATCTTTCTACAACGTAGAGTCTTTAACTAAGCAATATTTAAGAAGAAATTGAAAGAAATTGCCTTTTAAAAGATAAAAACTTTAAAATGTTTAGGAATATTTTTTGTTTTACTCTTATACCTGTCATGAAAGATTTACCGGTACTTCAGAGTGATATTGCTCTTTGGTGTTCCTTAACCTGTATTATAATATTTTGCTGGAAAGTTGAAGTACAATTACGTATTCTATTGTTTGCAGAGAGTTTACACAATTTAATGGAAATATCTCCTCTGATTTTCAGTACCAGCTGTAGTAAATGACAAACCAATCAAGATGGAATGTTGTAAGAGAGTTGGAGTTGAAGGTGGCAAACTTCAGCTAGATTCCTTTGGGATTGAACTTGATATCCCTCTCGGTGCAATTGACAGCACAGCGCCACAAGGCATTTCTCTTCGTGTCCTGACAGATACTCCAAATCTTAGCAACAGCAAAGCCGAGGTGTCAGTCTGCTTTGGTGTACAGTGTTTAGCCCCTGATGACTTAGTTCTGAAGTTACCAGTGACTTACACAATACCTCACTGTGCTGTGATTACACGATATTCCAGTGTGGAGGCAGTCTTATACACGGGAGAGGGAGAATACTCACCCGGTAAGTACATGTAGGCCTATGCCCATTATGTAGCAATGCTATTTCATAAATGTCATCAATGTCAAAACCTTTTTGTAAATATATAAAACACTCAGCAATAGGTAAATAAAAAGATGTAACTCCATTTTCCATTAAAAGTACTAGGTGTATTAAAAAAACGTTTGACACTTTTGATCGTAAGTGACTCAAAACATTATTGAGGTCTTCATGTATGTTGATTTTAACATATTGCTCAGAATAATTCATTTAGATTTCACTACGTGAAAAAATCAAGTCGACGAAGTCATGTGTGTATCACATTTTTCCAGAACAAAGCAATCGCCACTGTGCATGACAGAGGAAAATTCAGACCACATTTTTAAACCGAGAGTCTGAAGGTCAATAATGACATTTGGTAGCATAAAATAATTGGCCCAAACTTCAAGTGAAACTCTTAAGAAGACATACTCTTGAAGTGCACCCAAAAAAAAACGCGTTGCTACACGATGTATGAGGAAAACGGTCCCAATAATTTATATTGTGAACAAATAGAAGAACAGAAAGAAAGAAAAAAGTAAAGGGGGAAATGAAGCTTGACAATAAATTGCTATAATCCCCTCAGCTGTTTTCCCGCCCCACATGCGCTTCCCTCACCAATAGATTGGTCTGAAGATGTTGGAGTAAACAACGTGTATAGGTTAAACATGTGCTAATACGAATGAACCCACAACTACTCTATGCAGAGACCTTGGCATTTGCTTACTATTACATTCGTGAATTACTTTAACAACCATGTTTATCCCTCACTTCAATGAGTCCATAATTTTCCAGATTGTTACCACCAAATTGTTGATTATAGATGCAGTTGTTAAAGAACGTATTATGCTGTCGAGGTCTGGAACACCTAGCTGCATTATCACGAAATCTGTACTCAAACTGACGATGAACCACTTTTCATGGGTGAACATTAAGTTCAGGATCAATAGTTTCTTCTTCCCAGAAAAGAAGATGTGCTGTCAGCCGTTTAAAGAAAAGAACTTAGCCCTGCAGAAGACACCTGTTATCTTGCATGCACACCTCTATGACGACATCATAGGAAATAGCGAGGTAAATTGTTGTTGCATCAGTTGATTCGGAAGTTGAGGAATCTGATACAATGTACTGAACTGTCAATATTCGTGGCAAATATGGAAGCACTTCCAAAAATGTTGTAATTTCCCATTAAGTATCGACTATGCCTTTACTCGGGAAGTAAAATCTTCACCATAGAATGTTTATCACCACCGCAACGTGTTAAACGGCCTTAGAGGTCGGCAGAAAAGCGTTCCTACATTCAGAACATGCAATGTTGTGGTTAAAGCGCCCGCCTCATGAACGGGAGGTCGTGGGTTCGAACCCCGGTCGAGTCATACCAAAGATTTATAATAAACATAATAATAATAATTGTACAGTTAGTTTGAAAAGGGAAAAATAAATTGTTTTATTTGATCAGTGGATCAGCATGGATCCATGCAGCACTGGTGCACTAAGGTGTTGTCGGGAGAGAGAGAGAGAGGGGGGGAGCAGTTACTTTATATGAAATGTGAAAGAAGAAAGTCATCGAGTGAGGTATCATGATCATATTCCTTTGATGCCTTTCCCTATTTCTTCTCTATTTTTCATTTATCCTCAATCGATGAAGGGGATGCGACCTAATTTGTTAGGCCACTGGGTCTGGACATTCGACCCTTAGATTTTCCTAATTATCAAGTATGAACATCTAAGCTCTAAAAAACAAAAAATAAGTTATTACTACCCTTCCCCAATCTAATATGCTGAACGCCTAGCTAGAAGGCAGAAGGTCCTATTGTTATAAGTCGTTAGTATGACTCGGCCGGGGTTCGAACCCACGACCTCCCGTTCATGAGGCGGGCGCTCTAACCACTGAGCCACCATGCCATTACAATAATGCGCACTCATGCGAATTCAAAAATCTGTTATTATTTCTTTATCTTAAGGTTGTTGTGGTGGAGGGGGGGGGAGGGGCAACCTTCTTGCTCCCTTCAAATCAGTTAGTGCTTCCAGGGATATACATCTCCAGGCGTAGCTCTTCTTCTCCTTTGATGTTTCTATAAAACCCCTGTATAGGAAAATATATTTGAATTTGAATTTTGAATTTATTAACAACAACACATCACAATAATGACAGTACATATGAACAATCATACAATGCAAACAAATAATACTGATACATGTATACATAACATAAGAGTAATGTCGATTGAACAGTAATGGTTTAAAAACGATATTTAGACATACATCTGCATACATCTGCATAAATATGTGTATTACTATATTTTTAAGTGAAGTTGTTAATGGGAACTAGAAGTTAGCACAAGTGCTAGTCGAGCCTAGTTCCATTCTTTGGCAAGATTTTTTTTCTGTTAATTTGTTTATACATATGAATGTAAAACTTGTTTGTTTTGTATTTACATATACAAAAAAATAATACAGTATCATGTAACTTTTGTACATACTAAAATGAAAAAAGAAAAAGAAAAAAGTTTAAGTGTTAAGCATTATAATGAAAGAAGACAAATCTTTCAACAAATAAAATCATCAATGTGTTCATAAACATGAAAAGGATGTATTAATGAAAATAATATCATACAGATGTGCGTACATGCACAAATCCTGTAAAAGCTTAAGGCAGCTATAATCGTTAACAAGCAAGTGTATACATATATAAAAGGAAGACAAGTAAAATACAAGGAAAAAAGGAAGGGGGTGGAATTGATCCCACGTCATTTACATAGAAGGTAGATGGAAAGGTGTCTCCGAAATGATACCCTCGATGTTTTTAATTTAATTTCATCTGGGAGATCATTCCACAGCTTTGTTCCTACAAACGAAACACAAAATTGCCCTTGCGTTGTCTTACATTTTGGTTGATAGAGTAAGCCACTTTCTTTTCTCCTAGTTGCATATTTGTGCTGTATCATCTGACAATAATCCACTAAAGAGTGTGGTAAAATATCTTTTACCAAATCGTACATAAATGTTGATACAAGAAGTTCATGAAGTTGAAAAAAATATTTAAAATATTTAGATTTTGAAAAAGAGCTTTGGAGTCTGTTCTAAGTGGACTGAATGTAATTGCTCTCATTGCCATTTTTTGACTTAAATATATACAATTTAGATTACTTTTGTAAGTGCTCCCCCATACTTCTACTCCATAAGAGAGGTGAGGCTGTATAAAAGCCTTATATAATAACACAAGTATATTATTGGGAACAAAATGTCTCAGTTTAAACAGAATACCTACTTCTTTCTTATGCATTTGTTTATTGTCTGAATATGTTCTTTCCAAGAAAGGTGACAATCAATTTCAATTCCTACAAATGATGCAACGGATACCTCTTTAATATCATTAATCAATAAGAATGACAGTTCATGAAATTATAATACAGAGCAAATGGGAGGAAAGCTCGCAAAGTGCGTCAAAGAGTTACCAATTTGTGTTTTATTGATCACATCTTCAAAAAATCATAACTTTCTTGTTTTGAATCGGAATTTACTCAAACTTTCAGGGACCTGTTCTTCCTTTTTTGTTTGCTTCTAACAAAACCAACTTAATATTTGAGTGGACTACCCCTTTAGGTTTTCAATTGCAATTTTTTTATCAAAAATTACCAAATAAAGTATTTGTTAAGAGTGCTTCCATATCTAAAATATTATTGTTCATTATTTATTATTTTAATAACAACTGTTGCAAGTTTAGTACTTTTAAACAAAAGTTTATGTGAAAACTTGTTATTCAGCTTTGAAAAAGATCGCATTTACCAACATAATGCATCATTAAATTGATGTTTTTTAGTTGTATTACTGCTCACTAAGACATATCAATATTCTCTTACCTTGTATATGTATACAGCCCTGTATAAGTCTGTTTTCTTTTCTTTGTTAACAGTTGGTAAAAAGCGAAGAAGGTGAACAAGAATTCATACCTGCCCATATAAAACAACAGGTTCTTATTCAGACAGCAGAAGGTGATCTCAAAATGACCTGCTACGCAAAGCAGACAGTAATTGGAGGACCTACTGTAAGTAGATAGATAATCAAATTTATTTCAAATTATGCTTTTAAAGATTCTGGTAGCTCTGATTTTGAATAGGAACATTAAACCGATGCATGGTCGGATGATCTTGTGTATTGTTCCACTTGTGGATCAAATCGTACCGGTATGACTTGTAATTTTGCGTATTTACATTGTTCATACTGCAACCAAATTGGGTCGGGGATGCTCTTTGGTGATTTCATGTAATTTGGCCACAGGTGGGCGAGACACAATCTAAATAATATCTTGTCTTGATGCATATAGTTATAAATAAATATCCAGGTATGTCCATCCAGAGATTACTACTACCAATAGTAATAATAATACTAATAATAATATTAATAATAAATAATACTACTTGTAATAATAATAATAATTGTAATAATGATAATGATAATAACAATAATAACAATGATCATCATAATAATGATAATAATGATAATTATAATAACAATAATGACAAAATGATAATAACAATAATATCGTTATTATTAATAATAATGAAAATTATCATACTACTCTAATCAATATTACTATAACTTTTAATAATACAGTGCTTATAAATGATGGTGTATCACTGCCATGGCATCTGTATTCACTTAGGAAGAAAGATATGAAAGGAAAAGCAGATGATGTGATTGCCCTTATGTAGCTCAGTCAAAATGCTTTTCAAACAAGTCCTTAAGTTTTCGATACTTTCTTTATGTGAGATGGGATAGTGTTCCAAAATGCAAGGGCAGCATAACTAAATAAACACTACCCTAAAATCTTGGGCAGAACAACAAGACATTGCAAGAGCATTTTTCTGAGCTGATTTCAGATTGCTCGAGGGTGCATACTTTACCTAGGACTAATAATCAGAGCACTGATAGGTCCTTAACAGTATTTTGAAATCATGCTTGATTGAAATAAGACCCATGTAACTGCTTTAAGACGGGTTTTGTGAGAGTATTATTTTTCTCAGTTTGGGTCATCAATTTTGCCGTAGAGTTGACATTCATGAATCTGTATAATAAGCATAATCTGATTCTGAATTTGGAGTGGTAGGAATAACGTACTTTTCCAAATGCTAGAGTTGCTCATAATGATTGCTGGAGCTAAATTCAGGACAATAATATCTAATACACACTTTTAGACCAGATGATTGAAAGAAGAAAAAAAGGGAAGTTTTGTAAACGTACTCTTTTGATGACCAATTATTTTATTTTTTAAGGTTGTCTCCTTTGATAAATTAAAGAGTGGAACCAGGATCTGTGAGCCCTTTGAATTGGACTTCTCCAACCAGTCAGATAGTGTTGCAGTGTCACTAAAAGTAGGACAAAATACGAAACTAGAAGTCAATCTCTTATTTCGATTGGAAGACAGAAGAGAGAAAGCTTCTCCACAAGATCAAGGTATTTTGGTTTAAAGAGGAGGTTGAGTTCTGGTGAAGATGAAAAAATAATTGGTGAAATTTATTTTTCTTTTATATTAGTTGGAAGAAAGTCATAACAGAAAATATGACAAGAAGAAGCTGACTTGTTTGGACCAAAAATTAATTCCATGTGTTTATGTAGTCCCTTGTACCCATTTCTGTGAGCAGCGCATGCGCTTTTCATCAAGCAAGATCCGGTAAATATATCCAGTAGATGATTCGAAACTTTACAAATAGATCATTTCACAATCTTATTGCATGACCAGGGGGGTGTTTCACAAAGATTCTAAGTTGAACTTATCTCTAAGTTGGACTTAACAATTATGGAAAGCCGTTAGCATCTTTGAAATTGTTTGTAAAAGTTATTTTATAAGGCATAAAATGTTGATTCAAATCATTCATATTTTTTATCATCAAGGAGATTTCATGTTCTTGATGTGGAATTTATAAAAAAAAGTCTAAAATACTTGAATGTTTGCTATTGAATATATTTCATTTTAAGACTCCAATGGCTGTCCATAATTTTTACGTCCAACTTAGTGTTAAGTTCTACTTAGGATCTTTGTGAAACACCCCCCAGAACTCATCTTCATCTTTAATGTATTCATTACTGTGACAAATTTATTGCCATATCAGGCACATATTTGCATTTATTATCTATAGAAACAATATGATCTCCATGTCCCGTTATGAGTTTTGCATAAATAAAATACGCTACAAAGTTTGCAATTCAGATGTTAATATTATTATATTTTCATTATTTGTAGATCTTTGTATTGCTCTGTACAGTCATTCCCACTGCGTAATAATTATGTAATTTAGGGATGTGCATTACAGCTGATTGACGCACAAGCAAAGTGAAATTCTACCCTAAGTGCCTTCCTACATGCAATGTCTCTTATGGTGGCTGAAGTAAGGAGAGGTCAGACTCTTGTTGGTGTATTATTGTAATTTCCTCCATCTGATACGCTCGTACCGATCCTAATTTAATGCATGGTTCATAACTTTTGAAAGGGTTATGGTCCACAAAGGGATTAGACCACACAGCGAGGTCACTGACAGGTGGCTATCTTAACTCTCAACTAACAATAGGCACCGATTGTGGAAGTTTTCTATATAGAGGGAGCAAGTAGCTACACGTAGGACAGTGGGGCTTTAAGTGCAGCAAAATACACATTCCCTGCATTTGACTGAGATTCAACATTTACAATAAATTTATTTTCCCAGTGTATACAATGTGTGTGAGTCCGAAAGAAAATACTGTGAAAACAGTGTCTCTCAAAAGAGATAATCATTAAAGAAATGTCCATGCTTTAAATCACTACAAAAAAGTCAATGTAACTAGAAATGATTCCCCATTGACAGTATAAATGCATCTAAAACATGTTATTTATTTTCTTAGCTGATTTGTCATTTTAACTTAGCTGATTGTTACATACCAGAGAAATGGAATTTTATTAAAGAAAAGTTATTTCAGACCTCTTTTAAAACACTGTCCAGTCATACAAGATTTCTGTTCCATGAAGATTCATTGATCTCTGGTAATATAATTTCAAATTATTCTTTATTCTGAGAATTTAGAGAATGTAATATCAGCACAAAAAAACTCTCTATGCCTTGGATAGTGAAATGCTAAATAATTCAACCTGCCAGAAGTTTTGAATAAAATGATTGGCCCTGATACCAAATATAAGAAATCATATTGGTGATGCTTGCTTGTAGAGTTGTGTTCTCCCTTTAAAAAAAGAAATTGTTGTTGAATATGATGTTTACTTTATTCAGCACTCAGAATTGTAGGGAAATGACTTAAACATGTAGTTCAACGTTCTTTTTTCTGGGTCTCGAAATTGCAGAACAACTGCAAGGTACATCAAGTTCACAGGCACTGCAGTCATCACATCGAGGTACAGCTGAAACTCTGGAGTAAGTTATGGTCATTTCTTTCACTAATACTGTCAGCATGGTTAGTAGATTCAGGCTGAGATCAGGATATGTGCATGTATAAACCTGAAATCACTAATGCCTTTGGAGGAGGGAGGGGCAAGGGGGCAGTTTTCCCCCAACAAATTTGCACTTTGTTTTTTCAATATTATAAACCAACTTGATTAAATATAGAAATTATTACAAGATTAATGTAAATCAAATTGCTGCAAGAACTACATGATAAGAGTGGACATTATTTCCTTAGATATTTTTTGCTTGGTTGCAATGTAGGTTTACAATTAAAAACAAAAATTCAGTAAAGAAAGATAAGGGGAAACTGGGCTCACATATGTTATAATTAAAGTCAAATATGTATATATATATATATATATATATATATATATAATGCTGTTAGTATGCTGTGAAATGAAAACAAGTAGAGACTCACTCACAAATTTATTTAAAAATAATAATATCACTGTTACTAATGATGCATGTGATATGTCGAAATCAAGACCATAACATTTCGAATTAAGAGACGTGGAATGTCCGTTGTACTCTACCCGTTTGGGAGACTAACAGCGATTTTTTTTTTTGGCCTTAAAATACATGTAGCCATTAGCTAGGATGCCTGTTGTCATGACATGTAGTTAGGAGTATATGATTTATTTTAGGAACATTTCAGGTAGACAGGAAGACTTTGACGAAAAGCTGAAAGCTGTTGCTCAAAGCATTGTCAAGCCTGAAGGAATAGACGATCTCGGGAAGGCTCTCGGCTTTAAACCAGAAGATATCCAACGTTACATGAAGAATTCAGAACTATCGTATATGGGTACACTGTCAATGCTTCGAGACTGGAGCAAAAAGCAAACCAAGGCCACAGAATGTGAAGCCCTGAAGGGTGTTCTAAAGAGGGCTAATCAAATTCGTCTCGCTGATGAGCTATTTGGTACTTCATGAGATGCGAGTTATATGCTTCTCCATTGAGGACTACATTGATCTAAGGAGAGATACATATATTTATATTTGTGTATATAATGTATAAATATGAGAGTACAATGCATGGTTGCGTAACTTATTCAAAGTTCCCCATTTTCGTATGGCCTTGAGTAGGGACATCAAAATACATCGCATGCAACAGAATAATGTTGCCCGAGTCGTAAGATGAGGGCGATATTGTCCATATTCATATTCCCTAAGTAGAGCTAGTCAATATCACTATTATCTTTTATATATCAGCCTCAGGTAAATAATCATGCCTATTTGGTAACAACTACACACAAGTTTATATGCTTGCTAGTCCCAATTCAGGTTTTTTACCATTCATATCATGCATGTCTTCTGAACTGACCAATTATGACGTCAGTTGTCACTGGGCATATCCATTGTTTGAGGCTCACTTACATTTTCTTTAATTTATTATTGGAAGCATCTTGCAATGACAGACAACTTTTTAATGATGTGAGATGATTGTACAATGATATTTATTTCAAATTCTCCTTTCTAAATGTGTATGTATGAATTGTTCCAACTTTCTTAATTATCAATAGAATGATATTCTGGGTTGATATCGCTCATATTACCTTTACAATGTCTAACCGCTTGACAGAAATATCATTACTCCTGACATCGGATTCAGGCTTGCCTGCACACGATGTGTGCACATTCTACACTCAATAGGGAGCATTCCAGCCAGGCGCCATTTTGCAGACACTCATAGTGCTATATAAACTACAGTGACTTTTGCATCCTACTCACTACCCATTTAACACCTGGGTGAAGAGAAGTAATGTAAAGAAAATGCATTGCTTTGGTAATAATTGTATGTCAGTGGTATATCAAACCCAAGCCCCTGGCATCTCCAGCTAAGTGTTCAAACCATCCGACGAAGATACCTCTACGGAAAATGGATGGACATTTAAAATATGTTTTACCATGCCATATCAAAATACACTGTCGCTCATATAGTTGGAATATTTTGTTTTACCCCAATTTATGGAAATATTTTAAAAATGATTTATTCTAATAGATCTAGATAATAGTATACATTCTCAGATTTTATTGAATAATAATTTGCCACTGTTTGTTTTGCGTGACTGATAAGGCATGTGTATGCTATTATAAACTAGGGGATCTACGCCCTTAAGTCATACATGACAGTAATGAGGATTAATGCCCCACAAAAGGGCACTAATATAGCACATCGACACGGTTTTGATCATGGGGCCTCACAGTTATGACGTCATTGCTTTGTCACTGAACCATGACTGTACGCAGCAGGGGCTAGGGTAGGGGGCAGTTCCCGAAAATAAAATAAAACAAAGAAAATGCAATAATTTATCAATAATTCATTGCATTTTACCCCGACAGTAATGTCTTATACAACTTTAAGAGTGTAAATCGACTGATTCAGAGATTATCATTACAAAACACAGTCAATCCTCCAAACAAATTATAAATTCACTGTTGACAATAACAAAACCTTTTGCAACATTTCACTTATGACTTGGCCCCATATTCAGGTGTTCTGCACATCACTTGAATACGTAATCTTTAAAAATGGAGCATCATTGTAAAGGGGAATAAATAGTACAAAAACAAGAGAGATATCAACACTCAAACTTGAGTTGCAGGAGCTTTTGAGGATTATGTATCCATCTTTCTCAATAGAATTTTACGAGAGATATGTCAATTAGAGAAGTCGTAATAAGTACAGTTTGGTTTCAAATTGACTGTTAATGTTAAAGTTGTGCTTTTGTTTTGGAATTACAACCAATTAGACAAAAGTTGATATATCTTTGTGCTAACAGCTAAACATTTTCAATAGTGGTACATTTCATAAATATTTGGTCATATAAAGGAATACTATTCTAGAATGAGTGTTTAATGCTGAATTGTGGTGAAGGCAAAACTTGTTTCGCTTTGTATGACTACTGATTGGGCACCGGTATCGTTTGTATAATGATTTTGCCATTTGGGAAAACTTAATAAGTTGTTGTAATTCGATGAGTAATCACTATCTATATATTTTAAGAATTGTAATTTACACCTATTTTTATGGACAAGCACCCCGGACAACCATCCCTAGGATAACCACCCACTAGGACAACTAACCCCTAGGACACCTACCCCCTAGGCAACCACCCTCTAGAACGACTACCCCCTAGGACAACTACCCCCGGACAACTACTCCCAGACAACTACCCCCTAGGACAACTACCCCCTAGACAACTACCCCAGACAAATACCCCCTTGGACAACTACCCCCGGACAACTACCCCCGGACAACTACCCCACTGACAAATACCCCCTACGACAACCACCCTCTAGGGCAAACTACCCCCTAATAACTATCCTAGGGGGTAGTTGGCTGGGGGGTAATTGTCCTAGGTGGTAGTTGTCCGGGGGTAGTTGTCCAAGGGGTAGTTGTCCTAGAGGGTGGTTATCCAGGGGGTTGATGTCCAGGGGGTAGGTGTCTGGATACGATTTGTATGGGTGCATAGGATCTGCAAGTGTTCAGAGCGTATCAGGACAATTACTCCCTGGACAATCATTCCCCGGAAAATTCCCCCGGAAAGCTACCCCCGAGGATAATTATCCCCGGAAAATTACCCCCTGGACAATACCCCCCGATTATTACCCCCTGTTCGTTAAAGGGGAAGCCTGTTAATTGTAAAAATAAAATTTCACATATGTGTGTTTTCTCGATGTGTTTAAAAAGAAATTTTAATATCTGTTAATATATTTTTAGTGTAATATTCAATTATTTTGCATTACGTTATTGAATGCAGATGTTTATTTTTAAACAAACACATAAATTGCGATCTTGTATTGTCTCGTATTCATACACGATCTCATACTCATTATTGATTGCCACTGCTATAAACATGTATCTTTATATAAATGTTAGCTTTATGCGAATTCTTAATATCAATTTGATTCAGTTTCATACCTTCTTAAGCTATACAGGGCTATTTTCATGAATTTAGTATCATTCACAAAATATTTGTAATGTTATTTTCTTGTGACTGAATTGTACATAGCCAAAACTGATTTGAGAAAGGGGTGATAATATGTAATAAGAATGTATACTTAAGTTTAAAAGGAGTGTTCTAAATTTGCTTCTATTGCCTAGTAAGCATTGCGGAAGATTTACAACTGTCAATAGGGGCCTACTTAACAACGTTTATATGTAGACATATTTAAAAAAATCAAAATATATTTGACTGTGAAAGCAAATGATCAATACAGTGCCTTATTCATAAAGTATTATAAGTGTATTATCTTCTGACTGAATTGTACATAGACCATGTAGACTATTCTAATATTATATTATTTCCCTTTTTCTTTACATTTTCACTTTAGTTGTTTACATTGTATAGTTTCTATATGCCTATTTTTACACATTAATTTTATGACAAACCGGCTTATTCCGTATCCATAATTCATAATTTCATTATGACATTTTGCTATACATATCTAATCAGAGTTGATATAGATTTCTATGCAGCAATATCTATCAAATAAATTGACATATGTACAGCGTGAGTCACAACAAGGAAACACAAATTCAATTCTATAAATAACACGACCGCAACTACTTTAGAAAATTCAACTCAAAGGCAATTTCAATACTCTATTGTATGTCACATGGAAATCATGTTCAGCTTACTTAATACGTCATCGTCACGTTCGCACTTTTCAATAGGTGACGCACAAGGCTATTGAAATTGCCTTGGGTTAATATTTTCTTAAGTAGTTGCTATCGAATTTATATTGATGCAATCACAACATAATTATAGATTGAGTCGGTTATGCACAAGTTGCAGCCCGCCATCTTTTCTTTATTTTGATACCTGGATCAATGCAATCACATGGACAGCTGAACGGTAGCATGTCTCTTTTGACTCTGCCCAAGTTTTTAAAGAAATAAATGTTCAACCCGAGATTTATTTGAATGGTATTCATTCCAATTGAATGAACTCATATAATAATAATGAAAGTAACTTGGGCAAGGAATAAGGAAGTTTATAAAGTGTGTGTGTGTGTGTATTTGGGTTTTTACAGACGTGTATCAATCAGATATGATTATTTACGTCTGGGGACCGACTTTTAACGTCACCATCCGAAAGACGTGACTCAGTTTCGAACCTGCGTTCTCGGCTGAATCAGTTTGTAACTTCCACTGATAGCTGGATTACAGGCGCACGCCACAACGCCTATAAAGCTTTTTGTAATGACTAGTCACTAGAGGGCGATATTCAATTTGATGACATCATTAGTGGACAACTCTCCATGCCTTTTGTACATCAAATGTCATGTTTTTCCTTCTTTCTTGTTATTGAGGTAATCTACTCTCCTGAAAGCAAGGTATAGAATGCAAAATGATATTCTACTTCACATGTTAAGAAGTTGGATCAAGAACACAAATAAATACGAAGAAAACGAAAGAATTGTGATATTTGAAGTACAAAAGGCATGGGGAGATGTCCACAAGATGATGTCATCAAATTGAATATCGCCCTCTAGTGGCTAGTCATTTCAAAAAGCTTTAGCTTCCTTATTCCTTGCCCGATTTTGTTCAAATTTTCACTGATTTTATTCAAATATCTTAAACTTTACAATAACAGTAACTAATAGTATGAAGGTTTTGGTTTCCTTTAAATACGATTGAAACAAATATCTATACTTATCAGTCTCGTGCTATTAGATTGTGGGTTAGTTCTCTTTCTATCCTTAGGGATTTTAAGGTGTAAATTCTTATTCGTATCCAATTCACAATGCTATACATCTTAATGTAAGAATTCCTAAAAGCGTACTTAATTAAAAAGATAATTTCATGGAAGTCAAAATATGCTACGAAAATAGATTATAACTTTTTAAAGAAAATTATTCTCTTGTAAATGAATGATATAGAGTGTGTTAAAATGATATGACTTTAATACAACAAAATAACGCTGGTATATCCTATTTCCTGAGAGGTGCCTTTCTTCCTAAAATAAAAGTTAATGATTGGAACTGAAATCAATCGACTCATCTTTTCTGTTATAATCACCGGTGGTCTTGTGTGGTTGATGTACGAGGGAGACTAGAGCCTCGTACAAAAGTAGAGAGCAAACATTGAGAGATACTGAGTGTTTACATGTATTTACGAAAGCAGTGAGACAGGTTCCGTAAGAGTTATCCTGAAGCGTACATAATTGTTTACATCATTCCATGGAAGTCAAGGTTTGTTTATGGTGTAAAAACAAATGATCATTTTTCGTTTTATTAATAATAATAATAATATTTCTTGTTTACCCAGGGTAGCCTGATCAGTATTAATACTGTTCTCCCTGAGGGCCCTGCAAGTCATGTCATGCTGGCATGTAATCAGAACATTTTCAATCTTTTTTCCCCACAAATATGGCTCAAATGGATTTGTACATGCCATTTTCAATACAATGGTGTTCAGTAAAGCGGGTAATGGATTGCTGTGATAAATATATCACATAAAAGCACCCCGGCCCCTGGATACGTCACTGATGTCTTTCTAGTGTTCATGCATAACGATGAAAATATTTTTCTTTACATGCTTTTCAATTCGTCCTCAAAAGCTCCCCTAGGTTAAAGTTCAGATTATAAGCCAGACAATTGACTTTATTTCATTGGATTTTTTCTTCTCTTCCATCAATAGCAGGTAATGCCTGAATTGCTTACACCGGGTATTACTTTAGCGGAGCGGTAAAAGACCACAAAGCCAATTTACAAAGAGAAAGCAAATTTGATCTCACGGTGGGGTTCAAAAGGTTTATAATGTTCATGTCAATCTGACATTAGTATCGTCATTAAGTAATTTTAAGCGCAAGGGGGTGTCCTTATTGTATCGTCCATGAATATAAATCCAACCTTCATAGTAAAGAACTTTCAGAGAAAGCAGAAAAATCAGGGAAGCAGACAAGTGAAAATTGGAGTAAAATCGGACAAAAACTAACAAAGATTTTGACTTTTGGAAAGTTGTAATCAGTATACATATCTCAACTTTAAATTTTCGGAATCGGTAATGTCTCTGTAATGCAGTGTCAGACAATTTTCTCATTTATTCCAAAACCCAAAAAATACTGATTTAGATTCATCTCTCAAAATGTATTACTCGGGATGGTCTTTTTCCTTTAAGAGGACCTATCATAATATACGATCAATAAGAGGCCCATATCCTGTGTAGTGACCCAAGTGAGACGACAATTAAAACATAAGAGAAATTAATGATATTTGTGTACACGACTAACGGGAGTATTGTTAATCCACTGACAACATTGCCAATTTGAGAATCGCATAGCTTCACTAATCTCATATTTCAAACATTCATAACTCTCCTATTATTAAGCTGATTGTTTGTAACTGTCGCCATTCTGTTTTTCTTATTTTGTTTCGATTTCATACAAATGGACTAGTTACACAGATAGGAATGCCCTAATTAACCGTATGCATATGACCATCCGAGAGGGAAAA
The DNA here is from genome assembly GCA_035222895.1 of Strongylocentrotus droebachiensis. Taxonomy (NCBI): domain Eukaryota; kingdom Metazoa; phylum Echinodermata; class Echinoidea; order Camarodonta; family Strongylocentrotidae; genus Strongylocentrotus; species Strongylocentrotus droebachiensis. The sequence goes on from JAVYIG010003285.1 coordinate 155,171, forward strand.
TTATATTCCGATAGAATGCCTTGCTTTTCTGAAAAAGTTCCATTTTTGAAAAATGCAGAAATCTTCATTCGTTACAATGAATTCCATCATTAAGAAACGTATGAGAACCATCACTCATTGAGTTTAATAGTTTACATTTCATTAATGTATTACTTGCATGTGATTTTAACAATTGCAGGGCTCTTTTCCCCAAAAATGTGGCTCAAATGGATTTGTACATGCCATGTTCAATACAACGGTGCTCAGTAAAGCGTGCTATGGAATGCTGTGATAAATATATCACTATATAGCACCCCTGCCTCTGGATACTTAACTGATGTCTTTCTAGTGTTCATGAATAACGATGAAAACAGTTTTCTTTACATGCTTTTCAGTTCGTCCATAAAGGCTCTCCTAAACTCACAAAGATTTTAATTTTTGGAAAGTTGTAATCAGTTTACGTATCTCAATTTAAATTTTTCTGAATCGTTAATGTCTTTGTAATGCAGTGCCAGACAATTTTCTTATTTATTCCAAAACACAAAATTACTGAAATATATATTCATCTCTTAAAATGTATTACTCGGGATGGTCTTTTTTCTTTAAGAGGACCTATCATAATATACGATCTATAAGAGGCTTATATCTTGAGTAGTGACCCAAGGGAGACGACAATAAGAACAAAACATAAATTAATGATATTTTTGGACACGAAAAACGGGAATATTGTTAATGACTACGTCAAAATCCACTGACAAAATTGCCAATTTGAGTATTGCATAGCTACACTGATCTCATATTTCAAACATTCATAACTTTCCTACTATTGAGCTGATTGATTTCTAACTTTCGCCATTCTGTTTTTTATATTTTGTTTCGCTTTCATACAAATGGACTAGTTACAACGATAGGAATGCCCTAATTAACCGTGTATATATGACTCATGCTCCGGTGACCATTGCCCATAGGTCAATATCGTACACTAACTGAATTTCTAACTTTAAATATTAGATTCAAGATTCAAATGATTTTATTTCCCATGCAAAACATAATACAAATATAATCATTTTAAAATTTAGAGGACCTATCATAATATACGATCTATAAGAGGCCTATATCTTGTGTAGTGACCCAAGGGACTGAGACGACAATAAGAACAAAACATAAATTAATGATATTTTTGTTCACGACAAACGGGAGTATTGTTAGTCCACTGGGCCAAAATTTTGGAACACCTTACCATCTATTCTACACAAATCGCTCTCCTTGCAGACTTTTTCCCGTAAGGCAAAAATGTATTTAATTGCTCGATATTGATACCCTCTCTTGTACTTATGTGTGAAATGATCTTTTGTGGAATTTAATGACATGTTTGTATGACCGATTATTTATTCACTTTGATAACGTGTTGCTAGTACCATAGGTACATTCCTAGGACAATGCTGTCGGATAAAGCTGTTGTCTGTTTGATGATTTTGCCTGTTTGTAATAATATGTACCCGCTGTCTATTTTACAATTGTACTTCGTTATCTTTATGATGTAATCGCAGACACATGTACAGCCCAATTGATGTAAATTTCTCTTTATAAGTGAACATGCCTTCCTATACTTAATTCTCTCCTCTCTTCCTTTCACTATTTTTTCTTTCCTATCAACGTTCTGTTATATACAATGTAATTTTCATAATAATATCCATAATGTTCTTTCGGTAACTGTGTCAATTTATTATGAGCGTTTCCAACTCAAGCTACGCTTTCCGGGTCTTCGCCTCCTTCCGTATCTGAATTATTTACTGTATACTCTATGTTGAAAAAAAAATTGTTACATATATCATGTATATATACATTGTGTTTTATATTGTGATGTTGAGAAGGAAATAAATGTTAATAAATACAAATACAAATACATTGCCAATTTGAGAATCGCATAGCTACACTGATCTCATATTTCAAACATTCATAACTTTCCTATTATTATGCTGATTGATTTCTAACATTCGCCATACTGTTTTTTTTTTTTTTTTACCAGAGGTAACAATTTCAGAGGTAAACATTTCGGAAGGTAACAACGCCAGAGGTTTAAATGCTAGACGTAAACATGTCTCATTATTTCATATCGATTGAATACACTTTGAATGTTTAACTATTCTGTTTGAAAGTATATTCGGAGCAAGTTGCAATACTGTACGACAAGCTGTTATCCGAAAGGGAGTATCAAATGCCAACCAAGCGAATTGTTTGGAAAAAGCATCAGACGGAGTCCCCTATGTTAATTTTGTCATTAAAGTAACATGCCGCCCTCTTGTGGAGTTATATTTATAATTTCATAGTTTGTACCATTTCTCCCTGTCCATTCATTCCAGAAAAAAACAGCATGTGGGGCATGACTGACCCAGTATACCTGGGATAATTGAAAGAAAGAAAATATCAGTCTCCTTATAACATCCGAGTTTTGTTTGACTTCATTCGCAACTAGATTATATATCGCTCAAGACGGCTATTTTTAAGGTTCTGAATTGCCAATATTCAATAGATTCTGGGGGATCTGAGTTATGCTCGCGCGTTTGCGCATACTTTCCTTCTCCCCTTCCCCCGTTTGGAAAATCCTGGATCCGCCTCTGCTATTTACCATTTCATGTTTTGTGCTTGGCAAACAAACCCCTTTTATAACCACTTATTTCAATATTCCTTTTAAACAGCCCTGCTCGCTTGGATGTTTTCCATCATTCCATTATTTGATCCTTGAAGTTCACACAATAGACATGTTTGGTGTTCGATTTCAAGATTGAGGACCTAAGTTCATGCATGGGAGCGGGCCATAGAGCGATAAGTTTTTATCTTGACTCAAAAATGTGTGTAACTGTATAACTCTGACAGGGCATATATTCTGACAGCGAAAAGTAGTTATTTGTGCTTTTTTTTTTAAATTAATACTATGAGCACGCCATAATATTGTTTCACTGAGCGCTCTATTGAAAGAACAAAGTTATTTATTTAATTTCAGAACATATATTAGCCTAGATGTAGAATAGCTTGTACCTTAAGTATGTCTTCAATAGTTATTCGTGTTCATTCATTACATTCTCATTCATTCCCTTGATATTTTGTGTGTTAGTGGTACCAGACACAATTAGCATTTAATGCTATTTTCTGGTCCCATTTATCCTTTCAATGTTAAATATTCACAGTTGATTTATGTACTTTTTGTGTGGATAATAAAACTTCGAACTTAAACTTAAACTCACTCAAACATGCAATTCACCGTTTACCACAATGATCTGTTAGGCAATGTTTTACGCAATCTTAAATGTTTATACTTTCATAAACTTGTATTACTTCCCTCATCGACATTGCACTTTGTAAGGGATGTGTTTTTTTTTGTTATTCCTCCAAACAAGATTCGATTAATGGATCAATCAAGACCAGGCGCGTACGCAGGGGGGGGGGGGGGGGGGTTGGGGGGTTAAACCCCCCCCCCCCTTTGGTATTTTTATGTGTATAAACCTCCCCATAACCCCCCTAAACCCCCCCCCCCCCCTTGGATTTTTTTTTTTTTTTTTTTTTTTTTTTTTTTAGAGCGACAGCCCCAGGGACCGACAATGACACAGGCTTCAAGAGACCAATATTGACAAGACCGCGACTCCCCAACTAGATCCGAACTGACAGTTCACTATAGCGACAGCCCCAGGGACCGACAATGACACAAGCTTTAAGAGACCAATATTAACAAGACAGCGACTCCCCAACTAGATCCGAACTGACAGTCCACTAGAGCGACAGCCCCAGGGACCGACAATGACACAAGCTTTAAGAGACCAATATTGACAAGACCGCGACTCCCCAACTAGATCCGAACTGACAGTCCACTAGAGCGACAGCCCCAGGGACCGACAATGACACAAGCTTTAAGAGACCCATATTGACAAGACCGCGACTCCCCAACTAGATCCGAACTGACAGTTCACTATAGCGACAGCCCCAGGGACCGACAATGACACAAGCTTCAAGAGACCCATATTGACAAGACCGCGACTCCCCAACTAGATCCGAACTGACAGTTCACTATAGCGACAGCCCCAGGGACCGACAATGACACAAGCTTTAAGAGACCAATATTGACAAGACCGCGACTCCCCAACTAGATCCGAACTGACAGTCCACTAGAGCGACAGCCCCAGGGACCGACAATGACACAAGCTTTAAGAGACCCATATTGACAAGACCGCGACTCCCCAACTAGATCCGAACTGACAGTTCACTATAGCGACAGCCCCAGGGACCGACAATGACACAAGCTTCAAGAGACCCATATTGACAAGACCGCGACTCCCCAACTAGATCCGAACTGACAGTTCACTATAGCGACAGCCCCAGGGACCGACAATGACACAGGCTTCAAGAGACCCATATTGACAAGACCGCGACTCCCCAACTAGATCCGAACTGACAGTCCACTAGAGCGACAGCCCCAGGGACCGACAATGACACTAGCTTTAAGAGACCAATATTGACAAGACCGCGACTCCCCAACTAGATCCGAACTGACAGTCCACTAGAGCGACAGCCCCAGGGACCGACAATGACACAAGCTTTAAGAGACCAATATTAACAAGACAGCGACTCCCCAACTAGATCCGAACTGACAGTCCACTAGAGTGACAGCCCCAGGGACCGACAATGACACAAGCTTCAAGAGACCAATATTAACAAGACAGCGACTCCCCAACTAGATCCTATCGTCACCGACAAAAATAAAATGCATGAGAAAATATAAAAATCAAGAAAGTTTCAAAAGGTCCACGAGGCCCATGACACAAGACACCAACTGCCTGTTAGACTGACGAAAGAAAGAATACTAGGGGAAGATAGAAAAGAATACTGGTCTCCTGGGTTGAAGTGTACAACGAGAAATGTAGACAAATTAGCCCAAGTAAATGCCAAAACAACATGTATAAAATTGTCCTATGTGGGACTTTTCTTGCTAGTCCAAGAAAAAAGAACGGTAATTTTGGAGGCAGATTTCAAGAGAGATTCTGTGATTTGATATTAAAATAGCTCTAACAGTCTTATTTTCCCATGATTGAATACTTATCAATGTGAATGATACAACTATTTTTGCGTTATTTGAACTAATACACAAAGTTTGAAGCGATTTTCAGTTTGTATCAATGCTTATGTTGACGTATCATGTGTAAAAGCAAGACATAGTGTGATTAAGTGGATAAGCTCAATATAAATTTTGTCATAAAATATCCCTGCCACTAGCTGGTTTCGGCTCATTCTAAATAGTGAACCATGCATATTTTCTCTTTTCATTTACTGTTGCATTGCATTCCATCAAAGCCTAGATGAGGTCATGGTGACGTACTATCTTGATGATTTTCTGCAAAACAACGCCCGTTCGCGCATATTTGTTTTAACACAACTGTTTAGCCATTTTCGCGAAAAAATTCCAAGAAGTGCTCTGGTGAAAGAGTCTAAGTCGTCAGCGCACTATAATGTGCAAGCACGTACACCCAGGGAAGGCAAAATGATAGAAAGGGCGAAAAACAAGGAAAGTGGAGAGGATATGGAGAAGGAAAAACAAGGAAATACATAAGGAAAGAGAAGAGGATAAGTCAAAGGAAGAACATAAAAAATACATAATTGAAGAGCTAAGAGGATCATAGATCTAGACTAAGAAAAAACAGGGAAGAAGAAGAAAAGAAATATATCAGATTAAAACAAAGAAATAGCTGACGAAGGAGAAAAGGATTGATTGAAGGAGAAACAAAGAAATACATAAAAACAAAATAGAAGAGGTTAGAATGAAGGAGAACAAAAGAATTACATAACCGAAGGAGAACTCATACAGGGGGATAGATTCTGAAAAACAAAGAAATATATAACGAAGGAGAAAAAGGAAAGATTGAAGAAAAAAAGAAATACATGACAAAAGAGAAGAGGATAGATTGAAGGAGAACACAGAAATACATAACGAAAGAGAAGAGAGGATAGATTTAACCGAAACAAATAACGAACACGTGTACATCCCCAGCATTCCAACACTGCTAAGGGTAATGCTAGACTCTGTCTCTACTCGTTTGCACAGTATATTTGACTGAAGTGGCTAAACAGTTGTGTAAAAAAAAAATGCGCCGCCCGTTCCTCACAAGAGGATCCGCCATTTTCTCCATGACTGTTCCACCGGTTATTTTGATCGGGAAGGCAGCTCACATAAATGAATGATTTAGTTCTTACCTGTGTGTAATATACCATCAAACACAAGTTAAATTCTTCTGATAAAAAGCAAAGCGCTACATGTTAAGACAAATTCTTAGTGTTTTATCGTGGAACAATTTTGTGAACTGATTTGACAATCTACAATTCGTTTTGAAGCAAGGGATCGTTGATGTTATATTTGAATGAACCGGAGCACGTTGGTTTATGTGACGGAAATCAGACGAATAAAGTGGAGATATCAAACTTGTACTGGGAGGGCAAGGACTGTCCGAGACGGATTTGTTAACCCGTTCAGCTCGGGAACCGAGATTTCTCGGGCCCCGTGGTACGTACTCACAAACGGGAACCGAGATTTCTCGGGTCCGAGCAAGGGCTACTTTTATTGCATAAAAGTACATCTATTCACCTTCTAAATACCATATAAATTACCTGTATACAAACCTTGAACCTTTGGCTACATGCATCTAATTTTTTACCGACTGTCGATGCGTAATTTTTGTTTTATTACAAGTTTAGCATGAGAATGCACGAGTCCTCTTTCAGGATATTCGTATAGAACACATGCAAGTCAGTTTACGTTATTTTCATAGATTTTCGGATTCGCTGCTGCTAGCTAGCTGGGTCTACTATAGTTAGGACTGTGTAAGCCGGACATAATGATTTTACAAGCAGCGAATTCCACACTCGCTCTGGATGCTTTGTAAACGGCACGCGCGGATACACCGTACAATACATGAGCCTTGGCCTTATATGGTCATAATGGTCATATTTTCTATTCAGGGTAACGGGCCGATTATTGAAAAGCTTATAGTATATTACAGTCTCGCTCGACCTAGCGCTCTCAGTTCAGGTCACTCATGCGTACGTATACAGGGTACCGGGCCGACCTATTATTGGGGAGATTAGCTAGTCTCGATATAGTCCATCCCATTGTTTCGTTTCAAGGTTGTCGGCTATTATTTACTTATCGTGCTATAAAGTGTCGGAGTTTTACTATTTAGTACAGCTTCTTGATTTTCATGATAGTTGTTTGCACAAATAAGTTCTCAATTCTTTGCTTATAACTGCTCTTTATCTAGCCTGTGTACTATATTTTTAATGAGGCTCTCCGGTCACCCCACCCCCCCCCCCCCCCCAACTCTGATTTTTTTTTGGTCTCTTTTTTGTTTGATTATATCTTTTTGCTAAAGTATAATGTCCGACGTATAACATCAAGGATATGTTATAATAATTATTCTCAAGGAAGGGATGATGTCGGCATACAAGCAAATGGCGGAATAGACAACATTATGAAAGATGAAGATGGAAAACGACATAGACATGGAGAGAGAGAGAGAGGGGGGGGGGGGGAGATAGAAAGTTGGACGTAGTCTGTACTGTATTTATTATTATGATATTTTTCTCACCGACTCCCCTCCCCCCCCCCCCCCCTCAAGCTCACATTTTTTCTTTCCATTTTTCTGTTTTGTTTTGTTTATATCTTTGGGCTAAAGTATAATATCCGACGTATAATAGTACCGTCAATATAGCATAATAAACATTTTTGTTATCAGTTTGGTGCAACAGGGATTTACATTCAAAAGTTTTACTTGGTATAATTATTGTACAGTAATGTTCTTCTCATTTCGACATTATCAGCCGCTCGTTCTCTATTTCGTTTCCTATAATAAATATAAGATATAATGTGTACATCATCAGGGATAATTACGTTATAATAATTAATCTCAAGGAAGAGATGCTGCCGGCGTACAAGCAAATGGAGGAATAGAAAACATTATAAAAAAAGATGAAGTTGGAAAACGACATTGCCAGATAGACAGAGAGACAGACAGAGAGAGAGAGAGAGAGAAAGGGGGAAAGAGAGAGAGAGAGAGAGAGAGAGAACGAGGGAGAGAGATAGAGAGAGAGAGATTGAAGGGGAGGGGGGAAGGGGGGAGATATATAAAGTTGGACGTAGTCCGTACTGTATTTATTCAATATTTGTCTCTCCGATCACCCCCCCCCCCCCAGCTCCAATTTTTGTTTACCCTTTAGTCTGCCCTTTTTTTCTTCATCATATCGATATCTTTTTTGCTGAAGTATAATGTCCGACGTATATAATAGTGTTAATATAGCATTATAAGCATTTTTTTATATCAATTTGATGCAACAGAAATTTTCATTCAAAAGTTTTACTTTGGAAATATAATTATTGTACAGTAATATTCTTCGCATTTCGACATTATCAGCCGCTCGTTCTCTATTTCGTTTCCTATAATAAATATAAGGTATAATGTGTACATCATCAGGGATAATTACGTTATAATAATTAATCTCAAGGAAGAGATGATGTCGGCATACAAGCAAATGGCGGAATAGACAATATTATGAAAGATGAAGATGGAAAACGACATAGACAGAGAGACAGACGGACAGGGAGAGAGAGAGGGGGGGGGGGGGGGGGAGAGATAGAAGGTTGGACGTAGTCTGTACTGTATTTATTATTATGATATTTTTCTCACCGACTCCCCCCCCCCCCCCCCCCCCCCACAGCTCACATTTTTTCTTTCCATTTTTCTGTTTTGTTTTGTTTATATCTTTGGGCTAAAGTATAATATCCGACGTATAATAGTACCGTCAATATAGCATAATAAACATTTTTTTTAATCAGTTTGATGCAACAGGGATTTACAATCAAAAGTTTTACTTGGTATAATTATTGTACAGTAATGTTCTTCTCATTTCGACATTATCAGCCGCTCGTTCTCTATTTCGTTTCCGATAATAAATATAAGATATAATGTGTACATCATCAGAGATAATTACGTTATAATAATTAATCTCAAGGAAGAGATGCTGCCGGCGTACAAGCAAATGGAGGAATAGAAAACATTATAAAAAAAGATGAAGATGGAAAACGACATTGCCAGATAGACAGAGAGACAGACATAGAGAGAGAGAGAGGGGGAAAGAGAGAGAGAGAGAGAGAGAGAGAAAGGGGAGGGGAAATGGGGCGGGAGAGATAGAAAGTTGGACGTACGTAGTCCGTACTGTATTTATTTATATAATATTTGTCTCTCCGATCATCCCCCCCCCCCCATGCAGCTCCGATTTGTTTCCCCCTTTAGTCTGTCCTCTTTTTTTTGTATCATATAGATATCTTTTCGCTGAAGTATAATGTCCGACGTATAATAGTATTGTCAATATAGCATAATAAACATTGTTTATATCAATTTGATGCAACAGAGATTTTCATTCAAAAGTTTTATTTTGGAAATATAATTATTGTACAGTAATATTCTTCGCATTTCGACATTATCAGCCGCTAGTTTTTTTTACTTCGCTCCCTATAATAAATATAAGGTATAATAAATTGTGTACATCATCATTATTTTATAATAATTTATCTCAAAAAAGGAATGGTGCCGGCATACAAGCAAACGGCGGAACAAATTTGGCAGATAGACAGAGAGACAGACAGACAGAGAAAGCGACCGAGTGAGAGATAGAGGGAGAGAGAGAGACACATAAACAGAGAGAAAATTTCTTATAATCATCTATTTGTCTGTGACATTTTATCTTATCACATATTCTTGTCCATTCCTTTATCGTGCATGATTTTTGTCTTTGAATGATTGTTTCAGATAGGGTAAAGTCTGGCTTTACGTTATATGATTTTTATTTATGAGAATGTCGGAACGTGATCCCATTTAAAAAAAATAAAAACAGCAACGACAACTGCAAAAACAACAAGACCCTTCCCTCCCCGAAAACAACTTAAACTAGGGTTATACATGTATACAAAGTCAGTTCATTGTCATCCACTTATACCCTTACCTTACTTCCGCTCTTTGGAGTTTATAGCCATGACAACGACCGGTACCCACCGCAACGTTCATTGTTCCTCTTACGTAACTCAGCCGTGGGAACATGCATGGGCCAAAGACAAAGACATAGCTCTTTTCGCACATTCTATATAGGACCCAAATACTTGCCGACATTTCTGTGTCGGTTTTATTTGTATGTACTTTGTCAATACATATACTTACAAACTAAAATTGTCAAAATTTGGCAATATAGTCATACATATTGATATTTATATAGCATAAACATGTTCAAAGCGCTTTACATTAGTAAATAAAACAAACGAATTATTTTGCTCTCCAAATATTTACACACTATTTCGTTTTCCCTATAATCTTTTTAGAGAGCGAGAGAGAGAGAGAAAGAGAGAGAAAGACAGACAGATAGACAGAGATATATAATATATATAGAGAGAAAGAGAGAGAAAGCTGGGTGCATCGTTATAGTCTGTACTGTATTTATTTATCATTATGCTATGTTGTCTCTCCTTTCACCCCCCCCCCCCGTTCTGGATTCTTCTTTAGTTTCATTTTATCATGTTTATATCTTTTCGCTAAAGTATAATGTCCGACATATATTGTAACCGTCAATTTAGGCTGATAGACTATTTCATATTAATTTGATGCAAAAGAGATTTACATACAAATCTTTTACTTTGTATAAATTATGTATTTTTCTCATAAAATTGAGTATCTAAATAAAAAGAGAAGAAGAAGAAAAGGAGAGAGAAGAAGAAGAAGAAGAAGAAGAAGAAGAAGGGGGATTAAGAGTGAGAAGAAGAAAGACAAGATTCTCCGGAGAAAGAAGCCATGAACAATATAAAAGAGAGAGAGAGAGAAAGACAGACAGACAGACAGAGAAAAAGAGTGAGAGAGAGGAGAGAGAGAAAGTTGGGCACATCGGTATAAATTATAGTCTTTACTGTATTTATGTATTATTATGCTATGTTGTCTCTCCTTTCACCCCCCCCCCCCCCCCGTTCTGGATTCTTCTTTAGTTTCATTTTATCATGTTTATATCTTTTCGCTAAAGTATAATGTCCGACATATATTGTAACCGTCAATTTAGGCTGATAGACTATTTCATATTAATTTGATGCAAAAGAGATTTACATACAAATCTTTTACTTTGTATAAATTATGTATTTTTCTCATAAAATTGAGTATCTAAATAAAAAGAGAAGAAGAAGAAAAGGAGAGAGAAGAAGAAGAAGAAGAAGAAGAAGAAGAAGAAGAAGGGGGATTAAGAGTGAGAAGAAGAAAGACAAGATTCTCCGGAGAAAGAAGCCATGAACAATATAAAAGAGAGAGAGAGAGAAAGACAGACAGACAGACAGAGAAAAAGAGTGAGAGAGAGGAGAGAGAGAAAGTTGGGCACATCGGTATAAATTATAGTCTTTACTGTATTTATGTATTATTATGCTATTTTGTCTCTCCTTTCATCCCCCCCCCCATTCTGGATTCTTCTTTAGTTTCATTTTATCATGTCTATATCTTTTCGCTAAAGTATAATGTCCGACATAATTATATTATAACCGTCATTTTAGGCTGATAAACTGTTTCATATTAATTTGATGCAACAGAGATTTACATACAAATCTTTTACTTTATATAAATTATGTATTTTTCTCATAAAATTGAGTATCTAAATAAAAAGAGAAGAAGAAGAAAAAGAGGGAGAAGAAGAAGAAGAAGAAGGGGGATTAAGAGTGAGAAGAAGAAAGTAAGATTCTCCGGAGAAAGAAGCCATGAACAATATAAACGAGAGAGAGAGAGAAAGACAGACAGACAGACAGAGAAAAATAGTGAGAGAGAGAGAGAAAGTTGGGCACATCGGTATAAATTATAGTCTTTACTGTATTTATTTATTATTATGCTATTTTGTCTCTCCTTTCACCCCCCCCCCCCGTTCTGGATTATTCTTTAGTTTCATCATGTTTGTATATTTTCGCTAAAGTATAATGTCCGACATTATAACCGTCAATTTAGGCTGATATACTATTTCATATTAATTTGATGCAACATTGAAAGATTTACATTCAAATCTTTTATTTTTTATAAATTGTGTATTTTTCTCATAAAATTGAGTATCTAAATAAAAAGAGATGAAGAAGAAGAAGAAGAAGAAGGAGAAGAAGAAGAAGGGGGAATAGGAGTGAGAAGAAAAAAAAAAGATGCGGAGGAGAAAGAAGAAGAACAAAATAAGAGAGAGAAAGACAGAGAAAGACAGACGGACAGAGAGAGAGAGAGAGAAAGAAAGAGAGAGAGAGAGAGAGAGAGAGAAAGTTGGGCGCATCGTGTTATAGTCTGTACTGTATTTATTTATTATTATGCTATTTTGTCTCTCCTTTCACCCCCCCCCCCCCGTTCTGGATTATTCTTTAGTTTCATTTTATCATGTTTGTATATTTTCGCTAAAGTATAATGTCCGACATTATAACCGTCAATTTAGGCTGATATACTATTTCATATTAATTTGATGCAACATTGAAAGATTTACATTCAAATCTTTTATTTTTTATAAATTGTGTATTTTTCTCATAAAATTGAGTATCTAAATACAAAGAGATAAAGAAGAAGAAGAAGAAGAAGGAGAAGAAGAAGAAGAAGAAGAAGGGGGGGGGGGATAGGAGTGAGAAGAAAAAAAGAAACGATGCGGAAGAGAAAGAAGAGAAACAAAATAAGAAGGAGGCGAAGAAGAAGAAGAAAAGATAACGAAGAAGAAAACCATACGAAAGAGCTGAAAGAACTGAGAGGCTTGGAGCACAGCAGAGCAACGTGCTCTCGACGAGACAAAGCCAGATTGCCAAATGATCTGCGCATGCGCTAGGTTCCCGTTAGTCGAAGCCTCCTAGCCGGCTGCTTGAACGCACACGCATTGTGCCGCGCGCTGAGCGGTCTCAAGGTACGGCATGTTCGATTTTTAATCTCGTTTGTGAGGTGGCTACCAGGCTGAATAATTCCGAGCTGAACGGGTTAATACGGCCTGTAATGACATTTGAATTGTGCTCGCAAGTATTACTTTATTAAATTAGAATCATTCCTTTGCCGTATTAACGACTGAGCATAGTAGGCTACGAAGAGTTTAAACCTGCAGGATAATAGAGAAGTATATATACCTCTCAAGACTCAAGCTGTAAAACGGGTAACTTCCAAGAACGATTTACAGAACGAAAAGGTGATATTGACAAACACGCTATATAAGATCTAGAACGAAGAAATATCTTTAAGATTTGCCCCACGATTGAGTCAACAGACATATAAAATCATGGCAGGAAATGATACATCCCTTCTCGAGGCAGCTACAAATGGCAATTATCTGGAGGCTAAACGTCACGTTCAAGTTAAACAAGATATTGACACACCTGATATTGATGGTAATACACCTCTTCACTTGGCATCAAAAGGTGGTCATTGCAGCATAGTCAAATTACTGATTGGCGATGGGAAAGCACTGGTTGATTCGGTCAATAATGATGGTGATACACCCCTACATCTTGCATCAAAAGGTGGTCATTTCTTCATAGTCGATTTCCTAACTGGCGATGGGAAAGCCGTGATTGATTTGGCCAATAATAAAGGCGACACACCACTTCATCTTGCAGCATACATGGGTCGTTATCAAGTAGTTGACCATCTTTATGGTAAAGGTGCAACAATTGATAAACCTAATAAGGCTGGTAAGACACCTCTTTACATGGCATCACATCAAGGTTATAAAGACGTAGTTGAGTTCCTCTTTACAGAAAGACCCCTGGTTTTAAACACGCCCGATACGGATGGGAATACACCACTTCATGCTGCATCACAAAATTGTCGTATGGGTGTAGTTCAGTACCTCCTATCTCTTGGAGCCTATCTTGAGAAAAATAACATCAATAGGAAAGGTGAAACAGCATTTGATGTTGCAAGACTCAATGGGCATGTAGAGGTAGCTAAGACCCTTAAAGGGATCCTGTAACTTTGTCTTACATCCTTTAGAAATAATCCTTGATTTAGCTCACGCTGCAATGATAATTATAAACCTTTAGGTCAGTCAGGAACTCCATGACTTTTACAAGCCGGTCGCCTTTCTAATTATCAAGATATTAATGATTGGAACGGTTTTCATAACACTACAGTCTATTGGGGGAAACGAGTATGGTAAAACCGTTCACTCAAAGATTTTTACTTTTTTTAGGCACTTCTTGATCAGTTTGAAGCGCGATACTTTAGGGCTTCAATATTACACCATATCACAGACACAGACACTGGTAACATGTAGGACTGTGTATCTCAGATTTAACATTGTTAAACGATCCCTTTACAAAAGGAGCAGTGATGGGAATGAACTAGAGTGTTCAATTTATTTTGAAATCGGAAAGCAAAAACTAAGTAAAATAAATAATCGACTACTTTATTTCAATTTGTTTATGAATTTACTTGACAAACTTGTAACATGATTGCAGCTCAACGGCAATTTCAAAAGCCTAATGTATATTGCATAGGCCTATCCTACAGAAATCATGTTCAAGTACATAATAGGTCATTTTAATGTTCGCGCATCGCAATTGTCTGAAGGTGGCGGTCTCCTGCATTCACAGATACTGTTAATTGAAAAAAATTAATTTCACATTTGTGTGTTTTCGTTATGTGTCTAAAAGTAATTTGTTAATATCTGGTGAAAGAAATTAATTAATGTACTATTCAATTATTTTGCATAACGTTTTGGAGTGCAGAATTTTGTTTTAAACAAACAAACAAAGAAGTTGATTTTTCAAAAGTAGTTGCGATTTAGTTGCGTCTAGTATTAAAACATTATATCATTTTCATGATTGAGTGGTATAGAGGGCGCTGTTATTAGCTGCTGCCTGTCTTTTTTGAACGCTCTTATATTGTTGGACTTATTTACATTTTTCTTTGAAATACATCGATATTATTTGTAATATAGTTAGATATTGATGATTATATTTAGATTTTGATTTAATGTTTGTAATATATTTAGATTTTGATGTAATATTTGATTTTCATTTTTTCTCATTATGCATGATTTATAGTCGTACGTTTTAGTCATTCATATTTTGGTCGTTTATTGTGTTGTATATTGACTTTATAAATTGAATAATTTCAGCTTCCCAGCTGCATGTTCTTTTATTTCAATAAACCGAATCAAATTCAAATTGTAATATGCATGCATCTTCTAAATGTTAGTTGTATGCGATGTCTAAATATGAATATGACTTTTTTTCATACTTTACTATTAAACCGTACATGAATATTTTCATGAATTTACTGTATCGTTCACAAAATATTTTAAAAGTAATTTGCTAGGGACTGAATTGTACATAGACCGTACTGATTTAAGAGGGTGTGGTAACATTTGATCAGAATGTATTCTTAAGTTTAAAAGGAGTGTTCTAAGTCTGCTTCTATTTTGCTTATCTACATTGTATAAACAAGCCTAGTGAGCATTGCGGTAGATTAACAACTATCAATAGGGGCCTACCTATAACGTTTACATGTAGATCCCCCCACTCCGAGAACGGAGGGATACCATGCGTGTTCCCAAAATGTCCGTTTAAGGGGTACTTTTCACGCAGCAAACTCCGGCTTTTAACACACACAGAATCGGCCCGTATTGACTTATACACACCGGACTTAAGGGGGTGCTTTCAAAGAGAGGGAACAAGCATACGCGTACCCTAAATAACACTGAGTGGCGGGGGGATGTAGACATATTTGGAAATAAAAATGTATTTGACTGTAAAGGCAAATGATTAATACAGTGTTCTATTCAGAATTTACGTAGTATTGTAAATGTCTTATTCTGTGACAGATTCGTACATAGACCATATAGACTATTCTAAAATGGTTAGTTTCAGTTACATTATCATTTGGTTTTAAAGGTTATTAATTCAGATTTAAAGACTATTTCCTCTTTTATTAATGCTTTCACTTCAGTTATAACATTGTATATAGTTTCGTTACATGTAGGCCTATATTTGTTGGAGATGTGTTTATTAAATCAAAATGTAATTATGTAATTGTATGTAATTCTATGTATAACGAATCACATATGTAGGTGTAAAGGTCGGAGTAGTGACCGTTTGAACGATGATCGTGTAAGCGAAACCAACTTCTACCCCGACCTATTTAAAAATCCAGGAATAAGTCGCTAATTACATAGACAGTTGAACATTAGCAACAATGGTTGGATTCATTTTGTATCAAAACTATTCTCATTTATATCACGTTAGTAATGCGTGTAGTTTTGTCAATACCTACACAAAAATGCTTGAATAAGTATTATGGCGATGTCAATGCCCGATTTGGTCTGTATTCTTAAAGTGTGTCTTTGGCCATTGCTACCTTCGTGCCTCCGACCTAGTGCCCGGTTGAGTTGTTTATGTAATGCGCGATATATTTTGTAGCATTGAGTAATTTTGCAAATGAGACTGCCCAAAACAAATCGTTAGTGACTGTTTCATTGTAGTTTAATTATTATACATTACATATATCGACTTTTAACTTGAATGCCTGGCCGAGTTTCGACTAATTTTTCATTTGTTACTATTGGGCAACTTTGGCTATCAATACCATGCTCGGTGTTCATTATATCATTGTCGATTTCACGAAACTAGTGTACTATTGCTTGTTTTTTGTTGTTGGTTTTTCTTGTTTTAAACGTAGTGCGTGGCGACCATGTATGTGGGCGTGGCCCGCGGTTCACGGTTAGATGATCAGCGGTCCTCACCCGCTGGACTGGTTGCCATGCAGGTTGTCAGGGAGGGACCAACAAGTAGCGTTTGCGCTGCTCTGGCGTTTCGTTGCCTGGTCTGGTGGCTGGCGTATCGTTGGTATTTCGCGCTCCATGATGACGTGACTTAATGTTATCATGTGGCGCGGTCTCTCCGCGGTATGCTGGTTCGCCGGTGTCTGGCGGTGTTTCGTCGGTGTGACGTGGATCGGCATGATGTATGTTAATTCATTTTATTTCAACTTAACTACTGCTTATTTGTATTACTTGTGGTAAAGCCAAGGTATTATCATACCCCCCCCCCCCCCCCTGTAAATCCCTATTCTCATGTCAATCATAATCCAGTCCTTAATGCTGTACGTCGTTTCCTTCTCACCCCCTTAGGTATAGCACATAGGCTTAACCACCTTTCTCTGTAACTTAAAGGTAGTACATTTCGAAAACAATTCATCACTGTAAATTTAAACGATAACAATACTCAAACAATTTAAAAAAAATAAAACTTTTTTAAATTACAAATTTCTAAGTTTTTTTTTATTTGTAATTAATGACCACGTTTGAACGCTGTCACCGGCCCCGAGTCTGTCTGATAGTCACGCACAAGTGAACATCATGTACACCCCCCCTGATTTTGTTGGTTTTTGCCGACACCCATTATAAATGCACTTGCACTCTTACACGTACATGCACGCACCAAACACATAGTATTCATTTATACTGGTCGCAATACCACATTTTTAATCTTAATGGCTTTAAATGATATTCTGAATGATCAAGTTTATACACCCCAGAGTAAATATTATACTACTAGTGAATTTAATTCAAATTTTAATTCAACGGGACCCAATAATAACCTTCACTGTTTTAGTTTATTAAACATCAATATTCGAAGCTTACAAAAGAATTTCGATAATTTTGAAGAATGTTTATCTATCCTAAACACATTTTCATTTTCTTTGATAGGACTTACCGAAACCTGGTTACATTCAACTTCTCCTCCAATATTCAACATTGAGAATTATGAATTTATTCATTCAGACCGTAAAAACGGAAAAGGAGGAGGTGTCGCTTTTTATACTCGTAATGATGTACAATTTAAAATAAGACATGATATCCAACTGGAAAGAATAGAAACATTATTTTTAGAAATTATTGATGATAAACATAAGAATAGAATCGTTGGGGTAATGTACAGACCACTTAAAAATGTAGCCGACACATTTTTTGATGAATTAGAATCATGCCTTGAATTTATTTCTAGAGAAAATAAAGATGTATATATTATGGGAGACTTTAATATCGATATATCCTTACCTTTTACCGCTCTTGGCCAACGCTTCACTAATTTATTATCTTCATTTTTTTTTAAACCTCTCATTAATAAACCAACTAGGATTACAAACTTAACACATACTATAATTGATAATATTTTCTCAAACGTATTAGATAATAAACAGAATGGAATAATATACTATGATATTTCAGACCATTTACCAATATTTACGATAGGTCCTAATGATAAACACCTACAAATTCCCAATAAAGAACATACAACACGACGTAAAGAAACCAAGCGTAATATTGAATCCTTAAAGATAGACTTGAGTCAAGAAGATTGGTATGATATTTATTTTGAAAGAGATGTGAACAGTTCATATGACAAATTTATAAACAAACTTCTTTGTCATTATAATAAAAATGTGCCCCTCTCAAGAATTAAGTCAAATAAAAAGAAAAATAAACGACCATGGATTACTCAAGGTATACTTAAATCAATATCTACCCGAATTCGTTAATATAAAATCTCACTTCGATCACCTACAAATGAAAATCAAAATAAATATAAAAAGTACCGTAATAAATTGACTTCAATTATTCGTTTATCACGCAAATTATACTATGGTAATAAAATTGAAAATAATAAAGATAATAATCAATCATTATGGCAAACAGTTAATGACATTTTGGGGAAGAAAAAGGATACTCCAAATAATATTGAATTTAATGATAATGGGCATCACATAGACCCAAATGATGTTGCTGAGGCATTCAATAAATACTTTACTAATATTGGACCGGATTTAGCTTCCAAAATAATCAATGAAAAGAATGATTTTTTCAAATACTTAAATAATAACGTTAATCAATCCTTATTTTTTAATCCAACAAATATTCAAGAGATTTTAGAAATTGTTCGTTCACTAAAAAGCAGTAAATCTAGTGGCTACGATGAGCTAAGTGTATCTTTATTTAAAAAAAAAATTTACTTCATAGCTTCCCCGTTATCACATATCTTTAATTTATCTCTTTCCCAAGGGTTTTTTTTCCCGACCCACTAAAAGTTGCAAAAATAATTTCGATATATAAAAAGGATGATCACTCTAAAGTTTCAAACTACCGACCAATTTCTTTACTACCAAGCATTTCAAAGATATTAGAGAAAAAAGTATATAAACGATTATATTCTTTCTTAGATATCAATAACTTTTTAATTCCTGACCAATATGGATTTAGAAAGAACCACTCTACTGATTATGCTATTTTACAATTATGTGACAAAATAACTGATTCCCTTTCTAAAAAAGAACACACTGTAGGTGTTTTTATGGACTTATCGAAAGCATTCGATACCATGGACCATCGTATATTAATACATAAATTAAAAGCATATGGAGTTAGAGGGATTGTACTTTCTTGGTTTGAAGACTATTTGCGTAATAGACATCAATATGTTATGTTTAAATCTACAACATCTAATATTTCCACCATAGAATGCGGAGTACCACAAGGCTCCATATTAGGTCCCCTACTGTTTTTAGTATATATGAATGATATTGTTAATGCATCACCACTCCTAACATATGTTCTGTTCGCAGACGATACCAACGTATTTTATTCGCATACAGACTTAAACATTCTTATTACAACCCTCAATTTAGAACTAAATAAATTATCATCTTGGTTCAAATCCAATAAACTCTCTTTAAATATTAATAAGACTAATTGTATTTATTTCAAAAACATACACTCTAAACATGTACTTCATTATGATATTTTTATAGATAACATGCCCATAATTGAAAAAGAAGTTACAACATTCTTAGGTGTAATGATTGATTCAAACCTAACTTGGAATAGTCATATTAACAACATTTGCATGCTAGTCTCGAGAAGCATAGGCATTTTATATAAATTAAAATATTATCTATCACAAAAGTCACTATTTATGCTTTACAATTCCTTCATTTTGTCATACATATCTTATTGTAACATAGCTTGGGGTAATAGTAGTAAGATGAAAATTACGTTAATATATCGTCTCCAAAAGAAAGCACTTCGTCTCTGTACACATTCACATTATTTAGCCCATACTGATCCAATATTTTGTAAACTAAAAACATTAAAAATCGCTGACATTCACAGTTTTCAAACTGCAATCTTTATGTATAAATGTTGGATAAATACTATACCTTTGGCATTTCGAAATACTTTTGTTTACAATAGTGATATACATTCTTATCCCACACGACACTCATCCGATTTCCACTTAACAAACCAAAAATTATTATGGCCTATAAATCGATAAGACATCATGGTCCAGACATTTGGAATGCTTTACCTGACAATATTAAACACTCTGCAACTCTTTATTCATTCAAAGCATCGATGAAAAAAATATTTAATATCTACATATTCAAAAACATCATAAGGTCTCAGAGGTTTTGATTGTTTATTTAAATTAATTTTAGATGACCAGTTCATTAACAATACGAATCGAACACTTACTCCACCTGCACACACCCACTTGCACACACTTGCACATTTTTCTTCTTTTTTCTTTCATTAATTTCTTTCCACTTTTTATTCAGATACTTTCTGAACAAAATCTGTATATGTGACTCTCTATTCCCCTACATTCTCCTAAAACAGCGCCATGTACCCCCCCCCCCCCCTTCCCGGCTGCTATCGACTCAAGCTTCCTTGCTTATGATAGTTGGCCTCTGCATTTATCTTGATTATTTTTACTTACCTCCTTACTTTCAAGCTTTCAATTATGCATTTTTTTTTAATTTCATTTTGTATGTATTAAGTTGTCACTCTTTATGTAAATCAATTATATTATATACTATTATTGTTATTTGAATGTTTTATATTTGATTTATCAATAAATGCAGAAACATCTGCTAAAAAAAAAAAAAAAATTACGAAGAGGTCTTACCTAGCATCGTTGCAAACAAAGAATCAATTATTTGGATACAGTGCCTTAATTGTAGATTATTGTAGATTATTGTAAATTTCATTTTTTCTAGCAAAACTTTACACAGACTGTTCTAGAATGGCGGAGAAAAAAAGTCAGTTTTTATCGAACCTGTAACATGTATTTTGCCTTTAAAATATGGTTTAATTCTTCCGGTATCTTTCACTCAATCGTTTAAATTGTAGATAATCATACAAGTGCTTGTAATCCTTGTATATTTCTAATTACCCATTTATTTTCAAACAGGTGATGGGTTTATATTTCACTATTTCATGGTCTCATTTGTTTTCTGTGCAAATCCGACATATCCGATGAGCAATGAGCAATATACATACTTGAACATCAAAGTTGTATACGATGTGAAAACAAATGATCATCAACTAGTTTATTTCACAAATCGTTGTATTTTGTTCTAAAGTTGTACATTTTAGATTGTTCTAAACTGGAAAGGGTAAGAGCAATTACTCAGAATTGTTATCTTAGTTTTTGTAAATCTTGTTTTAAGCATGTTTCTATGTTTTTCTTCAAGTGTCGACATTACATATGATTATTGTATCTTTCTACTTATCAGTATGATGTTATTGGATGGTGGGTTAGTTCTCTTTATATATTTAGGGATTTTAAGGTGTAAATTCGTATTCCTATCCCATTCATAATGCCATACATCTTAATGATTGTTTGAATTCCTAAAAGCGAACATAATTAAATAGATCATGTCATTGAAGTCAAGATTTGATATGCTATGAAAACAAATTATACATTTTTTTGAAGAAAAGTAGTGTAAAATTATTCCCTTGTGGATAAATTAAACATAGACTCTTCTAAAATGGTGTAAGTTTAACAAGAATAATTATGCACAATTTGCGTCTGATGTGTCGTGATCAAAACAGCGCTAAACTTTCTGTCGAAGCGCTTGTATATCCCAGATCATGAGAGGTGATTTTAATTGTATTAACTTTGTATTGTCCGAAACGCAGTTAACCTAAAACTTGTACGATTCTCAATTGTAAGCTTCCTGGTTTTTATAGATACATTATTGTTCTTTGTTGTCTAATTTAAGGCAAGGGCTAAAAAGCACGATTAGCTTAAACATGATTAACTTCAAAGATTGAACTACCTTTCTTCCTAAAATAAAAGTTATTGAATAGACCTTAAATCCATCGACTCGTCTCTTTTTTTACCAGTTAGAATCACCGATGGTCTTGTGTGGTTGATGTTCGAAGAAGACTATAGAGCCTTGTTCAAAATGAGAGAGAATACATTGTGAAAGACTGAGTATTTACATGTAGTTACGAGAGCAGTGAGACAGTTTCCGTAACAGTTACCTTAAAGCGTACATAATTATTTACATAATTATTTTCATGGAAGTCAAGGTTTGAACCCTGCCGCCGGCTGGATCCGCCCCTGGTTCATGTTATGCCTACATGTGCCCATTGGAATATACCTTTCCCCTTTATCAGAATAAACGGTCCTTGCTGAACATTCACCTGCCTTTATGTCTTGCTCTTCTGAAAAAAAGTTTGATTTCTGAAACATGCAGAAATATCAATTCATAACAATTAATGCCCTCATGATTTAAAGACACGCATGAGACCTATCACTCATTGGATTTCATAGTTTTCATTTTATACATGTTATGATCAATACATTTTGTGGACTTTTTACCGTAAAATCTGGCTCAAATGGATTTGCACATGCCATTTTCAATACAATGGTGCCCAGTAAAGCGTGCTATGGAATGCTGTGATAAATATATCACATACAAGCACCCCGGCCCCTGGATACGTCACTGATGTCTTTCTAGTGTTAATGCATAACGATGAAAATATTTTTCTTTACTTGCTTTTCAAATCGTCCACAAAAGCTCTCCTAGGTAAAAGTTCAGACCATAAGCCAGACAATTGACTTTATTTCATTATATTTTTTTCTTCTCTTCCATTAATAGCAAGGAGTGCCTGAATTGATAACACCGGATATTACTTCAGCGGAGCGGTAAAATCTCACGTTTAGGCAATTTACAAAGAGAAAGCAAAATTTGATCTCACGGTGGGGGTCAAAAGGTTTATAATTTGCATGTCAATCTGACATATTTAGAGTCGTCATTAAAATAATTTTAAGCGCAAGAGGGCGTCCTTATTGTATTGTCCATGAAGAGAAATCCAACCTTCATAGTAAAGAACTTTCATAGAAAACACAAGAAAAAAATTAGGGAAGCAGACAAGTAAAAATCGGAATAAAATGGGACAAAAACAAACATAGATTTGACTTTTGGAAAGTTGTAATCAGTAGTATACGTATCTCAACTTAAAATTTTCTGAATCGGTAATGTATCTGTATAATGCAGTGCCAGACAATTTTTTTTTCCATTTATTCCAAAACACAAAATTACTGATATATAGATTCATCTCTCAAAATGTATGACTCTGGATGGTCTTTTCCTTTAAGAAGACCTATCATAATATACGATCTATAAGAGGCCTATATCGTGTGTAATGACCCAAGGGAGACGATAATTAGAACAAAAGAGAAATTGATGATATTTGTGTACACGACTAACGGAAGTATTAGGGACTTTTAGATTCGCACGAAGACAATAGGTCTATGCTACGATCGACGTCCTTTTTATGCACTGCCTTGAATGGACGTCACACGTATCAGTCCACGCAAATCTAAAAGTCCCTATTGTTAATCCACTGACAACATTGCCAATTTGAGAATCGCATAGCTACACTGATCTCATATTTCAAACGTTCAATACTCTCCTATTATTTAGCTGATTGATTGTAACTTTCGCCATTCTGTTTTCTTATTTTGTTTCGCTTTCATACAAATGGACTAGTTACAAAGATAGGAATTCCCTAATTAACCGTATGCATATGACCATCCGACTGGAAAAATTATATTCCGATAAAATGCCTTGCTCTTTTGAAAAAAGTTCCATTTTTGAAAATGCAGAAATCTGTATTCATTACAATGAATTCCATTATTAAGAAACGTATGAGAACTATCACTCATTGAGTTTGATAGCTTACATTTCATTAAGGTATTACTTGCATATGATTTTAACATTTGCAGGGCTTTTTTCCCCAAAGTCTGGCTTAAATGGATTTATACATGCCATGTTCAATACAATGGTGCTCAGAATTAAGCGTGCTATGGAATGCTGTGATGAATATATCACATGAAAGCACCCCAGCCCCTCGATACGCCACTGATCTCTTTCTAGTGTTCATGCATAACGATGAAAATATTTCTTCTTTTCATGTTTTTCAATTCGTCCACAAAAGCTCTCCTAGGTTAAAGTTCAGACCATAAGCCAGACCATTGACTTTATTTAATTCATTTTTTTTTCATCTCTTCTCCATCAATAGCAAATAGTGCCTGAATTAATTACACCGGGTATTACTTCAGCGGAGCGGTAAAATCTCACATTTAGGCAATTTACAAAGAGAAAGCAAATTTGATCTCACGGTGGGGGTCACAAGGTGTATAATTTGCATGTCAATCTTACATATTTAGAGTCGTCATTAAAGTAATTTTAAGTGCAAGAGGGCGTCCTTATTGTATTGTCCATGAAAAGAAATCCAACCTTCATAGTAAAGAACTTTCATAGAAAACACAAGAAAAAAATTAGGGAAGCAGACAAGTAAAAATCGGAATAAAATAGGACAAAAACTGACATAGATTTGACTTTTGGAAAGTTGTAATCAGTAGTATACGTATCTTAACTTAAACATTTTCTGAATCGGTAATGTCTCTGTAATGCAGTGCCAGACAAATTTCTCATTTATTCCAAAACACAACATTCATAATAGATCCATCTCTCAAAAAGGAATGTCTCGGGATGGTCTTTTTTTCCTTTTAGAGGACCTATCATAATAAACTATCTATAAAAGGCTTATATTTTGAGTAGTGACCCAAGGGAGACAACAATTAGAACAAACAGCAATTAATGATATGTTTGTACACGACAAACGGGAGTATTGTTAAGACTACGTACAAATCCACTGACAAATTTGCCAATTTGATAATCGCATAGCTACACTGATCTCATATGTCAAACATTCCTATCTTTCCTATTATAAAGCTGATTGATTTCTAACTTTCGCCATTCTGTTTTCTTATTTTGTTTCGCTTTCATACAAATTGACTAGTTACAACGATATGATTGTCCTAATTAACCGTGTATATATGACTCATGCTCCGTTGACCATTGCCCATAGGTCAATATCGTACACTAACTGAATTTCTAACTTTAAATATTAGATTCAAGATTCAAATGATTTTATTTCCCATGCAAAACATAATACAATAACATTGCAATGTTATTTGCAATTATTCCCAAACATGGCCCTAACTTTTTTTTTAAATATAGCTCTGATAAAATAAAACGTCTTGGTTTGGAGTAATGTGATCGGAGTAAAAGAAATGTTTCACAAGGGACAGGTAAAAATGCCAGAGGTAAACATTTCAGAAGGTAAAAACGCCAGAGTTTTAAATGCTAGACGTAAACATGTTTCATTATATTTTATCAGTTGAATAAACTTTGAATTTGTAACTATTCTGTTTGAAAGTATATTCGGAGCAAGTTTAAATACTGTACGACAAGCTGTTTTCCAAAAGGGAGTATCAAATGTCAACCAAGCACTTTTGGCACATTTGACCAAAATTATAATCAAACCCTGGAATCCACGATTCAAAAAAGCGAACTCCGTTTCCCCGTTGGATCAATCTATGAACCTAACTACCATGAAAGCAATGCAGACACTGCTTGCTATAATTACATTTGTCTGGCTTTTACTCTGGACTTTAACACTGGAGAACTGTTGTGGGGCGGTTTGAATAGCAGGTTATCAAAGATATCTCTTCATCGTTATGCATGAACACCAGTGGCTGATCCAGGGACCAGGGATCACCTACTTCTAGCCCACCCCTCCCCGCAACCAGAAAATAAGAACAGGGGGAAAAGGGGAAGGAAAGACTTAATATTTGAGTTCATGGCCATTTATTGTATTTTTTTAAAATTCATTTTGATTGCTTGATATTTGTTTTAGACTAATTTTTTTTTATTTGATTTATAATACTAATACCCCTCCACCCCCCAAAACCCATCCTGGATCCGCCAATGGGATAGACATTGTAATGAAAATGATTAATGGGATATTTACCACTTTGCAAGTTATTAACCAAACCGTGGCATACTGAAATATCTTGAATGTGTAATTTGTGTTTGTTCAATATCCCCCCGTGAACAAAAAAGGAAAATACAAATTAAATCCAGATTACTTGCTATTTGGTGTACACACAACTTTTAAAAAATGTGCAATACAATTATTGTAAATAATATAATACATTGAAACACAATGTGAAGGTTTGACCTGATTTTAACATCTGGAAATAGTTTCAAGTTTCAATTTGTTCCATATTTTACCAAAAATATAGACATACATACAAAATATAAACAAATGTACAATACATGTAGTATATATGAGCATGTCTCAATAATTATTCATTGATATAATACATTAAATAGAATATAAGGAACCTATTAAAAAGCAGTGCTTGTATATTATAGGTTCCTGGTAAAATAGGTATTGTAGATGAAAAGGCCGTAGCAGTTGAGAATTGTGACAAATTTCGAAAAGGTAGCTCTTATAGCTGATGAAAAGCTGTTTTATAATGCTACACAAATGTTAAAGATATGTTAAGAAGTTCTTTAAAAAATGTGTTTTTTCCCCTTCAAAATCTCCAATCTATGTCCATTACAATTGTGTTTTCTGCGAGTGCTAATCATGGTAGTAGGTGCATCAATACATAGAGCTACTTTGCTACAAATCATCATCATTATATCTGTATTGCCATTTTTTTCTCGACATTACAATTATTCAATTAATGGACGCTTAACATGAAAATGTTTACCTGTGTTGAAGTCCATGAGTCAGCAGGATGAAATTAATCAGTTTTTCTGTTACAAACTGATGGACTGATTGATTTTTGTTAAGTATTCTTTCGGAGTTCAGAATGAAGCATGAAAACATGTACAGAAAATGGAGGATATGTACAAATGCATGATGTTGGTCAGTGTGCGCATAAGTACATGTATATCAAAACTAGTCTTAGGGTGCTGACACCGTTGCGCACACCAACACTGGATTGTGCCTGCAAACTATGCGTGAACGTAGACCTTTGGCTGTGTGTGTGTGTGTGTGTGTGTGTGTGTGTGTGTGTGTGTGTGTGTGTGCTTGTGTAGATGTTTGTGCGAGAAGTCTCGGCGCCTGATTACGATCATTCCCTCCTCTATAGACGCCCCCTCCCCCATCCCACGCCCTCCTCGGAAAAAGATTGAAAAGATTGAGACCACTTTTGTGTTATCATTTGTGTTCTCATTCTTGAAGCAGATCTTAGAGTGCAAATACGGGTTCGTTGCTTGGGGAATACACGTGGAATTGAAAGCAAGCCACAACAAAATCCAAAATTTACTCAAACTATTGACTGGTGAAGCTGTAGATAAGCCAGGGTGTTAGCGCGGTAGAGTATATGAGGCATCCAGCAGCAATTTTGATGTAAATGTTCATGTAAGTTGACCCGGTTGAGAACTGAGGAGGGATTGGGGCTGATACGTACATCCAGGGAGGGAATAAAGCTTTGTGTCAAAGTAAAAATATCTGAAACTGTATATCAGAAAGCACTTGTTCATTATATTCCTCCTCTATGTAATGTAATTTTGTTTTTGTTTTAAACACCGACAAAAGTAAATACTGCACTACACCAAAGGCCGACCCCGGGTGCAGCGGGTGTTCGCAGGATCGCCTCGGTCAGTTCAGGTCAGCCTACTTGTCCGAAAGCCCACGACGAGGACATTAACAAAATATACATGTAACGAACCAAGCAATACGGACGCAGTATTTAATTTCAATGATTCCATTTGGTTACATCTTTCCATCTTTATTGGTTCAGACTCAAACAGCTATTTTCTGTCTCTCTCAATATCTATGAACTGTATGTCCTGCAAGGGACACACCCGAATCCAACATGGAGTCTTATATTGTGTCTAAACACATCCTTTCTCAGAGCCCATCAAAACATGTGTCTCTCTACTAACATACCAACAAGACCAGCATACCTTCTCTGCATACACTGCCATGTACATTTATTAACATATTCATGCCCAATTGTCCATGCTTGCTCATTGAAGTGTTTACCATTGTTTAAGTCATGGCTTCCACAAGGTGCAGTGGATATGAGCATATTTGCACACACACACACACACACACACACTCAAGAAAGCAGTGGATACATGTACATGTATGTGCATATTTGCATATGTGTATAACACCTGTAGTCATATCACTACATATACATAACTGACGGTCCACTAGAGCGACAGCCCCGGGGACCGACATTGACACAAGCTTCAAGAGACCAATATTGACAAGACCGCGACTCCCCAACTAGATCCGATCTGACGGTCCACTAGAGCGACAGCCCCAGGGACCGACAATGACACAAGCTTCAAGAGACCAATATTGACAAGACCGCGAATCCCCTCTTGATACGATCGAGACCGACAAACAAAAAAAATAAAAAGAAGAAATTCATGAGAACATATACAAATGGAGAAAGTTTCTAAAGGTCGACGAGGCCGATGATACGAAACGCCGACAGCCCGTTAGACAGATGAAACAAAAAATACATAGGGGAAGATTGAGAAAAAAAATGTTGGGCTCCCGGGCCATAGCCTACATCGAGAGATGTAGACAAATTAGCTGAAGTAAATGCCAAAACAACTTTTATAAAATTGTCCTATGTGGTGATTTTCTTGCGAATCCAAGAAATAAGAACAGTTGTTTTGGAGGCAGATTTCAGGAAAGATTCTGTGATTAGGAATTAAAGTGGTAAAAACAGTCATATTTACTGATGATTGAATAATAATTATTGTAAATGATACATCTATTTTTGCGTTCTTCGAACTAATACACAAAGTTTGAAGCGATTTCAGTTCGTATTTAATATGTTGACGCATTATGGGAAAATGAAAAAATTGTATGCGATCAAGTGTGTAAGATGAATAGATATTATGTCAGTAAATAACGCTGCGACTATTTGGTTTCGGCTCATTCTAATTGGTCAACCATGCATTTATTCCCTTTTCAGGTAATATTGCATTACATTGCAGCAAAGCTGAGGTCAGGACACGGTGACGTTCTATCATGATGACGTGCTACAAAACAACGCCCCTTTCTCACAAAAGGATACGCCATTTTCTCCATGACTGTTCAATCGGTTAGTTTGATCCGGAAACTGTAAGCACACACACATGAGTTATTTAGTTCATACCTTTGTGTAATGTACCATCAAACACAAGTTAAAGTTTTCGGATAAAAAAACAAGGAGCTAAATTTAAAGAAAAACTTCTACCGTTCAATTGTGGAACAATTTTATCAACGGATTTGTGAACAGAATGGACAATCTACCATTGAATTTAGAAACAACAGACCTTTGATGTTATATTTCGATGGTCAGGAGCACGTTAGCTTATATGAAGGAAATCAGACGAATAAAGTGGAGTTATCAAACTTGTATTGACAGCGCCAGGACTGTCCGAGACGGATTCTTTAATTATAGAATTGGAATTATGATTGCAAGTATTACTTTAACAAATAGAACCATTCCCCTGCATGGTTTCCAATGCATAATCATTAGTAGGCTTGGAATAGTTTAAACCTGCAGGGAAACAGAGGAATATATTTATACCTCTCACGTTGTAGAGCGGGTAACTTCATTGACGTATTCTGTATCTTCAAAGAACGATTCACAGAACGCAAAGGTGACTATGACAAACACGAAATATAAGCTTTAGAACAAAGATATATTTATTAGATTTGGTTCACAATTGGGTCCACAAACACATACAAACATGGATAAGCGAGCAGCGAATAAACCTTCTGAGGTCGATATAGCCCTCTCCTCGGCAGCTTCAAAGGGTCATCTTGACGTGGTTAAGTTTCTCGTTGGTCAAGGGGCACAGGTTGATGGGAGTAAGGAAGATGGTGTGACACATCTTTGCTGGGCATCATGTCAAGGTCATCTTGACGTAGTTAAGTACCTCATTAGTCAAGGAGCACACGTTAATGGGGGTGATAACACACTGATGTCACCTCTTTTCTGGGCATCATACAGTGGGCATCTTGACGTAGTTCAGTATCTCGTTAGTCAAGGAGCACATGTAGAGAGTGGTAATAACGAAGATTTTATACCACTTAATGGTGCCTCAAAGGAAGGTCATCTTGGCGTAGTTGCGTACCTCATTGGTCATGGAGCACAGGTTGAGAGGGGTGATCCATTAGGTTGGACACCACTCCATAACGCTTCAGCCTATGGTCATATTAATGTAGTCCAGTACCTCGTTAGTCAAGGAGCACAGGTTGAGAGTAGCATGAATACTGGTGAAACACCGCTTCTTTTTGCATCAACAACTGGTCATCTTAACGTAGTTCAGTACCTTGTTAGTGAAGGAGCACAATTAGATAGGGTCAATAATGCTGGTGTTACATCACTTTCTCTCGCATCATCCAAAGGTCATCTTGGCATAGTTCAGTATCTCGTTAGTCAAGGAGCACAGGTTGAGAGGGGCAATAATGATGGTGACACACCACTTCATTTTGCATCAATGTATGGTCATCTTGGCATAGTTCAGTATCTCGTTAGTCAAGGAGCACAGGTTGAGAGGGGCAATAATGAGGGTGACACACCTCTTAACCGTGCATCACATAAAGGTCATCTTGACGTAGTTAAGTATCTCATTGGTCATGGAGCACAGATTAATAAGCCTGCTATTAAAGGTCCGACACCTCTTTCCTGGGCATCAAAAGAAGGTCATCTTGACGTAGTTAAGTACCTCATTGGTCATGGAGCACAGGTTGAGAGAGATGATTCATTAGGTTGGACACCACTTAATGCGGCTTCAGCCTATGGTCATATTAATGTAGTTCGGTACCTTGTTAGTCAAGGAGCACAATTAGATTTGGGCAATAATGTTGGTGATACACCACTTTCTCTCGCATCATCCAATGGTCATCTTGATGTAGTTCAGTATCTCACGAGTAAACAAGCACAGAGGAAAGAAGCATCACCTGAAGGTATGATTCGCATTTTTACAGTGATCACTATTTTATATCAACAAGTAAAATACTTATAGCGACAGAACTGCCATAATATTTTAGTTTTAAGTTGTTTTTATCGTTTACTTTTTTTCAAAGGTATTTGTTAACATTTCCCCAAATAGGCAAAATAACATGATGTAATTTGTTTCTTTATTCTTTTGAAAGACGATCTTACCCCGCCTTACCCGGAATGCAAAACCATGTTCAGCACATTTTCCTGATCCTATAACTAAACGATTTTTTTTTAATTACGTATTTCCGTTTGGTCCAATGCCACTTGGTCAAATAGCCAGTTCGTTCCACTTCATTTAGTCTACAACCAGTTTACATGAGTAAACCCTATATATACCCGCTTTACATTGTCAAACTACGTTTCAGCCAATCATCGTGTCAGTCAATTTACCGGCATGGCCAATAGCCACTTGTCTGTATCAAATTGGTAGAATAGCCGCTTCATCCAACATATATATATTTCTTTTCATTTTGGTCCCATTAACATTTGGTCTATTATAATTTGGTCCAATTTCTCTTTTGTCTAATATCAAGTGCTCTGAACCAAATTAGTCCAGTTTCCATTTGGTCCAAGCTTCATATTCCCGTTGTCTATAATTTCATTACATCTATTTTAATTCCGTCTACTCCCATTTCGTCTGATTATGACATGGTCTCATCATCATGTTATCTAATCATCATTCGGCAATATATTTTGTTTTGTATAACTTATTTACCAGTTTTGTCCATAACCGTAGACGAGGACTTCATGCATGGCTGATTGTCAACGAAACGGAGTTAAGTCTGTTGTCAATTCTGCTTGTTTCTACGGCAGGCAGCCAGTGAAAACGAATTCGTTTGATAAACTAATGGAAATACAAGCACTACTTTAAACAAACAGAACTTTGTCATTCCTTGCTCATTTTTCTTGATTGAGGTGTCATATGAAAGGGCAGAAACTCAACTTTCTAGAAATGTTATTTCCTCCTTGAAATTCAGATACCGTCCGCCAAATTACTTTTTTGTTTCCCCTCTTCAAATTCATTTTAATCACTCATGCGTGAAATATGCATCATGTAAGTTGCATCTAATGAAAGAAGAGGATCTAAGCTTTCCAAATATGTGTCATTTATTAATTATAAATGAGGCTAAGTTATGATAACACATCGATAATTTTCGGTTTCGTTTTTTCTGGGACGCACTGTATAGTTTCACAGTATTCTTTTATTATATTCGGATTAACTTTCTTTGTTTTTTTCTGATTCTGACTGTGTGTCCGGACATGGGGGATTGGTAGGTCATGCCAAAAAGTAGCATCTTCTAACAATAAATCCTGGGCCCTGTTTTTATAACAATTGTTATCAATAACTAATGCTAAATTTCGATGACAATTGTTTGCTCTCAGCCAATCAAATGTGATGATTTCAGTAGATTATAACAGTTATTGTAACTTGTTACAGTCCTGATCCGTGTGCTACTATACAAATTAAGAACGAATTTAGATTTGAATACAAACTTTGTTGAAGAAATTGAATTGTTCAATGTGCATCTGTGACAAAATAAATTGATATTTGAAAGTATTATACCTAATGGATATAGGACTCAGTGACTAATCCCGTTGGGGGGGGGGGCATTCCAATTGTTTTTTCATATTAGCACGCGCGAGCCACACAATAGCAAGAGAGAGAAAAATAAGAAAAAACATGATAAGAGTTGTATTTGTTGGTTAAAACGCATAGCGCTTACACAAAATTAATAGTTATTGGACAAAATAGTTGATGGAAAAAATGGTGTTGGACGAAATGATGTAAGACCATATGAAAATTGGACCGAATTGTTATTAACACCAAATTTTATTTCTGTATGCATAGGGTCTGCATGTGTTTCAGAGGCGTCCACCGCAATGCCATCAATGAATTTGAACGCCGTTACTGATGACAATGTTAAACGAGGAGGTACAAAATCTGTAATACGTCTAAATGTAGTATAAAATACACAGGATTATATATGACGATATATCTGAAGATGGAAAAGTCAGTTTAATACAAAATTTGAACGTATAATCTTAGCAGCAAAGTCTAGGTTTGGTATACATGTCATGCAAAAACGAAATATATATATATTTTTTTATTTTTTTCCCCCAAAAGAAATTAAAGCACAATCAGTAGGATCAGTGCACAATATTAATCGTCATAGCGTACTGAGAGAGATAGTTGTGACACTCGCACGCGTACGCACTCGAGGTTCAAGTCATGGAACGATGAAGTAGTTCCCTTCCACATTATTGTTTTGGGGAGGGAGCTATTTGGAGCTCCATGAATTGAGCTTTGATCGAGTACGCGTGCGCGTGTAACAACTATCTCTCTATTACAAAGATATTAGAAATGAAAATGTCCTTAATTTAATAACAAAGCAGTATACAAAGAATCAAACCTATTAACCATAGTTTCTTTACCAGTGTTATTACTTAACATTGTTAACAAGTTTTATTAAAGAGGGCCTTGTTAAGGTATTTTTATGTAATTGTATTTGTTTATGTATTTATTCTATTATTTCAACAAGGTAGCCGTGTCAGTAGTTGAAATACTATCATACTTGGGGGGGGGGGGGGCTGCATACCATAAACCATAGGGTTAGTAGGCGGTTACGTACATCAATGAAGGGAGAACAATTTTGTTTGAAAATCAAAATCTACAACTATGTATTAGAAAGCATTTGTTCACTTTATTCCCCACTCTATAGAATATATGTTATTTAGAAACCACAGAATGAAGGTTAACACTTCACTTGAGCCCGACGCCGG
Source organism: Strongylocentrotus droebachiensis (assembly GCA_035222895.1). NCBI lineage: Eukaryota > Metazoa > Echinodermata > Echinoidea > Camarodonta > Strongylocentrotidae > Strongylocentrotus > Strongylocentrotus droebachiensis. The sequence goes on from JAVYIG010003285.1 coordinate 189,165, forward strand.
GTGCAGCAGGTGTCCGAGAGTCCACGAGACCGACATTAATAAAAGGCATACTTAACTGACGGTCCACTAGAGTGACAGCCCAAGGGACCGACAATGACACTAGCTTCAAGAGACCAATATTGACAAGACCACGACTCCCCAACTAGATCCGATCTGACGGTCCACTAGATCGACAGACCCAGGGACCGACAATGACACTTAGCTTCAAGAGACCAATATTGACAAGACCGCGAATCCCCTTTTGATACGATCGAGACCGACAAACAAAAAAGAAAAAATGCATGAGAACATTATTTAAAAGAAAATTAAAGCAGCATCTTATATCGAAATATCATTAATTCTTGTACCCATATTCATATTATACAGCATTACCTATAACTGTTTTCGAACCTATGATTTTGTAATGATTATTTCCATTATTTCCTGCCATGAACGATGTCCCTGTCATGTTTTGTCATGTATGTTTCTGTTTTAGTTTTGTTTGTATATGTAAATCTCTTAACTACTGTTCGGGGAACTATGCCTCCACAAGGCCATTTGGCCTTATTTTTTAGTTCCCTATTTTCATTTTCTTATATATTGCAAATGCTTATCATTGTATATTTGTAGATACCTTTGTATTGTTTTTATTGAAAATGGAAATAAATAAAATGAATTGAATTGAATTGAATTGAATATAGAAATGGAGAATGTTTCAAAATGTCCACGAAACCGATGACACAAAACACCGACAGCCCATTCGACTGATGAAACTAAAAATACATAGGGGAAGATTGAGGAAAAAAAATGCTGGGCTCCCGCTTAAGTAAATGCCAAAACAACTTTTTATAAAATTGTCCTATGTGGTGATTTTCTTGCGAATCCAAGAAATAAGAACAGTTATTTTGGAGGCAGATTTCAGGAAAGATTCTGTAATTAGATATTAATATGGTACAAACAGTCATATTTACTGATGATTGAATAATAATCATTGTAAATGATACATCTATTTATGCGTTCTTCGAACTAATACACACAGTTTGACGCGATTTCAGTTCGTATTTATGTTGACGTATTTTGGGAAAATGAAAAAATTGTGTGCGATCAAGTGGGTGTAAAATCAATAGAAATCAAAGTAAATAACGCTGCGACTATTTGGTTTCGGCTCATTCTAATTAGTCAACCATGCATTTATTCTCTTTTCACGTAAGATTGCATACATTGCAGCAAAGCTTAGGTCAGGTCACGGTGACGTACTATCATGATGACGTGCTACAAAACAACGCCCGTTTCTCACAAAAGGCTTCACCATTTCCGCCATGACTGTTCCATCGGTTAGTTTGATCCGGAAACTGTAAGCCCACACAAATGAATTATTTAGTTCATACCTTTGAGTAATGTACCATCAAACATAAGTTAAATTCTTCGGATAAAAAGCAAGGAGCTACATTTTAAGCGTTAAATATGGAACAATTTTATCCACGGATTTGTGAACCGAATGGATAATCTACCACTTCATTTAGAAATAACAGACCTTTGATGTTATATTTGGATGGTCTGGAGCACGTTGGCTTATGTGAAGGAAATCAGACGAATAAAGTGGAGATATCAAACTTGTACCGAGACGGATTCTTTAATAATAGAATAGGAATTGTGCAAATTAGAACTATTTCTCTTGTTTAGTTTACAATGCATAATCATTAGTAAGCTACGAATAGTTTAAAATGCAGGGTAACAGAGAAAGATATTTGCCTCTCAAGTTGTAGAGTGGGTTACTTCACTGATGTATTTAGTCTCTTCCAAGAACGATTCACAGAACGCACAGGTGACTTTCACCATCCTTTGACAAACTCGAAATATTAGGTCTCGAACGAGGGAATATCCATAAGATTTGTTTGACAATTGAGCCCACAGACATATCAAAACATGACTGAAAGAACAGCAGATGAGCCTTCTGATGACGTTAAAGCACTACTCACGGCAGCCTTAAATGGACATCTTGACGTAGTTAAGTATCTCATTGGTCAAGGAGCACAGGTTGAAAGAGGTGATAATAATAGTGCGTCTTTACTTCTTGCTACATCACACAATGGTCAGTTGACGTAGTTGAGTACCTCGTTGGTCAGGGAGCACAAATTGAAACTTGTGATATTGATGGTGAGACACCTCTTAACTATGCATCACAAAAGGGTCATCTTGACGTAGTTGAGTACCTCGTTGGTCAGGGAGCACAAATTGAAACTTGTGATATTGATGGTGAGACACCTCTTCACCATGCATCACGCAATGATCATCTTGATGTAGTTAAGTTTTTCATTGGTAAAGGAGCACAGATTGATAAGCCTACTAAACTTGGTACGACGGCTCTTATATTTGCATCAGATGTAGGTCATCTTGACGTAGTTGAGTACCTCGTTGGTCAGGGAGCACAGGTCGAGAGAGGTGCTAATGATGGTGAGACACCTCTTCACTATGCATCACAAAAGGGTCATCTTGACGTAGTTGAGTACCTCGTTGGTCAGGGAGTACAAATTGAAACTTGTGATATTGATGGTGAGACACCTCTTCACCATGCATCACGCAATGATCATCTTGATGTAGTTGAGTATCTCATTGGTCAAGGAGCACAGGTCGATAATTCCAATGAAACAGGTACGACGGCTCTTCTCTCTGCATCAGGTGCAGGTCTTCTTGACGAAGTTGAGTACCTCGTTGGTCAAGGAGCACAGGTCGAGAGAGGTGCTAATGATGGTGAGACACTTCCTAACTATGCATCACAAAAGGGTCATCTTGACGTAGTTGAGTACCTCGTTGGTCACGGAGCACAAATTGAAACTTGTGATATTGATGGTGAGACACCTCTTCACCATGCATCACGCAATGATCATCTTGATGTAGTTAAGTTTTTCATTGGTAAAGGAGCACAGATTGATAAGCCTACTAAACTTGGTACGACGGCTCTTAGCTTTGCATCAGATGCAGGTCATCTTAACGTAGTTGAGTACCTTGTTGGTCAAGGAGCACAGGTCGAGAGAGGTGATAATGATGGTCAGACACCTCTTCACCATGCATCACGCAATGATCATCTTGATGTAGTTAAGTTTTTCATTGGTCAGGGAGCACAGATTGATAAGCCTAATAAATTTGGTACGACGGCTTATATCTTTGCATCAGCTAATGGTCATCTTGATGTAGTTGAGTATCTCATTGGTCAAGGAGCACAGGTCGATAATTCCAATGAAACAGGTACGACGGCTCTTCTCTCTGCATCAGGTGCAGGTCTTCTTGACGTAGTTGAGTACCTCGTTGGTCAAGGAGCACAGGTCGAGAGAGGTGCTAATGATGGTGAGACACCTCTTCGCTATGCATCACAAAAGGGTCATCTTGACGTAGTTGAGTACCTCGTTGGTCAGGGCACAAATTGAAACTTGTGATATTGATGGTGAGACACCTCTTCACCATGCATCACAAAATGATCATCTTGATTAATTAAGTTTTTCATTGGTAAAGGAGCACAGATTGATAAGCCTACTAAACTTGATACGACGGCTCTTAGCTTTGCATCAGATGCAGGTCATCTTGACGTAGTTGAGTACCTTGTTGGTTAAGGAGCACAGGTCGAGGGAGGTGCTTATGATGGTCAGACACCACTTCACTTTGCATCACGCAATGATCATCTTGATGTAGTTAAGTTTTTCATCGGTAAAGGAGCACAGATTGAAACTTGTGATATTGATGGTGAGACACCTCTTCACTATGCATCACACAATGGTCATATTGACGTAGTTTAGTACCTTGTTGGTCAAGGAGCAAAGGTCGAGAGAGGTGCTAATAATGGTATGACACCTATTCACTATGCATCACACAATGGTCATCTTGACGTAGTTGAGTACCTCGTTGGTCAAGGAGCACAGGTTGAGGAGTGTGCTAATAATGGTTCGACTCCACTTCATGCTGCATCACGAAAGGGTCATCTCGACGTAGTTGAGTACCTCGTTGGTCAAGGAGCACAGGTTGATAAACCTACTAAATTTGGTACGACGGCTTATATCTTTGCATCAGCTAATGGTCATCTTGATGTAGTTCAGTACCTCATGAGTAAACAAGCAAAGAGGAAAGAAGCATCACCTGAAGGTATGATTCGCATTTTAACCGGGATCACTATTTCATGTAAACAAAGTGATGTATATATAGGGAAAGAACTGTATAGGGACATACCTGTTATAATACTTTTACTTTTAAGTTGTTTTTATCCTTTACCTTTTTTTAAAGGTATATGTAAATTTTTACATAATAAATGTATACGATGTAATTTTTTTCTTCTTCAATCTTTTAACTAATGAACTGTTTACCCCGACTAACCCAGATTGCTGATCCGGATTTTCCAGATTTTCCTGTTCCTATGCCTGAACGAACTGTATACAAAATAAATTATATATTGCCGTTTGGTCCAATGCCACTTGGTCAAATAAACATTTCATCCCACTTCATTTAGTCTACAACCAGTTAACATGAGTAAACCCTATATATACCCGCTATACATGCTCAATCTACGTTTCAGCCAATCATCATGCCAGTCAATTTACCGGCATGGCCAATAGCCACTTGTCTGTAACAAATTGGTAAAATGACCACTATATACAATCTATATTTCTTCCCTGTTAGTACAATAAACATTTGGTTTAAAAGGATAGTTGAGTTTTTGTTTAAGACTGTAAATGCCTTCAAAGTGCATGGTTATTACTCTTATCCTCTTTTATGACATTTCTAATGCCCTTTTAAGTCCAAAAATTGCTACGAAGGTAATTTTAGACCCCAACATGTATGAAATTAGATTAAATACGATCGAACCAAATCACCTCCACTTTAAAAAACACGGTGACCGTTAATTGATTAATTAATTGATAACAACAATACACGGTCCGGCTGGTTGTGCTTATAACCAACACGAAAAAGCCAACAAAAAGCCAACATTGGCATTGGCTAGAATAAAACGTGGAAGGCGCTATTTAATTTTTTTCAACGGCTGGTTCAAAATTATCGACTATTTGTGGTGCCCCACAAATATTAGAAATGGTTATATTTATGGATATTTTAGCCGTCTCTGAATCAATGTTGATCAAACAAAAATGATTTGTCATTTAAATTGTATGTTCTTCCAAAATTAAAACTCAGTTTTTCATTGTCTCATCAAAAAGATATAGTGTGAAGCGCCCTCTGCAACACAACTCCATTATCCCTTTAATTGCCTTTTTGTTTAGTATCAAGTGCTCCAAACCAAATTTTGTCCAAGCAGTATATTCTCGTTTGTCTATATTTTCATTTAGTCTATTTTTAACCCGTTTAACTGCCATTTCGTCTGATTACCATATGGTCTAATCATCATTCGGCAATAACGTTTATTATGTATAACTGCAAATTGGTTCATTTACCAGTTTTGTCCATTAACGTAAGGCCTTTGTCTAAATTACCGATTAGTCTTGGATCTTTTATTTTTTGTTTACCAAGAAGGAACTTTAGGTTCCAATATAGTTCCACAGCATTCTCTCATTATATTCGGATTAACTGTCTTTGTTCTTTCTGATTCTGATAGTGTATCCAGAAATGGGGGAGGGGTAGGTCATGCCAAACAGTCAACATTTTCTAACAATAAATTATTGACCTTGTTTCATAAAACTTGTTATCAATAACAAATCTTAAGTTTTTCTGACAATCTTGCTCTCAGCCAATCAAATGCTTTGATTTCAGTAGCTTTTAACAGTTATTGTAGCTTGTTATTGAAAACAAGTTTTTATGAAACACAGCCCTGATCCGTGTAGTAATATACCCTCACATCCCTTCCTGCAAATTTGTCAACGAATACAGATTTAAATACAATTTTTGTTGAAGATTTGGATCGTTCAATGTGCATCTACTGTATAAAAAAGCAATTGCAATGTGGAAGTATTAGACCTAATGGATATTGGACGCATAGACTAATCTCGGTGGGGGGGGGGGGGGGGCACTCAAATAATTTGCTCATTCCGCCCGACACACAATAACAGAGAGAGAGAAAAAGAAAGAAAGAAAACACGTGATAAGCGTTGTTTTTGTTGGTTAAAGCGCATGACGCTTTAAAAAATGATTAATGATTATAGGACAAAATGTGGCTCGGTGTAAAAATGTCAGAGGTAAAAATGTCAGAGGTAAAAATGTCACAGGAAAAAATGTTAGAGGTAAAAATGTCAGAGGTAAAAATGTCAGAGGTAAAAATGTCAGAGGTAAAAATGTCAGAGGTAAAAATGTCAGAGGTAAAAATGTCACAGGAAAAAATGTTAGAGGTAAAAATGTCAGAGGTAAAAATGTCAGAGGTAAAAATGTCAGAGGTAAAAATGTCAGAGGTAAAAATGTCAGAGGTAAAAATGTCACAGGAAAAAATGTCAGAGGTAAAAAATGTCAGAGGTATAAATGTTAGAAGTATAAAATAAAAACAAAAGCATGTGACAAGTTTGTTATGATTAATGATCATAGGACAAAATGTTTCCTGGAAAAAATATTGTCGGACGTAATTATGTTAGACCACATGAACATTGGCCCAAAGGTGTAATTTACACCTGTTTTCCGTGAACAAAGGCGTCCACCGCGATGGCGTCAATGAATCGTTACTAATAATGTTGTTTATCAAGAAGGTACAAAATATGCAATACGCCTAAATTACAGACTAAATTACAATTGGGGGGGGGGGGGTTGGGACATGGGATGCTGTAAACGGCCGTTGGGTATTACCGTGTGTAGGTAACCTCCCTGCATAATTTCTAGGTGTACTACCTTGATGATATGCTGCTGGGAAGAAATGGCGGTCATTTATTTAAAATGGCCGCCATGTAATTGTACAATTCTGAAGAGTTAATAACAGAACCCCATTTCACCATGTGTAATGTATCATATGAAAGAGAGTGAAGTTTTTCATACGGTAATACCTCATTAAATAGGTTTGGTGATGATTTGCATACCAATTTTGAGCAAAAAATGTGATTTTTAACAAACTTTTCCAATAATATGAATTGCGCCAAAATGTCGATTTCTCAATTTTTGATGTATTATGAAGATTACTGCCCAGACACGTGGTTTATAATATATCAAAATTCCAAGTTCATTGCTTTTATAACAAAAACTTATAGCGCTCTAAAGTGGACACTTTGATGTGAGCCAAAACGGTAATGTCCGTTGCTAAGGGCTGTCTTCTCCTTTGGGACGGTAACGTAGTGACATAAAAACACGAAACCCATATCGCCTTGGACCTTTCATACTCCAAACGGGAATCATTTCTCATTCCTTTACTATTGTTCAAGATCCTGTACATTATTTGCAAATTTCTCCAAAAGTATCTAGAATACTTGACTCTAAGCAGTGATATAAATTTACCACCATATATATTTTTTTTTTGGTGAAGTAATGTGTGTTTCAAAATACCTTATTTGTTTGTCACATATATGTGACCGGCATAATGAGAGTTAACAAAGTCTCTCAAAATTCAAATTTGTCAGGTATTTTTAGGACTTAATCTTGCCCCAGGCAGATCTTGAACTGCCATACTTCGTAACCTGTATTTGTGATTATTCCTCACACATGTATCTCTATTTATATTTTGACATTTCTCCTCAGACTCGGAACCAAAGGCAAAGAGGCTGAAAACCGAAGAGACGACTGAACTTGCGACGGATGACACACCAAGTACAAGGTACAGGCATGCTTAGCATAATTCCATGCGAATGAACAATATGTAGTAATAATAAACAATGGTCGACACATGTTGTGAAACACGAACGTGCGTTAGTAGAAATGAAAATATGAAGTTATTGGTTATTCATCTCGTAGGGAAAGAATTTAAAGGACAAACAACAACTCTCCAAGAAAAAATGAACCGATTTATCAGTACACGAAAAAGAGAAATAAATTTTAGAGACCCTGCAGTTGAATATTTTTAAAGGGTAAAATGCTAAAACGTTGGCCTCCTTTTAATTCAATCAAAACTTTACATGTTAACGTGTAAATACACATTATATGATTCAAAATATATTATACAAATAATGCACTGTTTAGATATAGGATCTAGATCTAAGTTAGATCTAACTAGATCTAGGCCTATAATATTTTAACGTTATTATTATTATTATTATAATTACGCACAAATTAAATTTGGTTGAATGACGCAAAAGCGATATCGAGCTTCGGTTATCAATTTTTGATGGGAGATGTTTTGCACGGTGGGAAAAATAAATGCACGCCCACCTGATGTCAATTGACCAATCGAATTGCTTAGATTATTGAGCCCGTCTCATAACACTTTACGGACAACCATGATTATTAATGTGGGGCTCAGTTTTGTGTGGGCCCGCATGGGTTCTTTTTCACAACAAAAAAAGGAGAAAGCGGGAAGGCGATGTTTATTGTTTGGTAGCTCTGGTTCAGACTGCCCCTCTGCTGAGAAGCTCTAAGTTTATTTTCTGCTCTTTCTAATACGCATACATATGTATCAACTAAGTATAACAATATTAAACATCCTCATCAATATTCAGAAGGAAGTCAGTCATGTGACTGTTATGGCAGAAAGAGTGGTCAGGTGACAGAAGAGGAGGGAGAGGGATATCTTGTAAATGGGTGTTAGAGTGAACAAAGGAAGTAAATGTCTGTGGCATGTGGGGCATGTGTACATGAAAAGAAGAACATATTTGGTTTTGAAAAGGACACAGAGTCTATAGAATTTACAAATTAGGTAGTTCGGCAATGTCTGCAAACACAATTTGGAGAGGATGATCAGTTGAGATGTTGTGTAGTGGAGCTTGATATTTGAGATAGGAACTCGGATCGACTCACAAGCAGCACAGAAATTGCGGATGTCTCTTTGGATGAATGGCCCAAAGCATGTTTTGGCTCGTTGGAGGGTGCGTTTTATGCCAAAGTGTTCTGCAGTATGGTCTTCGTGTAATTGTAATAGTACAGTAGGGAGTACTGATTGGGGCACAGCAGCTTGATATGTGATGTAGCCAATATGCCATTGTCCACAGTCAGCCGATGGTAGTTCCACCGCCTCATGTGAGGATTCTCTCTGCAAATTTCCCTCACCGTAGGGTGATAGCCATCTTGTAGGTAGGTTAGGACTCTTCTAATGTTTTAATCTCGTTGCCAATGTTGACGGAGGTTGATCTCTTGTCCCATTAAGCTGAAGTTCTCTACCAACTCAGGTTGATGTAGTTCACGCTCGGACTCCTCGAGCCGAGGAGTCCGAGCGTTAACTATGTGTCTGTACCACGTTGCACTCCATTGGGTCGGTAACCACAGGGTGAGCTGGGATGGTATCTGTAAGTTTGGTTTGTACCTCTCTTGGTTTGGGGCTTGGAGGAAGTCGAGACAAAGTGTCTGCATGGTTGTTCTGTTTGCATTTTCGATGTTTCATGTCGATGACGTAGGAACTAAGTTCAACTATCAATCGTGCGCGTCGTCCGGATACATCATCCTGGATAGCAACTTTGTTGTATCCCAGGAATGGTTGATGATCAGTCAACATCGTGCATTTTTGATCCCTTAGGTAGTGTCTGAAATGACGAACAGCTGAAACGATCTCCCACAGGTCTCAAGGTTGACCAATTATGCTGTGTAGTAGAAAGCATTTCACTGAAGTAGGCGACTACCATTTTATCTTTCTTTCTTTACTTGTGAGAGAACAGCGCCGACAGCAGTGAGGAAAGCATCAGTTGACAAGGTGAATTTCTCTGAAAAGTTTGGGTAAGCAATTAATGATGGATTGTTGAGGGCATTTTTCAGGGTCTTAAGTGCATCGTCACATTCTCCAGTCCAGGTGAGCTTCCCTCCATTGCGAATAAGGTTGGTCAGAGGTGACGCAATCTTTGAGAAGTCTCGGATGAAGCGGCGGTAGAAGGACGCCCAACCCAGGAATGATCTACCTCAGTAGGATTCTGTGGTTGAGGCCAAGATGTGACTTTGCTAGTATTGCTCGGGTCAGGGAGTATACCTTATGTACTTATGATGTAGCTCAAGTAGCAGACATATTTACGAAATAACTGGCACGTGGTTTTGCTTTCAATCCAGCTTCCCTGAAGCGTTAGAATACGTCTTGTGAATTTCTGATGTGTTCGTCGAAATTCTTTCCAAGTACGACGTAGTCGTCAAAGCAGATGACGCAGGTGACCAGTAGAGGCCATGTAAGACGGCTTCGATTGTCCGTTGAAAAGTCATGTGTGCATGTGTGTCATGTGTGCATGTGTGTCAAGTGTGTCAAGTGTATCATGTGTGTCATGTGTGCATTAACACGACCGAAGGGCATGACGTTGAAGTTGTAGAGCTCTGTTCCTGTCGTGAATGCCGTTTTCTCTTTGTCTTGGGGGTTGAGTAGTACCTGCCAATATCAACTTGAGAGGTCATTGACCGAGAAATATGTAGATAATTAAAGGGCGTCTGTAGAGTCGTCTTGTCTAGGTATGGGGTGAGAGTCTCTCTAACTGTTACCGCATTAAGAGCCCTGTAGTCGATGCAAAAACGAAAGGTACCATCTTTCTTTGTTGACCATGACGATGGGACTTGCCCATGGGCTGTGATTTTCTTTGATGATTTCCCTTTGTAAAAGGTCGTCGACTTGAGATAAGATTTCAACTCTCAAAGCTGGTGATGTGCGGTATACTCTCTGACGAATGGGCAACATCAGTCTAGCCAATGTTATCTGGTGATGTGATAAAAAATGCTTGATAAGTGGACAGGAGCTCTTCAGCTTGGTTAAGTTTGCTCTTGGTCATATCGGACGGAAATAAGGATGATACTTGGAATGGTTAGGTGGATTTACAGGTGCTTGCGACTACGTTATCCAGGAGCTTGCCCAAGATTGGTGTTGGCTGGAATTTCAATTGGTTCCTGAGATGGGTTGATAAGGCGGATGAAAATGATGCCATCTTGTGGTCTTGTGATGCATCTAGCACTGGCATAATTAAGTTGCTGATCTGGTTTTGGTTCAAAGATGCCTTCATAGTCTAATGGAAAATGTCTGCCTGTATTGGTGAAAGTCTGGCTTGAACATATGTTTGCAAACAGGAGGAATGGGTGTGTTTCCCACAGGAAACACGTTGCACTACAATGGGGCTTAAGTAAGGTGTTTGCTGACATGGGGTATGATCTGTCTCCTCAGGCTGAATGTTGACGTTGTAAGCACCGCCTCGGTTTTGTAGAAAAGGTCCCATTCTAGTATTGCTTGGTGTGTAATATTTCTTGCCAAAAGGAATTGGTGTTTCAGTGTAGTACTGCCCAAGTGTACGGTGGCGTCAATTCTGCCAGTGATATGTCGACTACCTCTCCGGTTATAGATGACGCTGGGCTTGGAAACTTGATCAACGGGCTCCCCTGATATTTGGAGATGGATTCCAACAGTTTGGTATTGATAAAGGAAGTGTACGCCGCCGCTGTGTACGCCCCATAATTTGTGTACGCCCATACATAAGTACTGTCAAGAATGATTGGGATGTAGAGTGGCTTGTCTTCCTCCGCTTGATGTGGTTGTATTTTGGCAGGGGCCTGAGTGGGTGTAGCTGGTGAGTGGCCCTCATCAACAACTAATAGAAGTCTCCCGACTTGCGGTCAGGCAAGTGAACATGACGATCATGACGTAGCTTGGGCTATTGCGCATATTATGGTATGAGTTGCTGTCCTAGGGCCGATCGTCTGGATGGTACTGATGAGAATAGATGGGTTGCCTGCTTCGGGAGTCCCAAGGGCTAGGATACCTGTGTCTGTAGTCTCGTTGTGAACTTGGTGACCATTCTCGGTATTCTTGCTTTGGAGGTTGATATACCGGTTTTCGGCTGGGTGACCTGCTTTGGTACTCCTTGCGTGGCTGTTGGTTTTCTGTCCACGGACTTGCATGGTGACCTACCATGGTACCCTTGCCGTGGTCATTGGTATGCAGGGTGTCTATTGGGTGATTTACCATGTCTCGACATCACTGGATTGGAGAAATGATGTTGCTGAGCTAGAGACTGCACAGCTGTTGGGTTTAAATTGTCCCTAATGGAGTCCATTTTCTTCTCTTATGCATCTATACGTGCGAGTATCTGGAGATACCTGTCTGTTATCGTGTTTGTTCTCTGAGAATGCCGCTATATTTGACACGTTAGCCTGTTTGTTGGCTTTCTCAACTCTAAGAGCTATGTCAAGAGCATCATTCATTTTGGCAAATGCTTCTTCAACCATGGCAGTGATTGTTGAGGCATACACTTAAAGTGGCTCACTTGGAAGTCGCTCACGGGCAATGATGCAGGAACGGACAGTTTGTAAGAAATGTGTCTTCCCAAACAATGCAGACAGTTTGTCTTTAATTTTGTTAAAGTCTTTCCTGTCTGATTTTGGTAAGCTTTCCCATACAATAAATGCTGGACCCGAAAGCCTCGCTGGTAGAAGAGGGTGGTTCTTGTCTGAGATACCACTACCTTCGGCTGCCAATTGAAAACGTCGGATCCATTGGTGAAAATCTTCACCTGAGAAACGTTCTGGTAACTCTATCCGAAAGGTACTCATTGTACTTAGTTGACTAGTTTAAAAAACCAAATCAAAGTCTATAAATTCACATCTGGGGATATTTTATTCCCAGGTTGGGGAATAGCTGTTTTCACAAAACAAAATCCACAAAAATACAGTCAAACTTGTCTTCGTCTCAAAAATCAAAGGAGGTATAAATATTGCCATTTTAGTCAAGGTGATCAGATAATGTAACTTAACCTTTTTTCATGCCATGATTTAATGAATAAAAACTTTTTGCTAATAAACGCTAATCATTTTACTGTGCCATAGAGTAAATGGCGTGCAGTGACAAATCTCGTTTCCAGCATGAAAAGTTTAAGCAACTCCGAGATACTACAATAGCATCAAATCCAATAATGTAACTTTTCCTAAAAAGATTTCCCCCAAATGGAGCCAAACTATGGTCGCAAAAGCATGTACACTGCCCAACATTACTTTTATTTATTTGTATCTGAACTCTACCTCCATTTGTTTTAACGGAAAAGTTTGAGGTGAATTAAGTATAAAACGAAATGAGAAATGGGAAGAAGGATATGATGCAGAAGGAGAAGAAGAATAAGGGGAAAAGGGGGAAGGAGAGAATTTGAAGAAAAAGAAGAGAGAAAAGAAAGAGAATAGGAAGGAGGAGTAGAAAAAAACAAAAGGATATGAAAGAGAAAAACAAAGTGGAATAAGGCAACGAAGAGAAAACGGGAGAGGTTGAAATGTTTCCGACACAAATCTTGCATAATTGTATATACATGAAAACTTCAGAAGGCTGTGTTCCCAACATGGCTCGTCCTAGAGGGGCCGTCACATATTCAAAACGGAGCCGGCCCGACTTCTCTGCCAGCAAAAGAGGCATTTTCGCCAAGAAGACGGCCGGTGTCTGCTTGATCCCTGCCCGCTCTGCCGCAAATTTTTTGTAGGGTTCTCCTCGTCTTTCCAATTAAACATTTTCTTTATTAAATCTAGTATGCCACCATCTTAGAAATTCGTTCGAGTAATCTCGTGTATATAAACATTCTTCAAACAGGTGTTCAATAGTTTCTGGCACTTGTTTACAGAGGGAACCACATGTCATTGTCTCTTATTGTCATTTTTGTCAAATTTGCAATATACCAGTAAGCATCTAGTATGTATCTTATATTGAAAAGCTCTTATATCAGAAATAATTCTAAAAGGTAATTCGTATATTAAATCAAAATCTTCTTCATTTATTTCATATTTTGATCTCCCGTAGGTTTCTGAAGTAGGATTTCGATATTTATTTTCTTTTAATACCATGTTAATAATCTTTGTTGACAATTTTGATATATAAATTTGTCTATTATGAAATATTATTAAGAGGTCTAGCTGTCTTAATATATGCCGACTCAGCAATACACTGAGCTTTCAACCGCTGCGGAATGGCAGATACGACTGAACGCCAAGGAAGATAATTGTTAAAACCAATTAATTTCCGATGTTCATCAAACAAATCTTCTATATACCATATACCAATATCAAATAGTTCTAACAACTGTTAGCAGCTATTTTTGTTTGTCTATTGTCCCATATGATAATTTCTTGGGAAAATCAATTTTTGTTACTCAGCTCTCTAAACTCAAAATATGCATATTAAACTTATTTATAAAATAAATGTAGATATTTTGATTTTGGACAATCTCTTTTGTCATAGTTGCTATAAAGTAAAAACTTTCCACTATATTTTGTCGTAAAGTGATAAACAAATATTCCCAAATTCCTCTGGACGGCCATGC